>JARHVA010002525.1:1937500-2437500 GCA_037957365.1 Torreya grandis
TACACTTACCAATCAGTTTTTAGAAGGTAAAATCCATATATTTATATAATATAGCCCCAATATTGATAGGGAAAAATGCCATTCTTTTGTAGGTGAAGGTTCCCCATTTGGTGGTGAAAGTAGTCATGACTTTATCTTCATGGTTTACTAAGACTTGGTTATATCCTAAGAATCCATCCAAAAAGGACATCATTTGTGAGACACTAACCATATAAATTACCTCATCTAAGGAGGACAAAGGTTAATTGTCTTTATCCAAATTTTGATTTAGGTTTATAAAATAGACATATAGTTTAATTTCCCCATTTTTAGTGCAGACATACAATAGATTGGCCACCCAAGTGGAATAGTGAACTAGAAAAATAGTTCCCATTGAGAGTATATTATGAAACTCTTTATGAATAAGAGGCTATAATATGAGGTTCACATTTTGATATCTTTACCAAAATGGATTTTATCCTTTCTTAGGATAAATAGTGTGTGTTATTACACTAGGACCAAAACATTTCATGTCATTATAAGTCTAGGTCATCATGTATTTACACCACAAATGAAATGATTTGAGTTATATTTTTAGCCTAGTAAAATAAAAATTGATATTGACATTTTTGGGTTCATTGAGCAACCTAAGGTTGATGTTCTTAGATCAGTGATCTAAATAGGCTAGTATTTTAGGTCACTTAGTCAATTTGTTTATGTTAAATATCCTTGTAAGGGATATATTACCTTTTTGGATGTGATTTTATTTTATATTAATGAGTTTTTTCTCATCATAATAACTATCAAGGATATTTTATCTCTCCTTATAGTCTATGATATGAACATTGAATACCCCAAAGTTACCCAAGTAGTCTAGGATATGATGATTAAATTTGAAAAGTTAAAATATTTTAATGTTTTTTAGCACTGAGGGATAAGGTACTATCTCTATGGAGAAATGTTTTAGCTCAAAGTCATCTAGTGGAGTTATATTTACAATAGAGGCTATTAAAGAGTTTGTGACATGGTTATCCTCTATGACAATAGGAATAACATTGAAAGAATCAAATATTTAAATTAATTCTCATGCTCATTGATTATATTTATTTAGATAGGAAAATATGTAGTAAAACTTGTTCCTATCCTAGTTAATCACTAGTTCATAGTCCCCAAATACTTGTAGCTCTTTGACCATGTGATTTATGGAAAATTGTAGGCATAAGATCATGGATTAATATTTGGAAATATTTTTGGTGCAAGGTAGTTTCAGTCATTAAGTGGACAAGTACTACTTTCATTTTTGATTTTTCAACATAATCTCAACTCTAAAATCTTTTTTAGAGTAGGCCCCACCAAATTAGAGAGACCAAAGTTGTGATAATTTAGAGGATTTGTTAATTTTGTTTCTAGAAGGTGTAAATTCTAATGCTAGTTGATGTTTTATTCTTTTTGGATATTTTAATAAAAAACACAAAATATGGTAAGATTTTTAAAAGGAATGAAAATATTTATATTTACAGTAAAGTATAGTCAATAATAAATATTTTCCTAATTTAGCATGTGTAATAAATACAAGTATAAAGTAGCTAAGGGATAAAAGAGAGTGTGTATTATTTGATGTTATATTTTAGAATATGAAAATCACCAAGAATCATTATAGAACTGTAAAAAATATTTTCTTTTCATTCATTCTAAGTTCTAACTATGTTTAACAAATGGCCACTTACATCCAAGTTAGACACTTATGTCGATGATAGTGTCATGATGTTGATGCTAGTGTCTAGACCATAACATAGTTCCATTTTCAAATTTTTCAGTTGGGTTTTTATTAATTTTTTCTTGATGTCTTTAGATATTGTGCATAGGCCATCACTCCCACTTTATTTATCAAAACCATAGGTTCAATACTCTTTGTCCTTAAATGATTCCCTAGGAAAAATGGGTTAATATGCACATGGTGTCAATATGACTACAAATACCCTTATATTAATGAGAACTACATACATAGCCAATACTTTGAAGAGGGATCCAAACTAATATATTTCTCCCCTATGTTTTTGATTGTGTGTGAATCATGCAATATGTGGAAAGCAAGTACAATAATGACCCATCTTGTAACTTAGCATGTTAGGATCTTAGTCTACAACTTTAGTACTTTAGACCTATTTATGTGCTATCCATATGAATTTTATGAAAATAGGATAAAATATGGAAGTTTTTCTTTATCGAGTGCTTAATTAGATGCTTTGATTTTTTATTTAGGTCTATTTTATGTTATTAATGAATGAGGGTTGACATTGTACTTATATCAATCCCTTTGGATAAATATCTCACATTAAATCACTTATGATGACCATTAGGATACATTTCATTTATAAATTAGATGACTTTAGGGCACTTGACACTTGCATTAGGGTAGGAAATTAGCATCGATGTAGGGGTCTGGGACTAACAGTTATGTCCTGATAGTTATAAAATAAGTACAAGATCAAAACTTGTAAGGGCATAATATAAGCATGTTTTAAGAATTTTTGGCAAGATATAATGTCTAGGTCATCAACATAATACTGATAAAAATAATAAGTAGGCCAAGGGGTACACGATATAGTAAATGCAAGACTTATAAAAGTGGGAAAGGTCTAGAACTAAGAGGAACAACCAAGGTCTAAATTTTATAACTATGAAAGGCTAAGGTGCTATATAATTCATAAATATAATCTACATTATCCCCCTTTAATCTAGTAATGAAATTTCTAGTTTAAAGGAGAATACATACATACTTGGGTGTGTATAACACACCTTGCCTTTTCATGAGTCCAATTTGATTGATTTATTGGTGCCTAACATGAAACTAAGATCATGATACAATATATAATCAATGGATATAATATTAAATTAAAATCATTTGAAATTATTAAAATTGAAAGAGTAAGGTTTAGGAGTAGACCTATGTATCGATATAAGTGCCTTGTCTATTACCAACATTTTTAAAAAGATGTATCATTAGGAATCACTAAAACTGAGATTAATAAAAATATATAAATCTAGAGAGTGTATATATATAATAAGATAGAGATATATTGTAAGGCATATGCCCCCAACCTTGGAGAAAATGTGACTTACCACCTGATAGTTGAGATTACATTAATCATACAACCTAATCATACTTATAACTTGGTGAGAATGAGTGAAAAAAGTCAACTCATACTATAAAATTGGTGATGATGGATGATAAATTCAATTCCAACCTAAAAATTTGACAAAATTGAGTGATTTAATCACATCAACCATACCAAAATCAAACGAACTATTATAGTATATTGTCTCAATATAGTTCATAAAAGTCCATTTTGTTAGGTGATGACTATCCATAGAAAAGTGTTTCAAATTTTGAAATTAATTTTAATTTAGTAATATTAGATTCACATTACATATCATATACACCTTAGATATGTCTCATGTTGAAACTATGTATAAAAATGGTCCCAATGTATAGAATTCTACCATAACTATGAATCAAAATCAAATAAATGTTTTCTTTGGATAATTAAAAGACTATGTAATTGTGAAGAACATTGTTTTAAAGTATGCTACAACTATATATGGAAAAATATGAAAAAATAAATAAGTTCTAATGTGGAGGACATGCTTCCAAAAACATGCCCCCACTAAATCTGGGCAATCAGAATATTGAATAAGTGTGGATAACATGCTTCCAAAACATACCCCCACTAAATTTGAAAATTGTTCCAAATGTTTAATAAGTGTGTATAACATGATTCCAATGCATGCCACCACTAATATTCCAGCCCCTCTTTAATGTGATGAAATCATAGAAACTAGTAGTTAGCTCACCTCAAAAGCATAAGACAAATAAATAATTTGTGAATGAAACCATGTAGCATTTATAAGAATATGTCTAGGTATATGTATCATTGAATTACATATAATAATGTCATCACATGAAGTCCTAATATGCATGTAAAATATCATGGAAACATATAGATAGTAATAGTATAATCTCAATAATTAAATAAGAAAAAACATAAGAGCACTAAAAAACAAGTCAACAAACAATGGTCCAAGGAGACCAAAAATAAGGGACATGTTCAAATATCACACAAACAAAGGGATATGATGTAGTAAAATGTATAAAAAATCAATAATTTCATATTAAAATGTTCACACAACAAATAATGACATATTCAAATGTCAAATAAAACACACATAAGCATGAGGGTCACAAATAAAGGAGCATATTCAAATGCTTGAACATGAAAGAAAATAATAAGGAAAAGTACTAAAGGAAGTACATAAAAGGAAATAATAAGTAACCATCATAAAAATATAATAATATCCCATAGATCAAATGTGTTAGCAAAAAGTATCTAGTGCATAGCATATTAAGTACACTGTTAAATATATAATCATGGATAAATGCATGTGTAAGTACATATAAACTCAAACATTATAATGAAAAATTACCCTTGAACCATATAACCTATGAATATCATCATAAAAAAAAGTGGATTCCCCTAGTGTCCAATTGAAATGAGTAGAGAGAAGGCCTGACTTTTGAAATAGGACTAGATCATGTATCTATGTATGCTTAGATCACACTCAGTTAGAAGTGTGAAACACATGTGTATGTATAAGTAATTAGTATGATATCCATTAACATGGAACTAACACATAGGTTACAAATAAATAATAGCATGCGTTTATACTAAATTTTTTTATATTTTAGATTTTTTTGGTATTTTTAGAATACACAAATAGGAAATATCATCTTATGATCTCATCTAAAGGATGGTAATAGTTATCTCCCCAATTTAAACCTAGTGTAATAAATTGGTGGTACTATCAAGGAACATGTATAGGTGTAATATATATCATTATATTAACTTTTTTAGTATGTGTATGTACAATAGGACTTTATTTCATGAAGTAGTAATAAAAGGAATAAGGGTTCATGGAACCCATTTCTATGTTCTCTATGGTTTATTTGGAATAATAATAGTATAAATAAGTTTAGGTGTTTTAGAAGTCTAAATATGGTTCATAGTATAAAATATTCCAATTTAATGAAAATTTAAATTTTGTGGTAGTGAAGTAATCATTGTATGCAATGAAATCCAAATAGAAATAATAAATCTTGAATATAATGATCATGTGGTAATGGAAATATTAATTTGGTTTATATGATTTATTTGAAGTATCTATAAAAATATTTAGGAATCTTTATGTATCTATCTAGATACCCATATATACTATGTAGGTACATCCCCTCCATGTGTCCCTCTATTTAGGACTTGATCAACTAGTGGTTTCATGGAAGGATCAAAGTGGGAGTGATTAGTCTTGTTAGAGAGTACATGAGGAGGACTTATTCTAGTGGTAATATTCTATGAAGTTCGATGGACTGTGTGTTCCTCAAAAGGAGTAGCATGGGATGGATTGACCCTCTTAGATGAGCCTATATGATAAGTACATGAAATAGGTATAGATATGTCTTTTCAATATATAATAATTCCCTAATTGGATAACTATGTAAGCATTTTCTCAAGATCAAAACACTCATTATATCAGTGTCCATTAATACCATGGTAAGTGCAAAAGTGTTTTCCTTTTTCCTTTTCAAATTAGTGTGGTGGATAATGTGAAATATGATGAAGTATTATTATTAATTGATCTAGTAGTGTGTGAAATATATCATGTGGTCTATGGTGGTACCAATCAAACTGAAGACACTACTATTTGGTAGAGGTATATGGTCTAACTATGGGAGATACTTTGTAAGCATGTTCCTTTCATTCATTCAACACATTTATATTTTTTTACTTGACATATACTATTGGATATAAATAAGGTGTTTTAATTGGTTCATGATATTTTATAACTTTTTTATTTTCCTTAGAAACATGATTTGTATCATGTGTAGTTTTTGGTCAAGAGATAGTTAGCTTGGTTTTAGTATTTATTTAATCACATGCATATTTGTGCACATCCCAATATAAGGTATCGAATGAATCAAATGGATTATGAAATGCTCATTTTTTGAGTGGAGAAAGAAGACATATACTAAATATAAATTTTACTTCCAAATCTAAGGGTGTATAATTTAAGAAATATAAAGCATCCTTAAAATAACATATTCTTGTATAGACTCATTTTCTATTTATGTCAATTCTTTAAAATGTTCCAATAGTAACTTAGGTAAGGTATAAAAATAACAATTTGATAGAAATACATCTTAATTTTTTATAAATTTTATAAAGAACCATTCACAAGACTATAAAACTAATTAAGACCCCCTTGAGTTAAGCTATGATGAGAAGCCTTTGAAATCAAGGTGAAATTTTGGTCCCAATGTTCAAAGGATTTTATAATTATTATAAATGAATATTCAAATCCACTCAAATAACCTTGACCATCAAAGGAGGATAAGTTAGGAATAATAAAGTTATAATGATAAGGATTCTCAAATGCATCCTTGGAAATAGGTTGCTCTACTAATATATTATCCTAAAAAATGGCCTCATGAGAAGAAATTTTCAGCTTAAGAGTGTTGACTTCATGTTGCAAATTTCCCATGGTAGTAATAATAGATAACATATAAAAATAAGAGGTTGAATATTTTCTTAGTGTATGTAAATTACCATCCACATAGTACATAGAAATGATTTTATCTTGTCCACTTTCAAGGGTATTATCATCACATGGCTTTACAACATTGTATAAAGGGTTACCCATGGCCAAAGAGGTAAGTATATCATGTTGGGTAGCACAAAGGTTGATAGAATTATCATTACAAGGTGATATTTTATTTAAAATCTCATGACATTCAACATTAGTAGAGTAAAAAAATTCACTTATAAACATTTTCTCCTTTATATTAGAAAGTGTAAAGGAATAACGTAACTTTCACTTTAAAATTTAATTCTTAAATGAGGGAGAGAAGAGGAAATGTTAGTTTTGATTTTCTTTGACTTACATGACTTGATATTTGATAAATATACATGAAATATACTTGGGAATTTAATTTTGTCCAAAAAAAATTCATTTTTTTAGTCATTTCCTTATGATTTTCATATGTACTCTCATTTTTTTCTTCAAGAAAGACAATGGGAGATATAGGAAATGCCTTTTGTTCCCCACAAATTAGATGGGGAGAATAAATTTGACTATTTTCATTTGAATCATACAAAGAATGAATATAATTCTCAACATGAGTATTACTTGGAGAATAAGGAATACACTTAGTTTCATCAACATTTACATCATGAGAGATAGAAGAACATTTAAATTTTTCTACATTTACATCATTGGAAAGGGAAGAAACATATTCACTTATAAAGTAATTAAAGAATGCATGTATGCCACCATTTTGTTTATCTACTGTATCATCATTTTTTAAAAGTGTAACTAAATGCATGTGTAACTCTTGAAACCCATCTTCATCAGAAATCATAGGAATAGGATAAATGTCATAGCTAAATGGGATATGGTCACACTATAACCACAAGAATAAATGTCATGATCACTATATTTCTCATTTCTATTTACATATACATAATTGGTTCTTTAATTATCATAGTTTTAAGAAAAATGGTATTTATCCCATTTTTGATATTATATAAGATCTTTATATGTGATAAATTGATCATTAGGCACATTAAAGGAAATCATCGTTAGGCACACTTGTGGCCCACACAAAGGTTGGATAAGTGTGAAAATAGGCTATAGGATAGGTCTAGGGATAAGGTAGGGATAATTATTCTCAAGTAGTACTCTTATCACTTAAATATCACTTTTAGGTGATTATATCCCCCCTTTATTCTATAAGTGTATCAAATCAAAATGACTAGGATAAAGGAAAAAAAATTGTACCTAAACTTACCTAAGAGGTGAAGCCTGTGAAGTTTGATCTAAGTATTTGAATCATGCTCTAGTGTGTGTGTTGTAAGTGAAACATACATAAATTAGTAATTACTTAAGATATATCAAAATTAAATACTAAACTAAGTAAATAATTAAAACTAATTAAAATTGATTAAAGGGATAAGAGAGAGGAAAGGAATGAATACACCTTACTAGGTATGCAAACTAATGCATAAACTTAGTGATAACATGTGTGTATACATACATACATACATACATACATATATATATATATATATATATATTGATCAATTAGTTAATCTATTGGATTGAGATTTTTTTAATTCTCATGTGTGGGTGTCTTAATAACATAATCAAATTTTGACTCCATCATTGCCCACCATTGCTTGGTGGATCATGACCCATGAATAGCTTAGATTGAACTAATATTCTGTCCAACCCTCTCATGTAGGTGGCTCAATAAATAAAGTAGGTTATGGATCTATCATTACCCACCCATGTGTAGCAGATTCATATAAAACTAAAACTACACAATGTAACTATAAATGTTTAACTGGGTATGTCAGCTTTGTGGCCACTCAGGTATATTAGGAAACTCTGGGCCACTCAAGAATGCCAACCAATAAAGATGAAGTAAGACATGAAACTAGTGTGAAATATAGAATATGATGTTATATGTATACAAAATAGATAATTACATGGAATTTAACATTCCATTTGATCAATGGGTGTGTAAGTTAGCATATGAAAACAATGTGCCATGCTTATGTCCCCAAAATATGATATCTAAGCATATGGATTCTAGACTAAGTTATAATAATCTATATATATATATATATATATATATATATATATATATATATATATATATATATCTAAACTAAATATGGTAATGGTCATTCCATGAATGATGCCCCCAATTAGATCAAACTAGTATGAATCTAAGCTAAATTGGTATGAATCTAATCAAAACTTGGAAAAATTGATAAATCTATAATTGAACCTATGCAGACCTATACTATACCTTCTATACTTTTTTGGTTAATCTAGGTTTTATTGAAAATGAGGCTATTGGATAGTAGCACCATGTCTTTGATAGTAGTGCCATTATTGGATATGTGGTTCTAGTTTTTCAATTTGGGCGTTAGTGCCCTTCTGATCTAATTTTAGTGAAACTTTACTAATCTCTATGTCATTATTTTCCCATTGAGTTTACCTGAGTTTAATTTATGAAATATGAGCTTGTGTGTTAAAAATATACTATCAATGAAATATAAGAGCCTGATCTCTATGAAAAACCCCTATGAATTCCCCCTTTTTTAGGGGAGTTATTGAAATTATGTAATAACTATCCTAAAAAAAAAAGATATAGAAGATGTGTGTTAACTAGAGCATATATAATATCATCATATTAATCCAATATAATGTGCATATATAACATCAAAATGTAAGATAATCTAAGTCTGTTTTGTAATGTGTGATATATGTCATGTATATAATTAAAAAGGTTGACAAGATAGATATATCAATGTATGTAATAAGAATTTTGATTAAAATTGGGTAGCTACATAGGGGGATGGGGCATGATGTCCATCATATCACCCAATTAAGAAGGGGAGATGCATGACGTCCCTCATGGAATCTAAAACTAGAGTGTGAAATAAGAAAGAGATAAGTGTCATGGCCATTATGCATATATGAAAGCATACATATAACACACATGAGGCACACAAAATAGGCAAAAGGACCATAATAAAAGGGACATGGGCACATGTCACTAAATCTAAGAAAATAATACATACAAGGACATGTTAGATTGTCCACATATACAAGAAATAAGCAATTTGGATTAGAGTCACACGGATATACATATTTAAATGTTCATATACACAATCAATAAGGCACACACAAGGACATGGGCATATGTCCAAAGCATACATACAGTGAAAAGTAGTGGAATAGAGCCAAAAATCAATGACATATTCAAATGCCCTTGAATAGAAGAAGCATAGAGATAAAATCAAGTCTAAACTAGGAAAGATAGAAGTGAAAGTATGCATGAACATGTAATACATATTTTTGTGATAGCTAGTATGTACATATACTGGGTCTAAATTAGTAATAGTTAGCAAGAAACTTGAGTAAGTGTAGCATGATAAATATCAAGATATAACAATGTTAAAGCTATGACGTAGAGTATAGAAAGATAAAACCTGGTAATCAAAATTATATATAAAGTGCCCCCATGTGGGTAAATGTGTCAAATAAATAACCCATGTATTGGTGTATATGCCCCCAATGGGTAGATAATAACAAATTTAGATCGATAAAATGGACATAATTCTTGTATCAATATGCAAGCACTTGACAAGAATAAGTGAAGCATGTATGTATGATAAAACTAAGTATACTAAGATATCTAGCATTTTTAGTGTTTATAAAATATAATAAATAAAAATAATAATCCATATAATTTGTAATTTTATGTTTTCTAAGTAAATATTTCAATTTTTTTTGTATTTTTTGAAATATTGTATTATTTTTGCATTTTATGGATGTAAACTATGTATAAGTAACATGAAAATAAAACTATATACAAGGAGAAATAGAGAATTAAAAAAAGTAAAATAAGGGAGGAACAATATTAATCGATTAGTGTCATGGAATACTCACTATCACTATGGTGTATGTCAAAAATAAGAATCATAATCTCTCATGTAATGTGATTTCTATGCTGAATTTGAATGGTGTTGTAGTATGAATCTGAGTATTTTTTGCCATCAAAATCATAACAACCTAGAATGCTATTGTTGAATTCTATTGTATCTTGATGAGCATTATTAATTGCCTCATATTGTGGAGTTGACATTTTTGAATTATTATTTGGATTATTGATTATGATTTGTCCATTTTAAATTGTGCTTGTAAGCATATGGTGATTTATAATCTCTTTTTCTAGAAATCCTTTTTTGAGAATTCTTATTGGATTAACATGATTTTTACATTGTAACTTAGTTCTTTCTCTTTTTATAACCTTTCATGTGTATTTGGACTTGTTTCCTTGATAAAACATATCTATGAATGATTTTCCTTAGGATTTTCAATAAATCCCTAACCTTGTTGACCAACATTATCAATTTATAGAATAGGATTAGTGATGTCGTGGGCCTGCTTGACCAAACCTTGACTATGATAATCAAACTATTGTAGATATTTTTGACCAAACCTATGCTTATTTGAAATTTGAGACTCATTTTGGAGAGGTACATTTACATCTTTTACTTATTTTACCTATGATTTTAAAACTATTTCTTGCTTGATTGTGCTTTGTGAACCTTTTGCTATTATGAGTTATGCTTTAGTAACCATTTTTGTATTGTTTCAAAATTTTACCCATTTTAAATTTGTAAATGTGCCATTTTATGTTGTTTGGATGATGTGTCACTGTGTGACTCATATGTATCCATTTTCTATTATGTTTTAATTTTCAATGCTAAACATGAATTAGTGTGGTGCCCATGCATTATATGATATGCATAATAATTTTTGGATCTCTTCACTGGGTGGAGAGGAGTTAAGTTGATCAAATTGGATTTAATAATTTACCTTAGTATATCACTTGAACTTTTATTAGACCTACTATCTAAAATTGGCCACCATGAGAGAGGAAAATTCAAAGCTTTGTTTCTAGTCTTGCCTAGCCTTGTTGGTGGTATTTTTATATGTTTGGTCTTAGTCAAAATTGGTCATAGTAAGGATGTCTTCTCAAATGTTGAATCATCTTAAGGTCTATTGTATGGTATATAATAGTGGGTCATCCACGTATCCTTATCATTCATCCCTTCATGAAGGTCTTATTTTAATTTTAGAGAGATTAAGGTATTTTAACAAAGTTTAAGATTATTTTATGAAGGTCAAGGTATGTTGATCCTTGATGGATCATTGGTATGTTGACCTCCAAGGTGATAAAATGTCTTATGGTGGATGAATACTTATAGAGACATGATATGACAAGATGAAAACATTATTATTTCATGTTTGGCAAAAGTTAAGGTAAATTTGGAGAAATTAAGGTAATGTTTACTTTTTAAAAATATGAAGAATTAAGTGAATTTTGAAGCCACTAATGTGTTTCCAGAATATTTAAAGGTTATTTATCCCTCATACATGTTCATTCATGCCATTTTATTTTTCAAGGAGTGGTGGTACCCTCCAAAGATAAATAAAATGAAATATAATGTAGAAGCACACTTGTCAAGGGCTTACAAAGATATTTTTCAACATGGAGATGGTTAGTTCAAGTCAAAAATTGATGGTTTTAGGTATCATAAATGTTTTTATGGTTATATCAAGCTTTTTTTATCATTGATAGGTTGAAATAATTCAAAAAATGTTTCATCTTCTCCATCAACCTCCTTTGAAAACTTGTGAAGGTCATTTTTAGGTGTTCATTCCATGAAGAGGAAGAAGAGTTGAAATAAATTATATTGGGTTTGGATATAATTACCTATTTATTAAATATTATATGAACTATTTATAGGTTATAGGGGCTTAACTTTATGAACAATTGTTAGCAAGTTTAGCATCCCAAAACCCTCTTAAAACCCCATAGATAAGGTTTTTCTTGTCTCATCAAGTGTATAGGATTATTGGATGCAAATTATTTGTTTTTTGATATCCTCTAGGGTCTAAATATCCCTCTCACATCATTATCCATCATAATTTGGCATGTGTTACCATCCAATGTATCAAAAAGAGTTGTGTTTCATTATTCTTGAAGGTGACAGGTAGGGTTCTTATTAGTTTGAGTGTTTTCTCACTTAAAGTGATCTACAATAAACTTATATCAAAATATAAATACTCATAAAATACTCCTTAGACAATATCCAAGCATAAAGTGAGCCAAAATGATGAGGAGAGAGATAATATCATGCATTCAAAAGGGTTATTGTAGGTTACAATCTAAGGTAGACATTCTTGAGGCCATAAAGAGATAAAACAAAAAATTTAAATGAATTGGGAATATATATTATGGTATTAAAAAATATTCCCACTTATTTTTTATCCTTACTAAACTTACATTCATCATACAAAGTGGTCCTCTTGAGTCAGCTCATTATGGCATGTTTCTAATGAGAAGGTACAATTACCTACAAGTCTGCTTATAGGTTAAGAGGATACAATCTCAAATTTTCAAGTGAAAATTAGTGTTAATAATAAAATATATTTTTTGATACATAAAAATAAGGTCTAATAAGGTTTTAATTCCATAATAATCACATAATTCAATAGAATGGTCAAGAAAAGTCTTAAAGAACACCTATAGGCTAGTGCCAAGAAAGTGAGTTTGAAGGGGTATATTTTTACAATAAACATGAATGTGAAGGATAAAAGAGATGAATAATACATTTATATATTAAAATATTTTTTGAATACTCTTATTTTTATAGGATCATGACCCACAAACTTCTTTGATGTAAGGGTGCTCTAGGCCTATTGAAGATTAGGAAGGCAATGTTGATCTTATTTTCTAGCTTGGAGAAAGCAATATGGGATTAGTTTTTTATTACCATAATGGTATATAAATTTTAATTACATTTAATTTATTTCAAGAATTCATTTATTGTTTTGTTTAAGAAGGAAATAATGAAGGTCATATAGGTTTGTCATATGCCTAATTGGGAGAACACTAATTGTGTGGTATTGAATGGATGTCTAAAGGGTTTCAAAGGTACAAGGAAGATGAATAAGGTGTCTAAATTTTTTATGATAAACAATAGGATCAGGAAAAAATTATTAAACCCAAAATTCAATTTCCAACACTCAATATACTTAGACCATCACCTACAAGCCTATCATGGTTAGATTTGAGGAAAGGCATATTTGTGATGTCAAGTAGAGAGCCAAAAGGGGTGAAAAGAGATCATGATGATCATGAGATAAATATTGAGATAAATTAAATAGGTTTCATAAATTTTATGTTATCTAATATGGGTATATTTTTAATAACTAGACTCAAGTGGCCTAAAATATTACTTATAGGCCTATATGCAAAAAGTGAAGAAAGTTTACATATTTTGGATGAATTTGAAGGATATGAGGAATTAAGGAAAAAATGAAGGAGTGAATACGTGATTTTATTATGTAAGTTTTGTTTAAAAAGTTAAAATATATAAAACTAATTATGAATACTATTTATTAAGACCTTAACAAACATCAAACCCAGACTAGTCCTGCAAACCTGCTAAAAGAGCTCTTTTACAACCTTGTTTTCAAAAGATCATGATAATATGAAATGATTTGCATTAGGTTGGTTATTTTAATGTATATATTATTTTTTTATGAATCCATTAATGTATTTTAAATTATAAATATGTTTTATAAGTGGATAAAAACACTAATAAACACTTAAAAACCACTACACATTCTTCTTTTGCACACAATTTGCTACCTTTTTGCTTGTTTGAAAGGTATAAAAGGTTGATAAAGAAAAAATTAAGGTTGGAATGGTTTAAATAATTTTTATTAGACATTAAATAGTCTTATTTTGTATTTAAACACATTTAAACTCAAAATATTCATTTTTCTTAGCTCTCAGCCTCCTTAAGCCTGCGTGTTTGCAAGCTAGGGCTTGAAATCTTGCAACTCACATAACATGAAATATAACCCATTAAAATTCATATAAATTTGAAAAAATACATATTTTATTGTGAGCCAAAATATTTTTTTAGTTTTTACATAGTAATGTATGGATTTGTATTATTTATAGGACTACAGGCTTACTTTAGGCATAATTGGGAAAGGTGGGTGTTAATCAAGTGGGTCTACCTTAGGATTTGGGTGCTAAATTTTTTGGTGAAAATATAAGGAAATAAAGGATAATAAAATATTCACTTAGTTTTATTTTAAGTTTTGTGTGTGTGTGTGTGTGTGTGTGTGTGTGTGTGTGTGTGTGTGTGTGTGTGTGTGTGTGTGTGTGTGTGTGTGTATCAAACTAATGATATTTGTGTCAAAATAGGGCTATAAGGAATAGGCCTCCAAAAGACCAAATGTGAGAATGATGAAGGAAATTATAGAATAGAGGTGAAGAGATGATTGATTTTGGATACTAAATAGGTGTCTAATTAATTTATACCCCAATAATAATATTGTTCACTTCATAATCACTTCAAGCAGCATTTTTAGATACTCCAAGGTGAGTCACCAAGCCAAACTTAACTCTTAGACCACCTTGCTCAAGTTTTCATCAAATGGAGAACATGCATGATGAAGAGAGACTTCATAACTATCCTTTATAAGTTTATTCTTGATTTTAACTTTTTCTATGATTTATTCATATCCAAAATTGGATTTTGACACCTCTATTCTCTCTCTCTTCTTCCTTCTATACGTGTGCCTCATTTCAACATTGCTAGGAATCTTTTTGCTAGATATAGTGTAGCCATGTTCAAATGAACACTTCTAATTTGCATTGGATATGAATAAAATTTAGTTCTATCCTTATTTTATGCTTACAACTAGTGTATGTTTAATATTAGTTGATGAATTCTAGTGATAGTGTATGGAACCTCCTCTCATTTGTCTTATCTCTTACCTATTTACAGGTGTTAGTCATATTATATGTTACATAGAGTGATTTAAATATCTTTTTATGGATCAAAAATGTAATAATTCATTAGTGTATTATAGGCCTCTTGATTATCCCCTTAGTCTATGCACCATATTATAGCCTCTATGTGAAACTGTCATGTTTGGAGACTTTATTTGAGTTGTGCAATTAGGTTTAGTCATAGTTCATGTTCTTAATGTATGATAGGTAGGTGGAGGAGATAAATTTGGTGCAGCACCTCCATATTTTATTTTTTATTTAATTTATCTCCCCTTTTTCCTTTGTAAGTAATATGCTTATTTTTTAGTTCTTAAGTGATGCATCAAGGGATCCAACTCTAATCAATAGGTTTAATCCACTCTTTAGATCACCCACAACCTAGGATTATTCACATGATATCACTTAAGTGAGGATACTTGAAAATCCTCCTCAAGGGTGAAAATTTTGATGATAATAGGACCATTTCAATATTTTTGAATCACTTAGAATATATTCTTTATGTTGTAATTTATGATTTGGATATGAAAGAGTGATAGACACAACTTTTATAGGTGTAGATGTATATATATGATGAACACTAACATATTCTAAAGACTATTTACATGTAATGTGGTTTGAAAATAATATGATATTTTCATTTAATAACTAATTTTATTTCTATAATTATAATATTATCCTTCTCATATTGGTAATTTGACCACCTAGAGTCTCACAAGTGAAAACCCTAGTTGCTTATAATTAAACATGTAGGCACACACCCTATAGGGGATAGGTGCGGATAGATTGAGTATGGGAATTAATAAAAATAGTATATATTGCTTCTTCTCATAGAGGAGTGATAGGATGGACCTGATTATATACAATGTAGCTATCACCCTCATTGAGATGAGGAGGAAAAGGAAATTATTTCTTGAGCATAATATATGACATTGAAACTTGAAACATAGTTTTTAACTTATGTACTAAATCCTCCATGTGTGTAAGGGTTAGATTCTTAGTATAATTCCACATAAGAGAAAGATAACATGCTATGAAATATGACATATATTTAAAGTAAATTAAATCATAATGTACATGTGTGTTTATGTCATCTTTGAATCAATTTCAAATAAAAGGAAACAAGCATGCAAAATAAAGTATTAGACTTTACATGAAAAAGTGAATAACTTCTTTTGTCATTATAATAATGATTATATGAAATAAAAATTAGAAGAGATATGGATATGAAATCTGAGTGTGGGTCTTAGAAGGATATAAACATAAACCCTAGGGTTATCTAGGGTTAGGATTTGTGTTATATTTGAAGCAAGTTGGGTTCACTGAATGTTTTAACATTTTAAGACTTAGTGGATGTGAATCCTATGTTATTAAATCACTGAGTATGCTAAATAAGGGTATTAATATGAAATAAATATATCCACTTATTTATCATAAAATTGACTAAATTTAACCTTTCAAAAAATAATAAAAAATAGTGCAATTAAGAACATAGCTAGAAAATAACTAAGTTAGATGATATAGAGGCTAGAAACATAGGTACAAGTTGGTCTAAGTGTTGAAAATAGGATCTCAATGTTATAACCCTTCATAGATAGTAACACCCTAATTGGATAGTAGTTCCATTATTTTAAATGCAGTGATAATGTCCTATATTGGTAATAGTGTCCTCTATGTAGGACTATCCTGAGTTTCTAAGTGCACCTATGTCTAGATTTATGAGGTCTATTCCTATGTGCATGAGTTATAAAACCCTATATATTTCATGTTTTGAATAAAATTATGATGAGAACCCAATCCTTCATATTTCTAGGGCATCCAATTGATACAAGATGATAAGTGTATTTGTTAGTGGGGTAGGCTAGACATCCTCAATACCCCACTGTGATGAGAGGCCTACATACCAGTACTCTGAGGAGGGATAAATATCAATGTATTTCTCCCTACATAATTTTTGGTGAAAGTGTAATTGAATATAGTATGATATTGTAATCGATTGCTTTGAATGTGATTAAGACTAGAAATCTTTGTAATCTGAGCTTAGGAATCTTGTAGATGGTAGTATGCAGAAGTAAGGCAGGATAAGAATTGATAACCTTAATTATGCAATTTTTTAAATAAGTTTGAATGTTTATTTTACATCCAATTTACATCTAATGTTTAGAGTGATATAATTAATGTATATATACCATGCTAATGCTTATTATGTAGGTTTTAAAAGAGGTCTAGGCCAACCCTAAGAGGTATTAGACTTGGAAATATATTTGTTTATTGAAAAGAGAGTTAAAGGACATTATTTCCATTATTGGGGACACTAGCACCATGTGTCACTCCTATCTTTATTATGGTGTTAGTGTCCAAGTGGTATATCACTAGGCACAAAGGCCCAAAATGAAATAATGATGATCTAGGACTACCTTAGGGGTGACTATGGATGCTTTTGGCCCATGAAAAGGTTAGATAAGTGTGAAAATAGGCTCTAGGATAGGTCTATGGCTTAACTAGAGTCAGGTAGTTTCAATTAACACTCTTAACACTCAAATAACACTTTTAGGTAATTAAACTTCATTGCATGGCCTTTTATTAATGATTTAATAATGATTTTAAATTTTAATAAAATTATTAAGAACACAACCATTAGGTATAAATCAATAGTGTAACTAAGAAATCCTAAACTATGCCCATACAAGTAGGAGAGAAAAAATTAGATGTGAAAATGAAATATATAAATCTAAAATGAAATTGTTTTGAAGGAGGAAACCCTATATGAAAATTAGGGTTTTGGTTGAATAACAAAGGATGAGTTCACCAAACTATTTTATTATTTTTGGGTATTTTCATAGAAAACACAAAAACTAATAAATTGTTTGAAAGGAATGAAAATATTTAGATTTACACTTAAGTATAGTCAATAATACAAATTTTCCTAATTTAACATGTGCAATAAATATAAAAAGTACAAAGTAGTTAAGGGATAAAAGAGAGAATATATTATTTTATGTTCTATTATATAATATGACAATGATACAAGAATCATCATATTACTATAATATAGATATGGGTTCCATTTTTTTTGAGTTATGAATAAATTTAACCACTAAACACTTGCATCCAAGTTGGACACCTGTGTTTAAGATAGTGTCTTGATGTTAATACTAATGTCTAGTCCACAATGTATCTCCATTTTTGAATCCGTAACTTTTTTTTTTGTATTTTATCACCTTTCATATGATGTTTTTATATATTGCACATAGGCTATTCTTCTAGTTTATTTATAAATTCTCTAGGTTCACTTTACCCTTGAATGATGCCCTAAGAAAAATGGGTTAGTGGGCACATGGTGTTGAGATGAACCCAAAGACCCCTATGTTAATTAGTTCTAGCTGCATATCTAATAATCTAAAGAGGGACTTAGATTTATGTCTTTCTCCCCTATGTGTTGGATTTTGTGTGAATCATGTAATATGTGTAAAATAAGTACAATAATGACCTAGTTTGTACAATGGCAAATTAGAATCTTAGGCTACTCCATTAATTTAGACATGTGTTATCCTTATGACTACCATTAAAATAGGAGAAAATATGCAATATTTTATTTATCAAGTGTTTTATTAAATGTTTTGATAAGTTTCCTTATGTCTCTTCTAGGTGAGGAATGAATGAGGGTTGGCCTTGTATTTATATCAATGCATTTGGAGAAATAACTTGCATTAAATCACTTAGGCTAACCATTAGGATATGTTTAATTTGCAAATTAGATAACTTTAGGGCATTAGATAATTTCATCAACGTAGGTCACTATCATTAATGTAGTGTTTGGGACTAAAACTTGTGTCTTGGTAGTTAGAAAATAGGTACAAGATCTTAACTTACAAGGGCTTAAAAAAAGCATGTTTTAAACATTCTAGGTAAGATAAAATGTCTAGGTCATCAATATAAGAATATTTGGACCAAGAGATAGGCTAAGGGACATAATATAGAGGATATGTGATACTTTTGAAAGTGGGAGAGGTCCACAACTAAGAAGAAAAACCAAGGTCTAAGTTTTCCAAGTGAGGAAGACTGATGTGTTTTATAATCCATAAATATCATCTATAGTTGAGAGGTTGTAAATGTCAATGTCAATTAATAATACAATTAATTTCTATATTAATTCATTATATTAAATGATAATACATTTCATATAATTTTATTTATCAATATCAATTTGGTTAGTAAATCCTCTCCAAGGTAGCCACATGTGAGAAAAGTCTATTGCCATGAACTTGTTTAAGGTTTTAGACTAATTCCTACTCAATAACATTCTATATCCTTATAGGATTTTGACCACCTTGATGTCTATAAATTATTGGAATTTGGGTTTAGGTTCTAGTTGCATATGGACATTTAAAATATCACCTACCACTTTGAATTCATATTAATCTAATTGGATGACTATTTTTTTAGACTTGATGGGATTTAGCCCTAATTTCTTACAAATTCTAGCAAGGAGATGTTACTCTAGGCTCCTAAATCAACCAGACAGTTATGTAAATTATTTATAGATATTTATATTATGAGTAAGAAAAGGGGGATATTAGCCTTATTCTTATGTATTACTACATTGGTTTAGGTATCCATTTGCTTAGTTTGAACTCATTTATCGATCAAGGATTTTAAGAGGATATCTCATTACTTAGTAATCTAGGCTATCTCATGTAGTTTGATTTTTACCTTGATTTTCTTCATGTCATCTACTATGCAATAAATCATTTTTTGAGGGTGTTATGGGATTATACATGTGTTAATTGATAGATACCCTTTATATTTGGAGGATCATTGTTAAATTTAGGGTCTATAGGAGTAAAATTACTATTTTGGGGAGCAGAAATTATGAGAGGTTATTTATATGTATGATTCATTATAGAATATTTGTTTCTTTAGTATTAATGTAAATCATGCACTTCATTTGTGGCATCCTTAGGCTCATTTTCCTCTTATTTGTGGAATTTAATGGTCTCTAACACCATCTAAGTACTCGAAGATACTGATATGCTAGGGACATCAGATGATTTGGTTACAGTTTACAAGTTTGGAACATTTTAATATCCTTCCATATCATTTCATAATATGTTAAAGGCATTATAAAAATTAGTTTAACTGAAATATCCATGGTAGGAAGTGTTTCACACTCTTCACCAATTTGACAAGGCTAACTCATAAATGTTGATGTCAAGAAACTTGTTAGGCAAAGTTTTTGGATGGTTGTTGGAATGATTAAAGGGATGGTTGTTATGATAGTTATAATTTAGAATGTGATAACTAGGAAACAAAAATAATAAATTGACCTCTTACTCTAAAATCTATTTAAAACCTCAGATAAATTTCAAAGAATAAATAAAAAAGTTTGTCTTCACCTTTCCAAATGTTTGAGGATATTCTCCTTTGATGAATTGGATATGCTCTTTTAATCTTGGTATGTCGATTCTCAATGTTAAATATCTAATGCAAGGTGAATTTTAGTAACATGTCATTGGATGATGTTGATTCTGAAGAGGACACATAATAGAAAATTCAATAACAATTCAATACCTTGATGATGGATTTATTGACAGTGGAGAAAGCCTATTATTTTATAAACATTCATATGATGAAATGGATGAATAGGATAAATATAGTTTTTTTTTAAAATTATCTTGATTTCAAATACTCAGATTTGTGTCCTCATCTATGTGAATAAGACCAATTCCTCAAGTGATTGAGAAATGTGGGGAATTTTGGTGGTAAAAATATTATTATGAATGACTCAAGGTAGTTGAATGACTCAACATGGTATTTTAATATCCTAAATATTTATTTGGATGACTCAGAACTTGTTTGAGATAATTGTCAAAATGGTTGAGTGACTCATCCTCCTGGTTATGAGAAGTGTGGAAGTGGTTGGTGACTCATATTTTTGGAAATTTAATTCATTATATTCATTTATTTATTAAATTATATGTGCATGATTAATTAAAAATGGATTAGTTAATTAATATTTATTAATTAAATATTTAAATTATGGAGGGAAAATGATGTTAGTGCTCTTCAAAAAAATCCAAATTGTGAGAAATAATGTATTGATATTTAATAAAGTTAATTATGACACTAAATGTGGTAGGATTTTAAGTATATATATTTTACCCTCTTTGGTGTTTCCCATATCATAAGCAACACATTTTCAAATAATAAATAAAATTAGAGTGGAAATGGATGCAAGAAGGAAAAAAATACCCCAAGTGGATTTCTTGAGAAATTGGGTTAGTAGATGCCCCCTTAAGAGGTCATTCAAGGAGAAAGGATGCATACAAGCACTCAAAGTAAATGATTGATGATGAGATAAAATATGAGTGGATTTTAATGGATTCATTATTTTATATAAAAATTCTTGAATGCACTGAGAAAATAAAACTTTGAGTGGAAGACAATATTCCAATAATAAATTACACACTATGTATGTTTCCCTCAAGAATTAATACATGCAAGGGGGTGGTGAGGGAATGATATGTCTCAAAGAAGTGGTAATATTGGTTTAGGATGATTTTATTTTGGTTAGTATGATATGTAAGAAAACAATATATATGTAAAAAAATCTAGAGGGATTAAATGTATATGGGATGTAAAATGATGTTATAAACTTGAAAAATAGTTTAAAATGGAGTAGGTAAAGAGTAAGTTCTTGAGGAAGGTAAAATATTAGATGGGTTGGGGTTAATAAATAGGGACAAGGATTATATTGAATGTCATTTTCAATATTTTCCACCTAGGATTTTCATAGTGATTCGGATTTGAGAAGTGAGTGAAATAAAATGGCCTATATACAAACAGATGAGCACTAGAGTGAGCAAGTAATAGAGACCTTGATAGCATGGGCATTTGATAAGTGATGATTTAAATTTGTAAATATGGTTTTTTGGTTCATTAATGTATTTTGAAGTTAGTATAAACCAATTCTATTTTGTTAAAATGACAATTTCATCATCAAAAGTGGTGAAATAGTCACGTACATAGGTGAAATTGTGTAGAAAAATAATGATTCCATATAAAAGTGGTGAAATCATCAAAACTATAGAAAATTTATCATTTAAGTCAATGAATTTTTGAATTTTAGTACCAAAACCATTTTCTATGGTGAATTGTTTTTTTATGAATGATAAATATATCTAGTCAAATGGTGAATTTATTGTGACAACAAATTCATCTGATCAAATGGAGAATTCATCATGAAAATTAATTAATCACTATTAGTAATGAATTCATCATTTTTGAGTGGTAAATTCATTAGGGTTAAGGATGAAATTATCTATTATAAGAATTAGTAATTAGTGAATGATTAGATCATGGTTAGTGAGGAGTGGATTCATGATTGGTTGATAGAATAAATATGTATATTTTTAATTTTTGTGTAGGAGAGACTACTTATCGTTATAACATAAGAGAGAAAATCTAAAATGTTAAAAATAAGGAGTAGGTTCAAAGATTATGAAGTAGTTTATAGGTAGTGGGATTTTCATATGTTTTAAATATGGTGGAGTTCCATGTTGACATATGACATATGACTACATTAAAAAATAGGTGGCACTCGAAGATGATTACCTTTCACCTACATAAAAGATATATTAAAGTATCCTTAGAAGATTTATGGTTGATATTTCATATCTTAATATGAGGTAGGATGTTTTATTGGTGAGATAAAACACATGTTATGTCATTAGATTGATTATTTCAGGATGATAGTATCCTAATGATTCATTCAAGGATAGATTTGGATACATGCATAATAGGGGATATGGATTCATTTATGTTAGTGTTGATGGCTCTTGTCAGCATCATATTACCAACTAACAAGACTAGGAGGCTCTTTCCAGTAGGATTGATAGATGTTGTTTGATACATGATAAATTTTACTACATAGTTAGCCTAGGCACCATGTGTATTAGCACACTTATACAAGAAGTTGTATGCAATAAACTACAATAAGGGAAATATTATAGGAGTTTCAAAACACACACACACACACACACACACACACACACACACACACACACACACACACACACATATATATGTATCTATATATACATACATACATATACATATATACACATATATATACATATATATATATATATGTATATATATATATATATATGTATATGTATATATATGTATATATATACATATATATACATATACATATATATATATGTATATATACATACATATATATATACATATATGTATATATATATGTATATGTATATATATGCAAATATATGTATATATATGCATGTATATGTATATATATGTATATATATGCATGTATATATATATATATATGTATGTATGTATGTATGTATATATATATGTGGGCATGGATTCACATATCTATGAATAGGCCAATTGGATAACTATGGGAAGAGAATATGAGGAGAGATTTTACTAAATATAGCATATGATAGTTGAGGGACAATAGAGACACTTATGTGACTTGTCCTATTATAGGAGAGATATTGATGAGCTCACTTTTCAAGGTATTACATGGAGACTATATTGGGAGGTTGATCTAGTATGGGTTGAGGACATCATATGGATGGATTTTATGATTATGATCTACCAAATTTTGGGGAGACATGAATAAATTATAGAGAGATATAAATTATACATTATCTTCAAGATTTTTGGGATACAATTAGATATACCTACATAGCCACACATATTTGCTCAAACAATCATGGATAACTCACTATGGGGACCAAGAATAGACCTGAGAGTACTACAGACTGGTTGGATTCTCCTACCATCTCTAGCTTTATAGATAATGAGATATGTTGATGATGTAGAGTGACTAACACCTACATGGTATGGTGGGAGCAGGTGAAGCTAGTGAGGGTTAATATTCCACATCAAATGTTAGGTATGCTTAGAGAGAGGATTAAGAGAGTTCTAAGGGGACTACCACAATAGGGAAGATAATAGATATAAACTTTATAGGTAGATCAACTAGATGGTGTGAAATATGAGATGATAAATTACATGTTAAAGGAGGGATGAAGGATATAGAAGTGATATTCCTATGATTATGATTGATACTTAGGAGGAAGATGGAGGAGGAGATAGAGGTGATATTATAAAACTTGTGATTTTTCCAACTTGAGGAGACTGAACAAGGACATACATAATTACATGATAAATAGAGGATGGGGTGTTTATTAGTAGGTCGGTGGGATATTACATTAATAGATGTGGAAATTACATGTATAAGGGGGTGATGGGGGATAAAGAGATAGTTAGATAGACTCAACATATACAAATATCACTAAGAAATATATAAAAGTAGATGGATTTATAGAATATTTAGAGAGGAGGGATGAGGGTTTAGCTAAAATTGATGTAAAGACTCAGACATATGTGGAATATACAATATGAGGTGATGCACATAAATTGCAATTAGAGTGGGATGCAACTCAACATGAGGCACTAAGTCTTTGGGAGGAGAGGGATAGAGACATAGGGTTTCTAACTACATTTGACCTTTAAAATTCCATATTAGATCCAATGTAGGATATAAAGTAGGATACATATTATAGTATCCTTACAAGTAGCTAGTATTTTTGGATTAGATAGAACCTTATTTTTTATATTAATCTAGTAGGATATTAGGATCATTAGCTATGATAGCTCAAATGACATCACATAAATATGTAAAAAAATCATAAGATTGTGTGATGGGTCCTCCATGGATCATATATCATAGAGAATCATTGAGATAACCTTCTCATATTCCTCCACTAGAAGGTTAGAATGAGATCTAATAAGATTTTGATAAAAAAAAATTATGTATGATGTGAGATGTATACATGTGCTTTTGATATATAAATATATACTCATTTTTAGGCTTTGGTGTATGTCTCATTTATTTTATCATGATGATTATTTCATGGATGATTTTTTTATGTATATTCTTATAGATGTGTTTATGGTATGATGTGTAAATGTCTATAATGATATTTATATTTTGACACATACTTATTAATTTAATATATGTTTTTCATGGATGTGAAATTAGATATTTATTATTTTACTTATTTGACTTGTGTAATGAGTTTGATGTATGTGTATAGATGAGGTAGTTATGTAAATTAGATTAATTGTTTTTTATCCTTGCATGGAATTCCAACATGGTTTGAGAAAATTTATTTTTATTTTATGTATGAAAATATTAATCAATGGTATAAAATACCATAATGATGTATCATAATAATGTGTAAGAACTAACACAAGAATAGGCTTATGACATGATGTGCCATGATATGGAAATTCATGATGAAACTAGTGTAATACACATAATGTCTTAAATCAAATAAATAAATAAGAAAAGATAAAATAGTAAACAAATAAAACACATAAAGTACATAGATAAAAATTAAGCAAGAAATAGACACATAGAGTAAGTAATAAAACATTTTATTGGTTTTGTCCTTTGTTAAATGAAAAACCCTATGCTAGTGAGAAATTTTGATAATGATTGATAGCCTTGTTTTTTACCCTAATAAGGATATGTGTGATTAGGTATATGTGGGAATGAAATATCCCAAGAAAGCTAAAATGATTTGCCTAAAATATGATAAGGGATACTAATTAATATAAGGACAAATGGTTTTGGTGATTTTTCTATACTTTTTGGATTTCTTGATATTTTTCTATTTTTAATTGACAAATAGACTATATACATAAGGAAAATTAGTTTTATAATTATTAATGTCGATGATTTTGGGTTTGTTATGGATGGGAGGAACATATGTCTAAGGATTATATGAAGTGTAATTTGTAGATGCCTAAAATTAGACACAACTAGATTCCAATCAGATTTTAGATAGATTCCTATCAACCATTACAAATGAAGCCTAGGAGTCATTGAACATCCCAAATTTACATGCACATCATTCATCAAAGCTTAGAATCACATTGAAGCATCCCTAGTTGGGATACTATCTTGTATGAAACAATAACCTCTCATGAATTCATCCCTAATCACCTTGTAGTATCACAACTATCAATTTGTCCTATGGATCTATTAAGTGTGGCACTTGCACACTTAAATCAAATATGAAAAGATATAAAATGATAATCAAAATAAATTAAAAAAATAAAAAATTATAAATACCTAATTGAATTATTCATTTGAAATTAATGAATATATAAAAAATTAAACTCAAAAAATTTAAAATATCCTAGCCTTTCATCATTGCCTTTATGCATTTTCAACCTCTTTTAAAATATCCTAAAATATCTAATTTTGAGAGCCATGCCTAGTAATTGAAAATCATAATTACTTGAAAATTGTTAACTCAATTAGAGTTATTTTTAACTCACATATATTTAGTTTGAACCAATTATAATCCTAAACTCAACCCTAACTCACCTTGGGTGAGACTTAATTCTCAAGGCTATAAATACAAGGCCATACCGCTTCATTTCTAATCTTGGATATTGCAGAGTTATTATGCAATATTTTCTCCATGAGAATATTGAAAGTATTGTTAACATGCCCAAATAATAAGACAAAAAACATAAAATCTAAGGTTCCAAGGAGACAAGGAGCCAAAAAATATCTATTGTCAAAGATTTTTTGATGCACAAGCTAAGCAAGCCATTCAACAATTCCAATTAGAGATCCCAAGGAAGGTAAAGGAGTTGTTTCTTTTATGTTTTTGTTTTGATTTCATGTAGTTTTTTTACTAATCTCTCCCTAGTGTCTAGGATAGAGGTGTTAGACATTTAGTGTGTTCATTTCATTTGTTTTATGAGACTAACACAAGACTAACCTCCCCTCTATGTCAAATTCTTAGTTCACATAAGCCAAGTTCCAATGATTCACAAGACCTTGTTAATAGGTGGAAATGTGACCACACATGTATGTATGTGGATGTACTAATAATTTTTTGAAACATGGGTCAAAATTTAGCTAGTATATTCATCATCAAAAGAAACTAGTTGAAAATATCAGGTGATTTGACAAGGATATGATGACCTTAATGAGATGTAATTGTACAATTGGATAAATTAAGGATGGGAAGGTATGAATTAAGGATGACCCAAAGTAAAATGTATATTTATATGCAACATATATTACACATGGCATAAGAAAAATGGTTTTCACCATGTACTTTCCCAAAGTGCCATAAAAATGGTTTTAAATTTTGGATGATATATACACACACATATACATATATATATATATATATATATATATATATATATATATATATATATATATATATATACATATACATATATAAATACATAAATACATATACATACATACATATAGACACACACACACACACACACACACACACACACACACACACACACACACACACACACACACACACACACACACACACACACACACACACACGTATAACATGAAAAAAACACTAGAGACATTAAGCATGAAAGAAGTTTAGATTTTTGATGTTCATAGGGTCATCAAGATATTAACCATATTCAATTTATAATTTGTAAGCCCTTGTTTATACTTGGATATGATAACATAAGGACCCAACCAATTAGGTTCAAATTTTCCTTTATTTTATCATTCAACATTTGTAATTTTTTTCTTATCTCAAAAAAGGTCACTGATGTGAAATTGTATGGATTTAATTTTTTTTTATTATAGTTGTGGTAAATCATGTTATGATATATTTTTAGGTGATCAAGCGCATGGCTTTTTTTCTCATCCAATAATTATAGCTCTTACAACTATGAAGCTCAATATTCCTAATCATTAATTAAATCATGTAAGTAAATATGTAATGAAGGTAAATTTATCTCAATTGGTAAAATAGATTTAATTACATACATAAGAGAATAAATTTTTCAACCATGGGTGTGTAGATAAAATTTTTATTTCCCATAAGGTAGGATAAAGTCATAAATTCCAATCATGACCAATGTCATTAAAAACCCATTTGAGGATTTTAAGGATGTTAGTTTGGATGCTTTTACTTGGACATTTCCTTGGGGATAATATGGTGTAGATAATTTATGCTAAATATTAAATTTATTGAAAATTTATTTGACATAGTTATTCTTATAAGACCTACTATTTTTAGAAATAATAACAGATAGGATACCATAATGACAAATGATAAGAATTATTATAAACATGAAGATTTGTTTTCCAATTACATAACTAAGTGGGATTGCCTCCACCCATTTGGTGAAATATTATATGGTGTTAATTATATACTTATGACCATTAGAATAATTAGGGTTGATTTTACCAATGGGTTTGAGCTCCCATGTGGAAAAGGCCATGATGTTGAGATAGGTTGTAAATCTTGTGATGGACCATGAATAGGATCCCCATGTTTTCGACATGCTATACACCTTTTGACATACTGAAAATTGTTTGATTCCTTTGTGGGATAATAATATAATGTCTTTACAAGTTTATTATCAAGTAACTTCATGTTTGTGTGTGTCCAAAAAATTATATTATAGACTTCCTTAATGGATAAGGTAGTCTTTTCTATATTTACACATCATAATAGATTAAAGCATAGCCTATATTATATAGGAGTATGAATCAATAATTAATTTGGATAATTTTTTTTTTATTGTGGGATAGGTTGAGAGGGATGATGTTATCATAGGGATATGTGTATATGTATTGGTACCAAGGGGAATTGGGACCAAAAATATCATAGATCATTTTAGATTTAGGGATTTCATATATTGGACCATCGATTGATAAATTAGATTTGGATTTGATTGATGTTTGGATGAATGTAAAGAAGAGAAGCAATAATATCTATGGCATCTATTGCTTTATTATTTTCATGAGGAACTCATTCAAAATTAATATACTTAAAGGACTAATTACTATTATCAACCATTATTTTGTAAGAAATAAGATTATCATATTTTTATTTATAGTCTTGATTTAAGTATTTTATGATAAATTATGAGTCCCCATATATTGACAGGTGTTGGATATCCCTTTGGATAACAATATTTAAAATAAAAATAAGAGATTCATACTCTAAAATTTTATTTGTGAAATTAAAACCTATACAAAATGATTTTGGAATGGGGTCAACTTATGGAGTAATGACTAGGATTATTTCCCCTGAGCCATGACTTATGAATGAACCATAAAAACATAACTACTATTTAGATGACTCATCTAAGGATATAATAGACTCATCAATAAATTCTGTGGTTAATTCGTACTAGTATATCAATGGTGCCTCTATTTAGTGATCTAAAAAAATTCCTTTGAAATACCTTTGATTGAGATACTCAATGTCAAACTCACTTATCAACATGACCCATTTAGCTATCCATCTTATGAGAGATGATTTTGAAATAAGATACTTAAGTGGGTCAACCTTAGAAACAATCTTAAGTTAATTTTTAATCATAGAAAACATAATATTTTGAGAAGAAAAGATAACTTATAAATCTATTTTATCGATTGTGGAATAATTAAGTTTATAAGATTAAAATGTCCTACTTAATTAATAAAATTCTCTTTCAGTCCCTTGTTCATCACGTTGTGCTAGGAGTGAATCCAAGGTGTGCTATGTAGCTAAAATGTATAATAATAATGGATTCTCTAGAATATGTGGCATTAATACTAGTGGATTGGAAACAAATTATTTAATATTATAAAATTATTCTTGAGAGTATTCATTCCACTTAAATATAGTGTCATTTTTAAGAATAAGGGATGACATTTATTAGGAAGTTAGGAAATAAACCTTCAAATGGCTTGAATCTTACCCTACATACTATGAATCTATTTTACATTATTAGGTGGAGGAATTTATGTTATGGATTATTTTTTTTGGATATGATTACATGCCTCTTATGGATACAATAAATCCTAAAAAAATTCTATATGTATCCCCCAAAACACACTTCTTAGGATTTAGATGAACTTTTTATTCCCTTAACCATTTAAATATCTTATATAAAAACTACAAGATGATCTGAACTTGTTTTATATTTATCTAATATGTCATCTACATAATACTTAATAATATCATGAATCATGTCATGGAATATGACTTTCATCACACAGGTTGATTTGTTTCACATACATTTTTGACACCAAATAACATGAATTGATAATAAAATGTGCGCCATGGTGTAATGAATGCCATATTGTGTTAACATAATTTTGATTTGAATATATAGCAATAAACCATCCATGAGCGACAAAATTTCACATTGTTATGGATTCAAAAATATCATCGATGTTTGGAAGTGGAAAGTCATATTTTGGACAAGCTTTGTTGATATCCCAAAAATATGTGCATACCTTAATTCTTATTAATAATAACTATATTAAAAATCCAAATTAAATTATCAATATGTATAATAAATCCTACCTCAATTTTTTTTAATTTAAAAATTATTGATACCTTAGGATGCATTTTTATTAGCTTTGGTTTGATGGGTTTGGCATCCTCATGGATAACGAGATGATGCATTCTAATGATGTGTCCAATCAAGGAATATATGCATATGATCAGTCAAAGATATTTGAGAATTATTTTAAAGATGATTAAGAGTAACCATTTTAAAATATTAAAAGATGATGCAAGCATAATAATTTTGGATTATCCATCCATGCCAATATTAACATCTACGCTTTATTTGATCAACAATGCAAACTCATCTTGAAATAGTGTAGGAGGAGGAAGATTAGACTCCTCATCTATAATTTAGGTATTTTGGTTGTATTAATTAGATAGTGCCCTAGATATTTTTTCATTATGGGATGGAGATTTATTTAATTTATTATTTTTTTGATGTTTAGAATATTTACGACTTAGGAGTTCTACCTGTTCTTCAAAATATGTTGAATTAGAAAAATAGATAGTAAAGTTTTTTTTATGATCACCTGTTGAAATATTATCCTAACATCCCATGAATTTAGTAACTTCCTCATCATTTTAGAAGTTATTAAGTGATATTTGATCTTATTGGTCACAATTTATGATTTTTGGGTATTTGAGTTCAAGGTTTAAAGTAACTATCTCATGGAAAAGGTTTCTAGATGAAACTATTTTGTAGTGGATGTGAATAGAAATCATTTTTATGTCAAAAGAGGACTCCTAAGATATTGTGGAAGAATTGTTGATGTTATTACATGGATTAAAACTAGGATTTTTGTATCCAATGCCTCAAAGTTATTTATTTTCTTTGATAATTATTGGTTCAATAAGATCTTTTTCATGGGGACCAAGACTTATACCTTTATATTTCATATGATGGATTTGGCTATAGGATATTTATTTATTTGAAAATAAATTTAAATCTCATCATTATAAATTAAGGTAGGATTGGATTCTATAATTTTTTCATATGAAAGGAATCCACCCTCAAAACAAAATATGTATTGTCAAATTATTAGACAAATTATGTTTTCTTCCTATATTGGGACCTTTTATTTTTATTATGGGACATATGGATTTTGCCTAAGTAATAGTCATATTGGATTTCATATTATCCCATGCCTTTATCCAAAATTTTAAAATTACATTGGTGGATGGATTTGTGTGTGGATGATGGATTTTTAGATGTATAAATTTATCTTTTAGATGTGGAGGGTTGTAAATTGGATGTGTACGATAATTAATTTAGATGGATAAAGGTTTTGAGATTTGGAAATTCCTCATTTCTTTCATAGGTATCATATTTAATAGGTAAATAATTAGACTTATGGTATCTTCCTTCCAATAATTTATAATATTGGAAGGGTTTAGGATCACTAAAAATGGTAACTTCCATCCCATAATGAGAAATATTTATACATTGTTGAAGTGTAGATAGAATGGCATTCATTGCATGAATCCATAGTTGGATAAGGAGTAGGTTATATAGAAGTTTAAGATCTAGGACATGTATTAGGGTTTTCTATATGAAATCACCCACCATAATAAGAGGACATATAGTTCTAACTATCTAGAATTCTACATTTTCATAGTCCTTGTTGGTTATAGTATTAGACTCTAGTGATACTATCGAATAACCAATATGTTTGATCAAATTTAATGTACATAAGTTTAAAATAGACCCATTATCTATAAATACACTTTTTAGTTTGTGTTTTTATATTATTACTTCAATATAAAGGGGTAAATTATGAGATGAGCCAATAGGGGAATTATCAGTGTGATCATAAGTGACCTAACTTTTGAAGGATAAATTTATTACAAGGGCTTAAAAATTGGATGGGTGAATGTTCTTAAGAATTTTTAGCTCTTGTAAGTTTTTATACAAAATATCCTTATAAGTAGTGGATGTTTTGAAAATTTCAAAAATAGATATTTTGGTTTATGTCTTCCCAAGTTTCTCAATGATATTATACTTTCCATATAAATTAGGTAGAGGAGGCCTTGGGAGTGTGATTTGTGTGTACCTTGTAGTGAATACAAAATATTTGGATTTATTTTTTATCATAAAGACATGGTTGTACATGAATAAAAATATAATCAAATGGATGGGTGTGTTTATTGGAGTTGATATTTTTGGTTTGATTTTGACATTGAGTTATTTTAGAATGATCTCAGTCATGTTTTGAAAATGGATATTGTTATATCCCTAGTTTTTGGTTGTGTATGTTGATTCATTATTCTTTATTTATATATCACCTCAATTAATTAGATATTGAATATAGTTTTTTAGCTTCATACGTCTATTAGTGGCATGAATTTTGACTCTATGGTATTCATAATATTGATATCCTTTATACCAAGTAGGCTTAAGACCATTTTATTTAATGGGTTTAGTATTTATGAATACAATCATCTTGGTAGCTACCAATTTATGTAAAACTAAATCAAGGGGGTCACTTAAAGTAGTATACATCCTTCATATTATCCCAATTTTAGCTTGACCATTAGGTAAGGTAATGTTTGAGGTAAATTGATTTTTTTTTTAAATTATGTATATCTATAACACTATCACCTACCATGTTCTTATATTTATTTAATAACTAAGGATTTTCATTTTGGCTTTGTGTTTGGTTATCCTTAGTGTAAATATTGAAAATTCTTTTGGAAATAAGTGTCATTTATATTGGAAATCCTTTTTAAATGACTTCATCAAAGGAGTTGGCATAAAGAATTTAGAGGTGATAAAACACATTAGAGTTGAGGTTTTTCATGAAAATTATGATGAACTATTTTTTAGGTAGTGACCAAGGAAAATGACAAGCTAAGGAACACCATATTTATATGAAATAAGATAAACTTTCTCCATTTCAGTTTTTGGAATCGTATAGGTATATCATGGCCAACTCATGTTCAAAATTATAAAAAAAATGTTATAAAAATCTCTAATATATATCTTCAAAGGTAGTGATTAACCCCATGGGTAAACATAAGAATAATTTTAGAGCTTGCCCACCTAGACTATGTATGAAAATTGTGAGTAAAAATTTGTCACTATAGGTAAATTATTGAAAATACATGTAAAATTATTTAATATTTTCCTTAGGATTACCTTTTAATTTGTATTTATCAAACTTTTAAGGTTTAAAAAGAGAAGGAAAAACTTTTATCATGTTGAAATCAAAAGTATATGGGCTTAGTTCTTCAAATATAAATTTCTTGCTTTGGAATTGGCTTCCATCTTCAAATACTTAGATTTGGTCCTTCATGTTTTTACATTATTGAAAAAAAGATGTGTCCTTGAAAGGATAGCATGGGGGTTGATTTTGAATTTTTTTATTGATTTTTGGTTTTATTAAATTTATGATTTAAAGGATTGATATTAGATTGAATACCAACCAACTATTGGATCAATAGTTAGACATGTAAAAATAAATTAAATGGTTTTTTTGTTGGACTTTTTTCAATTTATAACTACCTTTTCCCTTATTGACACAGATGTGGGATTTTTTTTAAATATTTTTAAGAGAGGAATATAAGATGGATTTACCTTTTCCTATGGAAGCATTAGGTAGACCTTGATTGTTTAGGATGGGTTTTATCCCTCTTGATAATGAGGGGATGCATGTCCCCAAGATTAAAACTAGGAGGTAATTTATTGCCCATCTCTAGGAGATGTAACAAAGCTTGATATTTATTGTAAAGGAGATAACTAATGACTTGGGAAGGTAATTTATTAGGTAGAACATCATTTTATAGATCCTACTCACCATGGTCAACAAGGATATCATAATTAGTGATTTATATATGGTCCTCTTAGTTTTTAAAGTGAAAGGGGTTTCTACCAAAAGGTTCTTACCTATCTTGTGTGTTATTAAAATATGACTATAAATATGATGTGACTCTATGTGGTTACCTCAAGACTTGATTTAAAATGAAGATATTTTTAAATTAGTATTGGGTTTGGATCTAGGATAATTTGGATTCAAGATGGATTTTGGTTTCAAGATTTTTTTGGAACTTAAAAATATTTAGATTTTGGTTTTTTTTAATTCAAGATGGTTTTGATCCAATATTGGTTTTGACTTAAATTTTTTTGGATTTTGTATTCATGATTTATGGAATAAATATGGTCTTAACTCAATATGATTTATATTTTAAATAAAAATGGACTATGACCCAAGACAGTTTGGATTCACAATTTTCAGTCAAGATGATTTTGGATCTAAGATAGTTTGGATTCAATATTAAATTTTAGATTGGTTATGACTCAAGATGGTTTGAATCACTAATGTTTTTTAGGACAAGTGTTTATGATTGTTTTGTATTAAATTTTGATTTGATTGGTAAATAAGGTTTTTATCTATGTTTTTGGAATACAAGTCTTTAGCATAAAAGTCAAGTATTTAGAACAAAAAAGACACAACTACTAGTTTGAACACAAAAGGAATAAGTAAGATACATAACACAAACCTAAATTATTAAAATTGATTTAAATATAATGAAAACAAACATAAGATTAAAGGATAATATTGGTAGGATGTTGAATGACTTTTGAGATCTCATAAATAATTCCTTGTCTATTAGATAACACTAGACCAATATTTCAGAGCACTAACTACAAAGGATTCTATGTTTGTATCCCACTAAACCTAATTTTAAGGTTATTATGATATTAAATTCCTTATGTGATACACTCCTCTTAGGTTCACCATACATTATATGGATATAAGTCTTCCTATTGGTTACAAGGATTTACAAGATTAGTTAGGGGGTTTCATCTGTATGCATTTCGGTACAACGAAACCTAAAACCATAGAAGAGGAAGATTAATGGGTTTCTTGAAATGGTATAGTCAATATCTACCCACTCCATATATAATATTTAAATAGATTTCTACCAAAAAATATAACCTCAAGGTAGTTTTTAAATCCTTGAGTATTTATTGTCAAATCCACCTCACATCACTTAGGTATTAACTAACATTAATTAGATGAAATAATTAATATTTAGTTTTTATACCTTACTGATACACATGGTTTGGCATACCACATGGTGATGAAATCCATTATCGATAGATCCCATAGATAAAAATAAAAGAGACTAATATTATTTATGATTTCTAAGATCTCCACCTATGTGGTGTGAAAAAATAACATACATGAAATAATGAAATCAATATAAGTTATTAAGACTGATTTTGATTCCCAAGATCACCACCTAGGTGGTATGAAGAAAGAGAAAACATAGTTTACTAATATATAATCACCTAAAAGTGGTATTTGAGTGCTAAGAGTGCTACTTGAGACTACCTATTCCTAGTTTATCCCTATACCTATAGTAGATCCTATTATCAAACTTATCCATCCTTTGTGTGGGCCACAAACATCCTTAGTCAATCCTAAATCTATTTCAAACCCTTATTTCTTGATCTTTTCCCTTTGTGCCTAGTATTCTACTAGTTAGACACTAGTGTTGTGACAATGACACTAGTGCCACATGGTTCTAGTGTCCCATAAGTGGTACTAATGTCCTTTCCCTCTATTTTACCTAAATGGTTTTATTCCTATGGTTTGATGAGACCTCTTTTATCACCCTCAAAAGCATCGAAATAATATAAATAAATGAATTTTAGCCTTCCAAACACTATATGGAATAAAATGCAAAATACACAATCAAATTTAGAATAAGTTGTGCACAATTAAGTTTATAAATCCCTATTATACCCTAATTCTACATAATACCATATATAATATCCCTAAGCTTAGATTACCCATATTTCTAGTCTCAAACAAATTTAAGGTAGTTAAGGCCACTAGCATACTAGCTTCACTTGAACTTGCACTAGCACTTAGGTGAGGAGAACTAGATTGAGATTGATCCCTCCTTGGAGTATTTTATGTCGAAAAATTTAATCACAATGGGGTGTTGAGCATGTCTATCTTACCCTAATAACAAACACACTTTTCAACTTGTATCAATTGAGTATCCTATATACATGGAAGATTAGGGTTTGATCATAAAATTAGTCATTATAGGAAATATATAGGGTTTATATACTCATGCATGCAATATAACACCTTAAATATCCAAACATAGGTGCACCTAGAAGCTTAGGATATTCTTGCATAAAGGACACTACCACCAATATCAAGATACTACTTCCACATTTCCAATAATGGTGTTACTATCTAATTATGGTGTTACAATCTAGGAAGTGTTTTAACACTAGGATCCTATTTTTAACACTTAGTCCAGCTTCCACCTTAGTTTTTAGCACCTATATCATTCATCTTAGTTGTTTTCCACATAAGTTATTACTTGAACTATTTATTACTATTTTTGGAAAAGTTAAAGCTAGTCAATTCTATAACAAATTAGGGTCTGTATTTATTACATATTATTTACATGATTTAGTATACTCAACTCTTTAACAAACATAATATTTATAAATTTCTAAGTGGTAAAAGGTTAAAACATTTGGTGAACTTGATTTACTTCAAACACCCTTACCCTAGATAACCCTAGGGTTTACATTTATAGCATCCATATTTTAGATCCATACATTTTCTAATTTTATTTGATATAATCATGATAATAATGGTAAAAGAAGTGTATCATTTTTTTCATAAATTTTAATACTTTCATGCACATGTGTGTTCCCTTTAATTTATAATGAACTCAAAAAATACACAAACACATGTATAGATGATGCTTCATATCAATTGAAATATATGTCATATTTCATTCTATCTATAACATGTTATTGTTCTCTTATGCAAAATTAAACTAAGAAACAAATAATTACATACATATAGGATATATTACATAAACTAAAAACCAAGTTTATGGTTTTAGTTTCATACCTTATAAACAAGAAAAAATTTCCTTCTCCTCCTCATTTCCATGATGGTGATAGTTAATCTCCCTCTAACTAGGTCCATGTTATCACTCCTCCATGAGATGAATATTATTCTATCATTTTCAATAATCCCTATAATTATCCTATTCACACCTCTTCCCTATAGGATGTGTGCCTATGTGTTCAATCAAAAGTAACTAGGATTTGCACTTGTGAGACTCTAAGGAATAAAATTACTAGTATGAGAAAGCTAATATTAGATTTAAAAAATAAAAATTAGTTATTAATTAAACATGTCACATTATTGGAAAATCACATTACATGTACATATTCTTAATAATATTCTACCATAAACCACGTATATGAATCTACGCCTAGTAAATTTGTGCCTAACAATCTTTAATATCCAAATAATAAATAATAACAAAGTACATGTAAAATTAGTGATTAAAAGTAATTCAAAGATTAAATAAGAGTTCAAATGAGGTACTAAGGTAAGTGATTAAAGTGAAGTTGATCAACCTTCCCCCCCCTCTACACTTAGTGAGAGATCTAAATAATATTATGCATATCATAGAATGCATGGGAACCACATCAATTCATATTTAGCATTGAAAAGTAAAATACAATAGATAATGGATAAATATGACTCAAATAGTGATACATCATCCACACAAAATACAATGGCATATATACAAATTCAAAAAGGGTCAAATTAATAAACAATATACAAATGATTACCAAAGCATAACTTAAAACAACAAAAGGTTTAGAAAACATAATTAAAGAAAGAAACTATATAATAAGCATAGGTAAAGAAAGTAAAAGATACAAATATACCTCTCCAAAATGAGGCTCAAATTTTAAATCAGTATGGGTTTGATAAAAATATATATAATGGTTTGATTATGATGATCAAGGTTTGGGCAAGTAGGCCCAAATCATCAGTATAGTAGTTGATAATGTTGGTCAACAAGGTTTGGGATTTATTGAACATTCTAAGGCAAATCATTAATAAATATAGTTTATCAAGGAAACATATCGAGATACACAAGAAATGTTACAAAAACATAAAGAACATAAGTTAAAAATTCAAAATCATGTTAAGATAACAAGTATTCTCAAAAAAAGCATTCTATAAAAAGAGCTTCTAGAGCACCATATGCCTATAATAAGCACAATTTGAAAGGGAAAAGTCATAATCAATATTCCAAAGAAAAATTTAGAAAGGTTAACTCCACAGTCTAATGTAATTCTCTATAGCATTATAGGTTACTATAATTATTATGATTTTAATGTGAATAATACCCAAATTCATACTACAACACCATTTAATTACAACATAGCAATCACACTATAGGAGAGATTACCATTCCTATTTTTGACATAGGTCACAATGATAGCGAGTCTCCCATGAGACTCATTTATTAGTATTTTTCCTCCATTATTTACATGATTTCCTTCTCTCTTTATCCTTTTACATAGTTCATTTTCATGTTGATTATATGAAGCTAATATTTTAAAAACGAAAACCATTCAAATATTTACTATGAAAACATAAAATTATAGATTGTATATATTACCATGTTTACATTTATTATATTTTCTAGACACTACATATGCTAAATATATTAATATAGTTGGTTTTATCTACATACATGATTTAATTTTTATTCTCAACTACTTTTAGATTTCTATATGACTCAACTCCACTAAACTGATCAAGACTTGATATTATCTACCCACTAGGATATTAGAGTATTTTCAATGATGTCATGGTGATGTCCTCTTGAGTGGATGAAAATATTTGATATCCTAAATAAAAATGACAAAGTGTGAAATGTTCATGTTCTAGTATGCTTGAAGGAAGCTTGGTTGATCTTTAGTTTTGACTATTTTAATTAATTTCCACTCATTTCTTAGTTTGGAAGCAAATAATGAAACTAGTAATATGGTGTGTATAAGAATACCTAGTAAAGTACACATATGATATAGATGATGGTGAGAAATATTCTTTGGCTCAAAAGGAATAAATTGTATATAATAAAGACACTAGAAAGGGGGTTATTAGGTGGATGGTTGAGTAGACTACCTAGAGTGAGCTAGATTCAAGAAGCATATACTTGATAAGAGGCTATCAATCCACTATTTATAACAATTAAGTTGATATAAATTAAGAAAAATGAAATTTTAATTCAATAAATAGAAAGTAAATACATGTAAGATGAGATGAAATTAAAATTATTGTTAAACAAAAACATTAAATATAGAAAAAGTGGGTCAATACTTATGCTATGATAGTTGGGGTCAGGTTTAGGAAATCAAAAAAGTCTCTGTGACTAGGAAAGAACACAAAAAATAGGGTTTGTTTGGGGTCAAGGGGATGAAAATAACTTATTATTTCGTTCCATAATAACCATTAATGGTTGGGTGAACCATCAGCGGTTGGGTAACCATCAACGGTTGAGATGACCATCGATGGTTGAGTTAACTATTGATAGTTATCTCTATGATTCTAGAGATGATTATAAAAAGAATTATAGATTAGGTAATTTTGGAAAATAGAGGTATGTTATGGATCAGGGGAATGGAAAAAAAGAAATTGATGGGTATAATAGGGAAGGGAGGTTAGAAATGGAATATAAATCAAAGAAAACAAGTAAGAGATACCTGTAACTTGTTAGTGGAAGGCTGATGAAATTTGGCCGAAGTGACAATACTTTGGTTTTTGAAAGTGATACTGAAAAATGTTTAGGTCTTTATTGATGTTGCTTATCTATTGAAGGGACACTAGATACCTAGATGGAATATATCTTGGACATAGATTACTAGAGTTTTGGATTTAGATCCTTTCCTTCTTCTCTCCTTTTATAAGATGAAGTTACTAAATATGTAGGAGGAAGTTACTAAACAAATAGAGGAAAAAGTTACTAATTATGATGCTTTAAATCTAGTTTTCATGGCAAAATAGAACTTTCTAAATGTTCCATGCTTATCTCATACAACTAGTTGTAATGCTTTAAAGTATGCTTGGAGACCTAACCATCGATGGTCAGGTTAACTATCAATGGTTAGGCTAACCATAGATGGTCAAGGTTTAGAGTAAAATGGGTTAAAAAGGGGTTATTTAAAAATTTAATTTATTAAATTAATAAATAGGATAAGTTAACTAGGTGGTCAACTATCCTTAGAGTTAGGTAAGGGTTCTAGATGTTTTGACATCTAAAACTATGCAAATTTTGAGTATCTACATTTTTGGCACAGATCCAAGGGCATCTGAGTAACACATTATATTGGAAATTGACTTCTATAACATAAAATAGTTTAAGAATGGTGTGGGGTCCCAAGTAAATATAAAGGACAATTATCCCCAAGGGTAAAAAGATAGAGGGAACCAACATAGGATGCAAGAGGTTATGGATAATATGGTTGAGCCTCTATATATTGCATAGCCTCTATAAGTGCTTGATGATTATGGGTGAGGTGTTGATTAGTTCATAAAGGCTTTTTTTCACTAGTGTCTGGTGAATATGTTTCAACATGATACACTAGATGGATTTAGAAGGGTTGGATGAATAAGGTCCCAAAATGGATACTTTGGGATTTTGTGGTGGCATAGGTGAAGGTGTAGGTGTTTGAGGTTGGTCAAAAGGTTGAGGGGTTGAAGGGTATGTATAAGGAATGAATATTTTGGATTTTCCCTTATCCTTTAATTGGGACTATAATTGGGTAACCATATGAATAGTGTGGATGGGGGGATTTGCTAAATTTGGTGGTTAATTTAGTTCTTCCTCCTCACTCTTGAATGAGAGTGGGGGAGTAGGAAAAGGTTAGTTAGGTTAAATTGATGGTAGGATTGGTAATGGAGGTAAAAGAGGCTTGTCAAATAATAGATCATCCTCATTATATAGGCTATGAACATGTGCCTAGAGAGTTTTGTAGTTCTTCATGTCATGTCCTGGTGCTCTATGGTATGCATAGATTAAGTTATCATTGAACCAAGAGGGTTTAGTATTGGAAAGGTAGAATGGTTTGATAGGTGGTAGGATAATGGAAGAAGTTTTCAATAACCTTTTTAGGATAGTTGAATAATATTAATTCAAAAGTGTTAGAGGTAATGGTTTTATAGATATAGGGATTGGAGCCTTCCTAAAAGTAGTTTTCACCTTAAAATTTATAAGTGGTGAAATGGTTTTGGTTGGTGGTTGGGATTGCTTAGTTATGGTTGTCTTTGGGGTAAATGATTTGGAGGTTGGAGATTTGGATGTTGAGGGGTTGGATATAGGTGGAATTATGGAGGTAGATAATTTATTTAAGAATGATGGGGAACGATATGATTTAGTAGGTGTAGGTTTAATTAAAGAGAAGGGGGATGGATTAATAGAGGAAGAATAGGTAATTAGAATGGTATAAAGATGGGGTCCTAACATAAAAGGCAAGTGGTAAGGAGGTGGTATAGGTTTAGTTCAAGGTTAAGGTTTGAGAAACTCTATCTTTTTAATTGGTTTGGTTGGAGTTTTTTTTGGTGGACTAGATGGAGTTAAGTTTAACCTCAAAGAGGGGTGAGTTTGAATAGGTATGGGAAGGATTCCTATATTCTTGACAGGTTTGGTAAGAGAGGCATGAAGAGATTTGGAAATGTTAGATGGAGATGGTTGGGATCGTTCACATATGATTTTGGAAGAAGAGGTATTGGCTAGGTAGGTAAGAATGGGTTTAAGGGTGGATTCAAGTGAGGTTGAAGATTTATACTTGTTATGGTAATGGATCTCTAGATGGTGCTAAAATGTGGCTCTATCAAAGTTGGGTTGAGAAGTAAACTCCAAACTTTGAATAAGTATATAAAAGGGCATGTAGATAGTTTGGGTTGTTGGTCATTGGTTTCAAAAATTAAGCCCCTAGGTGGAGAAGAGGGAATAGTTCCTTAATCCTTTTTCTTGATGAGAGGTTCCAAAATTGGTAGTTGGGTGGGTGAGGCAACTTTCTATTGTTGGATGGTTTTCAAAGAGGGAATGAATGGTTTTATGATTGGAGAGGTAGTTGTAGTGTCCTTAAGTGAATTAATGAACATGGTTGCTTCCTTCCTTTGGGTATCCAAAGTAATGGATGGAAATTCTACCACTTCAATGGATGAAGAAGAAGTGGTTAATGCAAATGTTTCCTCCTTTGGTGTTTCCATCAAAGAAGAGGTAGATAAAGCCAAGGTCTCATTAGTTGAAGAGAAAGAGGTGGTTAATTCCTTCATTTGGGTATCCAAAGGAATGGAAGGTGGGTCCACTACTTCTATAAATGAAATGGAGGAAGGAGTTATTAAAGTAATGGTTTTCTCAACAATGGGCTCACTAATAATAGCATTGATAATGTGTGCCTCATGAGAATGAGATGATTATGTCTTGTTATCACGGTGATGGGTAGAAGGAACATGATTAGGAAGAAGTTTGAAGAATATATCAAGGGAATAATTAGGAGGTTCATTGGGATTATCAAATATAAGTTTTACACTATTAATTAGTCTTTGGACCAGACTTTGTATGGTATTACATCTATTGATGTCATGTCCAATAACTCGGTGAAAGGTACAATGATCATTCTCATTGTACCAACTAGGTATAGGGTGAGAAACATAAAATTATTGAGGTGGATTGATAAGTGGAAGTTGGATGAGGCTATATTTGATAAATTTATTCAAAATTGAATAATAAGACTCCCTTATAGGAGTGTATTATTTTGGAAGACCTCAGTTTTGGTTTCAGTTTTGTTGGTAAGAAGGGTTGGAAGAATTGGTTTGATGGGGTTCATTGATAATTGGTGGAGTATTCTTTAGGAAAACTAATTTTGTAGATGATTTTTCTTTGGTATTGGGATGGGTGGATTAGTTACTATTTTTGAAGGGAGGATCATTAGATTTAAAGATAGAGCTCTTATTTCATAATTTCAATTTTCCTTTGTCAATGGCTTGCTTTTCAAGTTTACGTGCCATGATGAATACCACATCAAAAGTTTGGAAAGTTTGAACTTGAAGAGTGGGGGAAATATGTTTAGCACAACCCTAAGAGAAGAGATCAATTAAATTAGGTTGGTGTAGGGAGGAATAAAGTTGGTTGATGAGAGCTCTCCATCTAGCTACGATTTGGCAATTGATTCATCATCAAATTTCCTAACAATATAGAACTCGGTAATATAAACCTTTTTAAATATGTTTATTGAGAAATGTTCTAAAAATATTTGGGTAAGCTAGGAGAATGAAAAGATGGAGTTCTTGGTAAGGGCATTATACTAATCAAATGTTGGTCCTAATAAAGACATGGGGAAGGTATGAAGGAAGAGAGCATCATCATACGTGATCAAATAACAAGAGTGATAAAATGGTCTCAAATGTTACTGGGGATCCTCCTTGATTTAGAATTTAGAAAACTTAGGTAATTCCCATTGAGGAGGATAATCATGGTTAGGAGTGAATGGATGAATGGGGTCATTACAGATTTTATCATAGGATAAAAGGTTATGAGACCTAGATATAGATGATTCTAATTGCTCATTTTATCCATTAATATCTAGACCAAATATGTTTGTGGTTAGGAAGCTATATAATTAGGTGGTAAGCCTTGTTTAGGTTGGGTGGAAATAATGTATGGATAAGTGATAGAGGGTGCTAAAAAAGCCATATATTGGTAAGTGGTCATAAGAGGATGGGATGGTGCCACATAAGGGTTAATTGGCACAAACGGTTGGGTGGAAGGTGATATATATCCTTATGGGTTAGAAATATATGGGTAAGATGTCATGGGTACTTTTTGGGGGGATGATATGGGTTGGGTTAGAGGTATGTTTGGTTTGATGGTATGGATGTAAATTGGGTTGGGGGTATGAAAGTGCTAGTTGGTTGTTGATGGGTGGTAACTCTAGTTCTAATAAGTGGGAGGGTTTGAGGTATGGAAAGTACCAAAATCTGAAATGGGGTATAAGTTTGTGGGTTGGTTGAACTAAGGGTAATAAAATAAATAGGGGTGGAGGATACCCCCATAGTGTAGGGAGTATAGGTGACAAGAGGTAAGATTGATCTAATTTTAGAGGTATTAGTTGGGTAGTAGGTGTTTGATTATTGGTTGGGATGTTGGATGGAGTTTGGGGAGTGGTAGTAGGTGGGATATGGGATGAAGAAGAGGCTTAGGTGAACATAGGTTGTGTTGAGGTGGTACCCACCAAAATATGGGGAGGCATATCATAGGGAGGATCTATTGGAGGAAATAAACAAAAAGGGGTATGGCTAGGTAAGGTGTTTAAGTAATGTTGAAGGGCCACATGGTTTTTATCGAGGAAGGTGGTGAAATCCAGATTAACCTACAATAAGTGAAGGCTTGGTAGGAGGGGGAGAAAAAATAGGGGAACCCTCAACATCATATGTATACTCCATGGAGGAGGAATAATAAGGTGGTTTTTGGTTGTTTTTATTCTTCAAATACTATCTAGTAAAGACCATGAGAGACAATATAAGATAAAAAGATGAAATTCAAACCTCAAACAAAGAGTAAGCAAGAGAAAAGAACTCAAAGAAATAAAACATACACTAAAGTGTGTTTAACAACCTAGGGTTATTTTTAAATCAATTTTAGCTTATGCCTTAGACAGTGTGAAGAGGAAATTTAGTTTGTAGAGTAGGTACTAAAGAAGAGATATAAGGTTAATTTTAGGTGCTCAAAAGAGAGATCTATATTGATCTTTAGTATGTGGCTTAGTATTGGGGCCTACCCCCTCACTTCACACACTATAGTGATAGGGGTGTCATGTGCTTAGCCAAAATATACCGAATCTCAAATTATATAATCAACCAAAGATCTAAGTTAGTTTTCCCCTTGGTAATGACCTCCAAGTAGGATTTTCAAAAAGAAGTAAGGTTTACCACTAGGTGATGAAATCCTAGTGGGGCCTTGTCTAGGTAGGTTTTGATGTGTTGATTAGTTTTGTGGTTTGGATAAGTGTGTGATAATAAGAGTGAAGACTACTATTAATTACTTTGATTTTAAGTTGCTAGATGAACTAAGACAAGAAATTAATCAATATATGTAAAAGGTTTATTTTAAGTCCAAAAGGTAATTTTATATTTCATTTGATGGTCATACAATATAGGAATAAAAAGGGATGCTACGTCCCAATGGGCATGCCAAAATGTTCCAGTTAAATTCCACTCATTTCTTAATTTGGAAGTAAGTAATGAAACTAGTAATAGGGTGTATAGAAGAATATCTAGTAAAGTGTGCGTGTGGTCTAGATAATGGTGAGAACCCCTCTTTGACTCAAAAGGAATAACCTATAGATAAGAAAGACACTAGAAAAGGGGTTTTTTAGATGCATGGTTGAGTTTAATTCCTAGCATGAGCTATATGTAAGAAGCATATACTTGCTAAGAAGTTGTCAATCCACTATTTATAACAATTAAGTTGATATAAATGAATAAAAATGAAATTTGCATTCAATAACTAGAAAGTAAATGCATGTAAGATGAGATAAAAGTAATATTATTGTTAAAAATAACACTAAATATATAAAAAGTGGGTCAATACTCATGCTAATATAGTTGGGTTCAGGTTCAGGAAATTAAAAAATTCTCTATGACTAGATAGGAACACAGAAAAGAGGGATTGGTTAGGGTCAAGGGGGTGAAAATAACTTGTTATTTTATACCATTGTGACTATCAGTGGTCAAGGTCTAGATGAGAATGGGTTAAAAAGGGGTTATTTAAAAATTTAAGTTAGTAAATTAATAAATAGGCTAACTCAACTAGGTGGCCAAGTAGCCTTAGAGTTAGGCAGGGGTTCTAGGTGCTTTGACATCCAAAACTATGTAGTTTTAAAGTGTCTACATTGACATGGATAGAGATGTTAAGGGATGAGTATGGAGTTTTTAGAGTGTGAAAGGGGTCCTATAAGAGGTTTTATATGCTTTGAGTGCTTGTGTGCATGATTGGATTTCATCTAGTTGATCATAATTTTTGTCTAGACACTTTAGGTCTAGTGGTAGAAAATTTGAGTAGGTAGTTTGATGACATCACCATTACCATGTGAGAATGAGTCAAGGGGAGTTGGTCATATGGTTATGATAAAATTAGTCTCTAGTTATTATGTGCTAAATCTCAAGTCATGTGATGAAGCATGGTCAAAGATATGAGGATACAAATTTAGCTACTCAGATATAATTCACTATGTTTCCATACTTAGCCAAATTTGCAAAAGGGCTCAAGTAGAGTTGAGTAAGCATTTTGATGAGGCTAGAATTCACATGAGTGGAAGTGTCAGGATAAAATGATCATATAGTTTTGTTCATTATTTTTCCTTGTTTTTATGCACTAACTTTTATATCATGCAACTAAGAACATCAAAATATATGCAAGTGCAAAGTTGGGCTCCTAGGAATTTTGATAGTATTTTCCCATACTTAGCCAAATTTTCATGAGGAAAGAAAGATCCAAATAAGTAGTTTGATGGAAGAATATTTCACATGTGTAGACATTTTATGATAATGTGATCATATGGGTTTGTTCAATTTTGAGCCTAGTTTATTTGGGATAAATTTTAGATCATGCAAAGAAGCACTACAAAATATATGCATGAACAAAGTTGGCTTCCTAGATAAATTTTAAGTATAGTTGGCTCAGTGATAAAAGATTTTGAGAAGGAATTTTAATGCCATTATATCTCACACATGTGAAGGTTCTAGGAGTAATTTTTTACATGGTTGAATTATCCTATGAAAGTTTTACATATGGTGAAAATACAAGGTTATGATATTGATCGAGGAAAAATATATATCTATGCAAAGTAGGCTTTCTAGGCATAATTGTAGTTAGTCCTCATACTTAGTCAATTTTCATGATGTTAATGATTTGGACATAGTGGAGATCCAATAGTTCATGGGAGTTTATACTTCCATATCCAATGGTGCACGTAGATTTAAATGAGTCAATGTGATAGTTGTTTATAAAATATAAAGATTGATCATCTTACAAAAGATCAATAGAATGTGTGTATTTTAAGATGTTAGGAAGTAGTGAGATAAGGACAAGTTTTCATTTTTTAATGACTAAGAAAAGGTAAAGGATAAGTATTTTATGTCAGGTGGGTATTTATATAGATTGGTTTAATGGCGAGAATTGATAGTTAGATACTTGGTTAATCCACAAAGATTGATGGTGCATATTGAGTCAATATTATAAGGGTGCACGAGATGAGGTCAAAGTGACTAAGGTTTAATGTTTCACATTGGTAGACTATGTGTTAAAGATTGAAAAATATCAATGATGTGTGATTGATATAAATATGAGAGGACACAATATGTGAGCATTGTGTTCAGAGTTTAACTATGACCATTAACATTTGAATATTTGAATTTATGAAGGAAAGACCTGTGTTTGGTTTTTTGGCCATAACTTTGATCTAGGACAATTTTTTTCATGTTTTTAAAATAAAATATAAAGAGGACTCAATGGCACATATAATGAACCTAATTTTAATATTTAAAAGTGTGTACAATCAAAGATATTAATGTTTAAAGTTGACTATATGTTCATTCTTGTTCTACAAGTGACCCGAGAAGAGTAATTGAACTTATATTGATGTTTCATGATTACTTGGATACTAGGGAGTTATTTATACTCTATAATAATGCTCTATGTGGTGTTTGGAGGTGTGATATATCTATCAAGTATGAATAATTCTTAAGAAGTTGACTAGTTTTTTATTCATAATGTTCCTATACACTAGGTCAATGTTTGAGTTGTTTAAACATACACACATGTGAATAAATATGAATATGATCATTTGAGGATATTAAAGGGGACATAAGGAGTGGACCCATGTATTTAAAAGTGGTCCCATGTTCTTATTTTGATTGATGAAGTGCTAAATGGGTGAATAGATCTCCATGAGACCTATAAGAGCTATAAGGGCCTTATTAAAAGGTGTAGCCAACGTATGAATATTTTATTTAGTTATATTCATATAATATAAGAATTAATGGTTAATGCATGCCTAATGGTCAACCAACATGGTGATGATCATGATTTCTCTATAAATCGTGAAATCAAAGATGGTGATTTATAGACTGGTAAGACTTGTATAATGGAGTGTGAGTGTGGTGCCAAGTAAAGGAGATAAACTTTGAAAGAGAAGGTATAATTTAGTGAGGAGTATTATAGAGTTAATAGGATTAGACATGCTAGTTTGATCAAGGTGATGAAGGTGATCACATAGGTCATTGGACCTAATAAGCCCAGAAGAGGAAGAATGGATGAGTATACTAAAGAGGTTGTTTGAGAGAGACTTGGGAGAGAGTTGAGAGAGGATTGTATGTGTGAATTGGGAAGTGAAGGAGGGGTAGAGTACCCTATCAATGAGTAGATCATTTGAGGACTTTTTCTATGATGTATTGGTCATAATTCTATTGGTAAAATAGTGATATTGTTATTTGAGTATGAGCGAAGGTGAAGAGTGATAATCAAAGGTCCATCATCATGTGTTGAATACATTAGTGAAAAAGTGGATGTGTTCATAGGTGTTATTATGGGTGTTCAAATTATAAGTGGGTTGTTTCCTCATTGCAAGTGAAACTTGATAAAAGTTTAGTTATTGTGGGTGCTCAACTAGACAAGTGTAGTCACTCCTTATGGGATTGTAGTTTCACTAAAATTAGGAATGGTAGTTCCTTGATCAGTATCTTGATTTTATAAATTGGTTCTTATTTTATAGGATATTAATCCAATTGTAAGTTCTAGTGGTTTTTATTCCCCAAGAGGGTTTCCCACGTATGTCATGTGTTATGTGCTTGATCTTGTATTGTCTTTATTGTTCATTAATATGAATGTTGTGTATGCCTCATGAATGTATGCATGCCTCATGAATGTATGCATGTAATGATTAAGATTTTGGAAGTATTGGAACTAAATTTGAAATATCTAGGCTCACTGATTCACACCCCCTCTTAGTGATTGTACCTCTAATAATTGGTATCAAAAATGGTCCTTTGGAGGAATCCTAACATCTTGAAGGTGATCCTAAGTAGGTAAAAATATGGATAAGAAGTTGAAGAAATAAAATCAATAGTGGAAGGTTGTGATCAAGGCACTTGAAGAACAAATATGTACTTTGAAGAAAGATGCCAAAGAAATTGATAATGTTATCAATTATCTCAAGGTTTACTTACTGGATGCCAAGACAAGTTTGAGTTTTAAAGAGGAAAGTTGTTCAAAAGAGGACATCATGTTTGATAAATAAGCTTATCATAACAGTAGAGAAGATGATAGTGAGGAAGAATAAGTTGATCTTGAATCTGAGATCATGAGTACACTTAGTGAACTAAAGGAGTAGAAGAAGAGGAATCACAAGATGAAGTATGTGATCAAAGGTCTTGAAGCACAAGTCAATTCTATTGGGGGAAGTTTGTTTGACATATCCAAGAAAGAAGAAAATAAGTATCAAGAATAAATCAAGTCTATTGAATTGTAAGAATATATATTGAAAGACATGGCCAATAAGGCCAAAGAGGATGAAGAGAAGATCAGTATTCTTGAGGATCAATTAAAGACTGCAAATGTAAATATAAAAGCAAGATAAGATGAGTACACTCAGCTAAAGATTGAGATGGATTCCTTGAAGAGTCAACATGAGATTGTTGTAGTCAAATTGGATAAGCTATAAGAGAAGAATGAGAATCTTGAGTATGTTAAGGAGAATGCATGTTTTGAAATTAATGCAAGAAGGTCCAAATGCCTCAAGGTATGCTAGTTTATTTCATGGTCAGTGTTATACATGTAATATGTATGTTCATAAAGCTAAGGACTTTAGAATGAAGTTAGTCAAGTATGGAGATTCATGCAGATATGATAGAAGGAGTTTTTGGCCAAAGATTGATTATAATTCAAATCTATCAAAAGGTACAAATGGTGTTATTTATTTCAATTGTCATTAGAGTGGACATATTGCTAGATTATATCCAAATAGTTTTAAGATGTCTTTAAGGTAGGTCAAAGGATATAGAGCTCCTATAAGGTTTGAAAAAGGACAAACTTAAGTATGAAAAATCAAGACAAACTTAGATAAGTAATCATTTCCAATTCTTCTAGTCATAAGGTTGATAATAAATTTTCTCTAGAAGGTTATGTTTTAAATTAGGATAAGATTAAGGATCAAGTAGGTAAGATGGTTTTAGAAGACAAGAAGGTTCAAACTATGGTTTGGATACCTGAGGTAGTGAAGACTAAGAAGACTAACCTTGTTAAGTCCAAGAGTCTTAATGGATTGTTTGCCAAGGTGGAAAAAGGATTAGAAATAATTAAAAGTCAAGAGTTTATATTGATAGCATTTATCAACAACTCTAAAGAAAAAAATGATTTCAAGGATTCAATTAAAGTCAAGTAGGACTGAAAGTCATAGAATTATATGGAGATATGGGAGTCCCCTAAGTTTTGGGACTTTTAGTCTCACTATGTCAAATGTGTGTCTCTAGATAAGCTTTATGGAGAAACTTGTCAGTCAAAATAATATTGGTGGCTATTAGATATAATTTTATGAGATGGTATGAAAATAAGGTATGTTTATTCATTCTTTTTATATATCTATCTATTGGAGAAAAGAAGTTTGTGAAGAATCTCAGTGGTCCTATCTTGAGAAGGATTTAGTTTGTTGATCATGGCTTGGATGATTTGGTATAAAGGTGAGTTTCATATATACACACACACACACACACACACACACACACACACACACACACACACACACACACACACACACACACACACACACACACACACACACACACACACATCATTTTGTTAGATTCCATGTGAGCCTATAAGTTGAAGGCCTCTCTTCTAGGGTTATATCTTAGATCTTGCAAAGCCTATGAAAGGATTGTTGAATAGTTGTGCATGTTATGGAAGTTTATAGTGTTTTAAAGATGAGGAGTATCTATATAAGTATTGATTGTGTTTGGATAGTATTTTGAATAATTGTTGAAGATTTCATGATCTAGGTGAAGTATGGAGTTAGGGGGAAATTTGTAATTAGTCAAGTCTTAGGATTAGAGGACTAAGTAGTTGAATCAGAGAAGAAGAAGGTGCTAATTGAAGCTAGTCTTAAGGTATGTATAATCTAAGTGAACATATTTATATTGATGAGCATGTATCATGCAAATATCATAAATTATTTTTTCCTAATGGTATTTTTTCTTGACTTCCATCAAAATTCCTGATCTAACCTTTGTTTACTTGGTTATCGATTATGACTCAAATCATTGACTTGTTAATATTTTCTCATACCATAGATCTTGATTTGCATGATTATACATGATCCATAGATCTTCTATCATATTGAACATGATCATTCCACTTATCAATCATGTATTGATCTTAGGATCCTATTTTTAGTCTGCTACTTTATACGCTTATACCATATGGTGGCCTCTTGATCCCCTTAACCTTTTGACTCATCGCAACTATTAGATCAAGATGTATGAGTCAATATGAGCCTTTGATCTCATTGGGCCCACTTTATCACCATTTGAGTTTGCATCATTAGATCATTAGTATGATTGAATGCTAATCATTAGATCTTATTTCATTTTAAAATAAAAGGCTATTTACCATGGTCTAAATTTGACATTCATGCAACCATCATTCGATACTCACATGAACATCATTGACATCTTCATGATTATCAAATTTAATACCCTAATGAGTTTTTTCATAGATTAAAATTTTAGATTAAGGTAAAAATAGGTTTTCAAGGGACCCTGAAACCTTGAGACAAAGGGAGAAGGATATAACAGTTACGACCACAGGCAAAGCCTAAAAACTACTATAAGAAGTATTAAAATCAGGTTTTACATGGACCTCAAACCACTGGATAAGAAATTTAAAGACAGACCCTAGGTTTTACATAGACCTGGAAACTCCATAGTAAAGAGAAAACACAAAATTAGGTAATGAGACCAGATATCACAACCAACTGAAAGAACCAGGATCTAATCTTCTAATTCCAAAATCATCTTCACCACTTCCTTACCTTTCACAGTAGTGTCTTGAATGGTAATAGCCACCGACGTGGCTCCCTCTTGCATTACTTTCTTTCTTGAGCTCTGTCTAGTTCTCTTGCTAGGCCCCTCCAGGGATTTGATTTCCTCGTTTGCTCTTTTACCAATGTTTACAACAGTAGCACATATGCTAGATGTAACCTCCTCTATCTTCTTTCTACTTTCCTTAATGAGTTCCCTTAAGTTGTTCTCATAGTATTTTAGTTTGATGGGAATATACCTCATCTACTTTTCCATGTTATTGATTTTGTTCTGAACTACCTCCTGGTTGCCTTCCATTATTTCCATTTTCCTATTGAGTTCCATTATCTCCTTGTACATCCATAAATCGAATTGAAGGATAGCATCTGCTTTACAGTTGGCTAATCTCGTAGGTGGGTACCTTTCATCATTCTACCTTTTATCACTCTGATCTTTTGAGGTCTTTTCTAGACTATTTCTTGCTTCTTCAATGTGATCCTCCCTTTCCATTCATTTCTACTCCTTAGTTTCAACAGGACTTTCATTTTGGCTTTAACTTAAGCTCCCATTTCCATTATTTGGTTGGTGACCTAAACTAGATTTTCCTTCTTGTTTATCATACCAAGGTCCTCAAGAGGTTCATCCAGATCTTTATCAGTTTCCTCAAACACTTGCTAGTTTTCCTCATATTCATGGCTACTATTTTCAGATTTTTCCTCTATAGTGACTCCTTCTTTCTCAATCTTGTCTTGAACTTCTTCTTCCTCACTGGAACTTGATTGCCTACTTTCTATTCCTCCCTCTTCCTCTACACTCTCCTCCCCAGAACTTTTAGCACTTTCCCACTCAGTTTCCTCATTAGCAGTCTAATTTTTGAAACTAGGGGATTTAAATTTAGCTTTTTCTTTCCCTTTTACAATTTCATTCTTGTTACTCTATATGTCCTTATTTTTTCCCGAATAAGGATTCATTACAATGGCCTTGCTCTTGTAGTAACCTTCAATTATCAGAATTAATCCCTCATGCAAAATAGGATGAGACTCCTTTTTCTTATGAGTGAACAGACTTTGGATCAAAGAAAAATGCAAGTAGAAAGGAAAAGAGATTCTTACTTTGTGTCTGAAGTGATTAAGAAATACAAAATGGAATTTGTGGACTCTTTTGCTTCTTCCATCAAGTATGAAATACTCTTGAATACAACATAGGACATCCCTCTAGATACCCTTAATCTACTCCAATTCAAAAAAATCCCCACTCTTTTCCAACTGATGCTCCTTAATATCCATCTTTGGGAATTTGCAGAATGCCTCATTTGAAATGCTAGTCTGCTTTGAGAATTTTATTCCCTTCATTGGAAGCCCCGTTACCTCCGCTATGAATTCCTCGATAAGATTCACCATGATGCCATGCAAGGTAACCTTATCATCAATCCAATTTTTGAAAAAAGCCATTGTAATATGGGGTTTTGAACCATGAAGTCATTCCATATAGCTCACAACCTTCCCTCTCTATAGGATCTTCTAGACATCTTGTTTAGCTTTCCACTCTTCACAGTTTTTGGGTTCCTACTTCCTTGGTTATCCAGTTCTTTTATGAGCCATATGAATATCCTTTAACACCCAAACACTGTAAGCTAAACAATAAACCCAGCTATTACCAATTTGGACCAAAACTCACCTTTTTCTAGGCATGTTCAGAATCCACTTCGCGTACTCTAGAGCTTTTCCAATTAATGAGTGTAAATCTTTCTCCTTGAAGCCACTCCACCAAATCATTGGTTTTATATTCCAAGCTGATCTTTCCCTCCTTTGTATGAATTATGTCATGATGAATGAGCACTCTAAGATCCACATTCTTGATTAATGTATCCTGCCACCTCACCTTGTGTCCTGTTCAAACTGCATGATTTGCAATCCAGTCAGCAACTCCATTTGCTTCACGATAAGTATGGGTAATAGTAACTTCCTCAAATTTTTTGATTAAATTTTTCATTTCCAACACCATAGCCTCTATAGACCATGAAACAAAAATTTTATTGTTCAAAATATTTATGATATTCAAGGAGTCCCCTTCCAGCCATAATTTAGAATATCTCGATTCAACAGCTAATTTGATGGTTTGAAGGGTAGAAAAAGCTTCAGAAATATGACAGTTCAACTTTCCAATGGGGATAGCAATAGCATCGATTACATTTCCCACATGGTTTCTCAAGACTCCTCCACATCCTACATTCCCCGGGTTTCCTTTAGCAGTTCCATCAAAGTTTCCTTTAATCCACCCATGAGGGGGGACATTCCATAGATCAAAGTTGATATCTACATGAACGTCTCTCATTTTTTGACCAAATTTGAAGGCTTAGATCTAGAAGCAAAAAGCTCATGGAGGAACCAAATTTTCAATAGATGTTCTTGATACTAAAAAGATTATGCCCACTTGATTTGCTAGTTTTGGGAGATTTTTAAGTGTGTTTACAAGGTACTTAACCGAGATGACCTATGTGATTTTGTATGACATCCATGCACCTATCAATAATCATTTGAACCTAAATGGATATTTATTAAGGCTTGAATTTTAAACTTGCATGAACTTCTTACTCTATGTGATCAAATTTGATCACTCATAACTTGAGTTAGGAAGCTCATGCGGGAATGAAATTCTTAGAATATGATCTAGGCATGAAGAGATCCATGGTGCTATAATAGTTTAGCTCATATGGATTTCTGAGGTGTATTTATTAAATTCATAATTGATCTAGTCCATTCACTTCTATAAGACATCCTGTTGATGGTCTAGTCCCTCAAACTTTCATGGTTCATATTTTGATCATTCCTTCAAGGTTTTGATGAATTTCTAAGGTTTTTTCAACCTAGTTCATGATTTTGAATGCCTATGAATAATATGAGATCTACTTGGATCCTTCACCTATAATTATATACCTATTCCTTAAATATCAATTAGATCACACTTTAAGCTTGCTTAAAGTGTTCTAAAATATTTCCAACATCATGACCTTCTACTCAAGTTATTTGGTCCTTCTTTCCATGGGAACTCTACTCAACTTTTCAAACCTTGGTATGTGGGCAAAAAATGGTCAATATTACTATTAAGAAAGGACTATTTGAGGCATCTATGAGTAATGTGTCTAGGCCACAAGATAGACATGATATATCCCATCCTTAGACATGGAGCAATATATTTTGTAATTTATATTAAAAGAACATGGTATATATATATATATATATATAATGTATATATATCTTCTATGTTGATAGTTGGATGTTGATCTTATGCATCTGTATTGTGGTTGTCGTTATAGATGCATGGATATATTAATTTCTAGCATATTTAGTTAGATTTTTTTGTATATGCTATAATAAATATATGTGGTGTGGTTTCTTTTATAACATTATGTAGGACAAATTCATGGTTAAAAATAAATAAGAAAAAAAAACTTGTCTAAGTATAATCAATCAAAAACAAATATAATACACACTATTTCACATTGGGAAATGTGTAATAATAAAAGATGATTAAGTATAAGAAACCAAAACATTGGTAAACAAGAGGGAAAAGCTTTTTTTTAACAATGAAAAATATTGGCACCAAATTAAAACAAGTAAAATCACACTAAATCACACTGCGAAGTATGAAAATAATGTAATAAAATGGAAAGCATAGAAAATGAAAATGGTATGAAAATAAATAAATTATGTCAATCAATCATACTAAATCATGATGGAAAGTATAAAATAGAAATAATATTAGAAAAAAATGATCTTAAATTAATCAAACTAATTCAAGTTGGGAAGTATGAAAAACTTAAAAAGTGGTTAGATTCTTACATGCAATCAAAAAATAAGAAAATAAAAGTGAAAGAGTAAAGAAGAAAGCATAAAACATACTAAATCAAGATGGAAAGCATGTCAATGATGTGTAAATTCATAATCACTCATATATTATCTCATATTTGACTCATGTAATTTTTTTTGACCCAAATATTAGAAAATTTTGTGAGGAAGGACGGGTCCTATCCGTGGTCTTACATAGAAAATCACAAAGGGAACACCAATGAGGTAAAAAATAATGTGAAAACATAGTAAAAGGATATGTTTTATAATAAGAATATAAACATGTGGTAATTTTTGAGGAAGTTTGGGTCCTATCCATGGTGTTACAATGCAACTCACAAATGGAATCCCTAGGGGAGTGATCTGTGAAAAAAATAATATTTCTAAAGGGGAAATATTAGGATTGTATCCAGTTAAAAAGGGAATGTAAAAATAATAACTTAGGCATATTATGAGAAGACCTTAGGAGACATGAGGCATACTAAGGACATTAAAAGACACTAAGTGACTAGTGACCATCAATATATAGAGGATACCTATTTTCTATAGACATAAAGATATGCATGCAAATAAGTGTGTTACTAAAATTAACTCATGAAGGTATTTTTGAAAAATAAAATTAAAATGAACCTACCTTTTCACAATGTGTTCCCCATTCCTCAAGACCCCTTATAAAGTCGCTAGTCTACTATGAAGATAGGGTACTTGCATGAGAAAGTAGGTAGCAATAAAATATTTTTTTATTCTCCTTTTCTCATCTACTAGCCTACCACATCCCAATGGACCTCATATTTATCATGAGGCCAAATGCAGAGTTTGATATTTTAATAGAAGAGGGAGATGTGATTGAAATCATATCTTTTAATGTGATTTGACTTTTGAGAATTTTGAATGTTACCTTTTGGATCATTGCCTTTTGTTAAATGATTTGGCTTTTGAATGTTTTATGGATTTTAATATTCCTATTCCATATAGATTTGGAATGACAAATTATGAGAGATAGAGTGATACGCATGAATTAGATATAGGTTTAGGTTAAAGGAAGCTAAGTATCCAAAGATAAGCCTGACTAGAACACTTAGGCTTAACTATGAACCACCATGTTATCTCAAGTCTCAACCATGTATATGCTTAGTTTTTAAAAAGGAATGAAAGGAAAGAGGGGAGATATAAAGTGGACCGGTAGTAGGAAATTATAATGAAATGAATTATTTGCAAACTGATCACTTGGTAAAGAATGATTTTTTAAAGGGAACAAGATTTATATAACTAAGTCACAATAATAATTATCCTTGTATATAGAGATAAGATAGAAAATAATCATGAAAAAGAATAAGGGAGTCTTAATAAACTCAAGAATAAAAAGAAGTCAATGATAAATAATAAATCCATAAGTAAACATAAATGACATCATAAGCAATATATAAATTATGAAACCAAAGTCACCATGTGAGATAGATAAGAATTTGAAAAAATGTCAAATGATATAACAAATAGATAAAGATAAAGTTAGAGAACACATCCAATCCAAACAAAAATGTAAGAACACCATGCACGTGCTAATAATTAATAATAGACTTATCCACACACATTATCCATTACATCTAATAAGTCTTTATGAAGTTGAATGTGAACTATAACTAATGTCTTATATATCTTTAAAAAAACCTAGAAAACTACTTCACATCAAATCTCTTCAATATAAAATATAGGAATGCTTGAAAGATCATGTTGATGAGGGATATCACGAAAGGGATGCTCAAGATAATGCATGTGAGTGGGATGTATAGGAGATGAAGGGGTAACTAGTGGGGAAAGAGCCATGGGCAAGGGACTCACAGGTGGAAAAGGATCCATGGCTAAGGGAAGGTCCATGGGTGACAGATTCATGGATGGAAAAATAGGAGGTGATGAAGGGACCATATGAGGATATGGAACCATGGGGGAAGAAGGGGGAACCTTATTATAGGAATGACCTGTACGAGGAATAGTAGAAGGTGTATGAATGGTTAAAGGTGATATTTGAGATGTTAATGAAGGATGTGTCAATCATAAGTGTGATGGATGCCATATTGGTGATAAAGGCAATATACCTCTCCATACTTATGAATATACTTAAGTAGTACCTTCAGGAGAGCGATATCCTTGTTTGGGGACCCAAGAGTAGTAGGATGGAAAGTGTCAATATATTTTCATAACTTTTGACAATGTGTGGTTGAATGGTTATCTATGTTATGGAATCAATAGATATGCCTGTGAGTAGTCTTGGTAGGTGTAATCATAAGAGGATGTGTAAAAAAATTAGAAAGAGCTTGGTAAGTCTGATCAACCCATTTGGTAGATGAAGGAGCTATTTGTGGTAAAGGAACTAAACCATCACCAAGAGATGGTGGTGGTAGTGGAGATATTGGATAAGGCTCAACTACAAGAGTAATAGGATCAAAAGTAGGATTATACTTAGCTAAAGTAGATGTAGGAATGGGATCTAAACTAAGCTCTACTAAGGAAGGGGTGGGGTCTATAGAAGGTTGAATGAGAGTCACATACATCTTAGTGATAAGTAGGTTATAAGGGTCATGGTACCTAGCAAAGTGATATGTCCTATTCATAGTATGATCCATAAGCATAATCTTAAGAGGTTCTTCAAAAAATAGAGGTGTCTGCACCATCTCTACCCTATGATAAAGATGAAAAATACTAAAATTATGAATGATATAAAATGAAACATGGGAAGATATATAAAAATACTAAAGCAAAGACGAATGATAAAAATAAACTCAACATCATGGGATTGAATTAGACCTCCTAAGAATGGATCATCTAAAGTATAACCATCATCATAATAATGTGTATGAAGATCAATGACATAGGTAGGGAAGACATTATCATTTCATGACGTGTGATGAATGTAATGCCAAGTCTTGGATAAGATAATGGGGATGTCATCATAAGGTGGTTTTGAAGAATGAGGTTTCAAATAAGTGGGAAACTAAGAGATGAGATGAGGTGAGTGATTATAAGTTTAAATATTAAGGTTGATCTAATCAAGCTCATCATCATCATAATATAGGAGGTTAGGGGGAATATTCCCAATGAGTTTGGGTTGACCATTGTAACCTCGAGTGGAATTGATAGGAAATTTAAATCATTGAGACTCATGAAATGGATCTCTTGGCAAGGGTTCAAGGGAAGGAATATTAAATACACCATGATATTATAATTATTCAAAATTACAAGGGTGAGTGTTGCCCTGAATCCTATACATGGTTCCATTGTGAGGGAATTTAACACATTTGTAAGTGGAAGAGGAAAAATATCTCATATGATGATTCCATAGCCTACCAAGAAGAGTGTTTTAAGATGAATTAAGGTTAAATATCATCACCTTCATGTGAATAATGATACATGGGATAGTAATGAGGATCCACACACAACCTAAAGGAGGCATTGCCTTTGGTCATATCCTTGACATGTGTTACATGTGGATTTGAGATTGCATTCATATTATCATTTTGATAAAATCAAGAGAGGCAACACTAGTGAAAGAACCCTCATAAATTAAATCACACTTGACTTGGATATCACCAATTTGGACACTAATGAAAAGAAGCATATTATCTATACAAAACATAATCTCATCAGGGATCATGGAAGTAATGGGAAATTTGAGGGAGAGAGAAGTATCCATTATTTCATCAACATGTATGGACATCTCTTTGCACTATTTCAAAATACTATATTCATATCTAGAAAAGGTTTCTTTGCATCCTACTAGGGGAGGACAAGGGATGTTCATTTCAAACAAAAGTTCCATAAGATGGTTATAATGATGTAGAGAGGTCCTCATAATTTTGAGAAATGGGATTTGGGATGGGATATTAGTGATTCTTTTATAGGATCCCACTCATCATAACCCATAATAATATTGTTGGAAAGAGGTGCATAGTGTTAAAGGGGGCCCTTAGAAGAAGAAGCCAAAGTACATGTGAATTTATGTTGATAAGATGAAGAATATTTAATAAGAGGATAAGTTTGTAGATTATGTTGAGAACATGGAGTAGGTGATGTAGGTTTGTCCTGAGAATTGATAGAATAAGTGTTGATATAAGCTTGAGTGTCATTTGTGTTAGGTAAATAATATGGAGGGATGGTATAAATTGATTAGGAAGTGTTAACCAAGGATGGAGTTGGAATTATTTCATCAAAATTTATAAGGTCATCTTTCCCTAGCTCAGTTAAGTGAGTTAGAGAAGAATATTGGATAACATGAAATTTTCAAGATAATGGAGATGTATAGATGGGTTAAGGATCAATGAAATCAACCACCATTTGCATGTTAGTCATATTAACAACATTATCTTCAGTAATTATGTCAATAAGACTTTCTACATTATTAGTAGAAGGGGTAGGTTTATCTTGGTTATCTTGGTGATTTGGAAAAGGATCTTTATAGATGTCTTAATGAGCATTATCTTGATTCAGAGCTTGATATTTATTATGTTTTCCATGGGATATAAAATCAATGTCATAGGATTGTTGGCATTTTTGAATGATAGAATCATGGTCAAAATTGGGACCAAAAATAAAATACATAGCCAAATTATGAATCTACCTATAGGTCTCATGAGATTCATCCCAAATAGGATGAAAACAAAAAAATTTGTTAGGATAATACCAAGATTTCATAGGATGAGTGGGATCAAGTTATCATCGGAGAGACCTAGGTAGACATTTTAGTAATTCTAATGAGAATAAAAGTTTGTGAACACTAATGTTATTAGGTTAAGATAAATGAGGGTTGGTGAATTGATTGGGAGGGGGATCTTGTTCTAGAGATTGGTTAGGAATAATAACTTGAATAGTGTCATAAGAGTTTGTGACACCATCATTGGTATCATGATGATTCTTGATCTTAAGTAACATACGAGTACCCATAGAAGGTTGGGATGGATTGAATTGGGGCATAAGGAAATATTTATGTTTAGCTTTGTCAATAACCTCTTCCAAATTACATGGAGAGAGGGAGACCAAACTTGATATTACAACTTGGGAAAAAGAGCATTGGTAAAGATATGAAAAAGGTTATCATCTACCATATTATGTTCACATTTGTTAGACAATGTCTTCCATCATTTAATGAAATCTTGGGTAGTTTTGGTTTCAATTTTCTTGTAAATGATAAAATGGGCCAATGAATTCTCAAGAAGATCACTAGTTTAGAACTCTTGGAATAGAGCATTTACTAAATCTTCCAAACAAGTAATAGAATGTGTTTTAAGTTGGTTGTACCAATCTAAAGCATCATCCATGAAAGTTTTAGATAATAGTGTGGTAGCATTAAAGGTATTTAATTTGACCCAATATTTATATAGGTTTCTAAATGATTTTAAATGAATATTAGTATTAGGTGACCCATTGTAAGAAATGGTAGGGTTTATACCTCCTATATTTATATTATAAATTTGAGATATAAGAGGCTCATTTTGAAGATGCTTGGTTATCTTGTTGACAAGAGGAGGTTGAGGGATAAGATTAACATGGGCATCCTGAAGAGGAGGTGGTATAAAATTATAATTATGCATTCCCCATGGCATCTATTGAGGGTAGGTTTGAAGATGGATAAGGTGGTTTTGCATTTACATCATTTGATTTGCATTGTTATCTTTAAAATAATTCATTTGATTAAGAGTTTGTAATATGAGTTGATGGGTTTGATTTGCATTTTTAGCATTATTTTAAGCATTAAAATTGTTAGTAGTGGCTTGGGTACCACTATGGGTGTTAGTAAGATATTGAGAAGAGCTATTAGAATGTGAGGCACTAGTGGAATAATTATCTTTTGTGGAAAAAGATTGAATAGTAAAGGGATGAGAAGAATAAGCACTAGAGGCATGATTACCATGGTTAAAAAATGATGCACTAGAGGATGGATTGAGTAGAGTGGTTCTTGAAAGAGGACCACTAGATGTAGAACCTACCATGTTAGTATAAATACTTGGAATGGAGGTAGAGGAAGTAAAAAAAGAATAAGTCATGGTATAAGAAGGGGTCAAAATAGAGGGAAGAGGCTAAGGAACAAAGAATATAATATCCCCAAATCCATGTAATAATGTGGGAGAAAGTGAATGAGGCTCTTAGGTTTTACCACTAATCATGAGATGGTAAATGGTATAAGGGTCCTTTCCTTGATGTTGAGGGAATTCAGAGATGAAAAAGAGCATTTCAGGTGTATATTCTAATTTGGGTTGATCTTCAAGTGAGAAAAGAGGATTAAAAAGAGAAAATAAATGAGGTGGGTTCCCATATTTCATTGTGTGAGTGTCTATATGAACATCACTTTCATCTAAGAGAGGAACCATAATCTACCTATGGGAGACCCTATGAGGGCTGGTAAGACTCATCATATTTTTTGAATTCAAGTCAATGTTGTCTTCAAATAGGAAGTTTATGATGAGGGAAATGGATTAAGAAATAAAAATGTAATTCAATACCAAGGAAATATGAATGAATAAGAGTAAAAAGTTGATTGGGTCAACCTAGTACTAGAAACATGGATTAAAAACTAAGAAAATAAGGATATAGAGTTGATAGGGTTGACCAAGTACTATAACCTAGGATAGAAAACAACCAGATAAGGATACAAAGTTGATAGGGTCAACTTATTACTATATCTTGAGGGGATGAAAAGAATACTAGGTTGACCAAGTCAACTCAGTACTGCAAACAAGAAAAATATATAATCTGTAAGAGACTGTGTCAAGTAGAATGATAGTGTACCAAAATAGAAAAAAATTACAATGAACTTTATAGAAATAAAGGAAAGGAAACATGCAAGCTATTAGATTAATGAGGATGGTCCAATTGAGGCATATAATACAAAACCTTGTACCAATGTTGGCTAATGCAAGTTTTTTCAATACAACATACGATGAGAAAATAGCAAGAAATCAACTTGAAAAGTAAATGCTAACTAAGTGGTCATATTGAATGTTGTTAAATTATTAGAGTGTTGTTTTAAGTGTGATAAAGAAGTTAATTGAAAGTATGGAACTAAAAATTAATTTATAGATGGTTTTAGGAGGTTTAGTCTAAAAGGGATAAGTGTTGGCAATGGTACAAGATTGGTATTGGGGCCTACCCCCTCACTTCACAATCTCATAACTATAAGGGTATCAGGTGCTTTGCCAATATATACCATTAAATATGTGTTTATACTTGGCTAGAAAACAAAGACAACTTCTCCCTTGGTGATGAAATCCAAGTATGTAGGTCTTGGGTAGATAAATGTTTAAATGAATTTTTAGGTTATGTGATTTGGTAGTGTGAACAAGAAAGATAAAAATAATGAAACTAAATAGTATATTGAAAAACCACCTAATTAGACTATGTGATATATTATAAGCATGCAAGCAATTGAAAGTGAAAGTATGAAGTAATTACTAGCATATAGATGCTAATTATAACTTTCAAACATAGTATAATATTATTTTAGATGACAATGCATGTAAAAATTATAGAACAATTTTGACTATGTTACAACTATACTACTAAAACAAGGGTCTTTAAGAACTGTGTTAGTAGTGTCAACCTAGTCTTGTAGACAAAAGATAAAATACAAAACTAGGTCAACCAGGTCAACCTAATTTATTATATGAGGATTATTTTAAAGAATAAAAAATATGAAAAATAAAAATTTAATCAATAACTAAAATGAAATATAAATATATCAAGGAACCTTGGTATGTTGGAAGATGTAGAGGAATATGAGATTATTGTTGAAGTGACTTGAGTATTACTTGAAAATTCTACCAACTATGTCAACTGGGTCAACCTAGTTCTATATTTCCCTATTTTTTGAAGACTATGAAGATGATTATATCAGCTTGGTCAACCTCATATATTTTTTTAAATATTTATAGAATACTATACTAGCTTGTTCGACCTAGTATGCTTTTTGAAAACTTGTACGAGTACTATGTCGACCTATTTGACCTAGTAGGCTATTTGGAGGTAAAAAACTATACTATGTTAACCTATTTGATCCATTAACATGTATCTTATGAATACATGCACAAAAAAATATATTCATTTTAATGTAACCATGTGTTAAACCTATGCACAAAATTTAGAAACTATCTAGCCCTATCGACCTAGTATCATAAATATAGAAGAATAATAAATAAAATGATATAAAAATGAAAAAAATGAAATAAAAATTGTAAGGGTTAGATTCATGTTAGGTTCAACATAATTTATGTAATTATAAATTCATCAAGTTTATAAATCAATCCTAACTCAGAGAAGATAGATCCTACTTACACTTATGATTAGGGATACATTAGATAATCAGGAACATGAAAAATATGTGGATCTATTAGACCTAATTAGTGTATCTATAATAATAATAATAATATTAGGGAATGTTATAAAGCCTCTAATCAATCACAATCAATAAATAACCCTAATTAAGCCCTATGTTTTCATATTCACTAAGCTAATAACAAGTAAAGTAAAGTCTAGTGCTCACCAAATCTTGTGGCACAGAGTGGGGGATAATAAATAATAAATGTAAACATGCATATAAGAAATATAGTCACATTCCTTTATATATAATAATAATGCATAGAAGAGAAGTAAAAATTCATATCTATATACTCTTACAAAGGAGAAACAAATTTAGAAATACTTACCTTTGAAGATGAACCCATCATTCCTCAATCTCTCCCTTGGCCAAGGTAATTTGTAAGAGTTTGTTGTGGTATGTAAGGATGAAAATGATAAATTATATCTAGGATACACAACCTATCAATCCATCCATCCAAAAAACTTCTCCACAAGATAAGATCCATATCTCTAAAGAAAGTATGAAAATCTAAGCTTGATCCTTAAGTAGAATGGTGGATAAGCAGATGCATAATAACTCTTACTTCTTCTCTTCTCTAAATAATGGTAAAATGATATTGTATATATAAGTGTATTTAACCCTAATCCCTTATAAAAGTTTTGATCGATAGGGTTGACATAGTTGACTTAGTACTATTATGGATAAAAATTCACTAGATCATGGGTTAGGTCATCCAAGAGCTGACCTAGACCCTAAATTAATTTCACCCATAAGATTACAAGGTCAACCCAATCGACCTAGTATTTTAAACTATCAAAAGGGGTTTTAGGTTATGAAAAGGTGGATAAAAGGTAGGAAATGATTGAAGGATTATGCAAAAGAGAAGAATAAGATTAGGGATATGGTTTTTAGGAGACAAGTGTGTATATAACAAGTGGTAAAAGGGACAAAAATCTTATAAAGCACCAATGCTCTACCCATCACTTTCTTGGTTTACCCCTTAAGGCATTCACTTAGAGAGATTAAGACTCGATGGGGTATTTCAAGATAAAGAGTGTCAATAAGTGATAAAAGTTTGAAAATATTATGTGTATATAACATGTGGCCTACATGGTGAAGTAAAAATAGTTAGTTATTGAATAAATAATCAAATGATCTAAGTAAAATAAAATTTAAAGTGCTATGAAAAAATTGAAATGTGAAAGGAAAAGGGGATAAATTTTATTGTATTTAAGTCCCCAAATAATGTAATTTATCATTGAAATAGTTATATATATATTTTAATTTTGTTGGGAAATTTGATGAAGTTTAACTTTTCTTACAAACAATTAACTTGAAATTCACTTGTTAGTTATTAATCTCTACCCAAATTCTAAAATTATATAAAAAGGGACTTCAAATTAGAGGACCAAATTAAGACCCAAGTAAAATAAAAAAAATTATAAAATAACCTAAGGTCATGAAACAATCCAAATTTAGAAAAGGAATGGGGATTGTTGGCTAAAACACCTTCCTTTATAGTAATCTTGATATTTAGAGAGGAGTTTATCCTTCATTTCCCTCCAAGTGGAGATTATATTTCTCCCCAACCCCATAAACAATATAAGATATTCATCCTTAAGAGTAGTTATAAATAATTTCATTTTTTAAGCATGTTGGTTGTAGTCACAACTACAATATATGATGTCAAACTCAAAGAATAATGTGGCGTGACCCTCATTTGCCATTCTTCTAAAGATGGGCAAAGTAGAGATGAATATTTTTTATGGGTGCATTCCCCATAGGGGTACTGATGATAAATTATAATTTTATGTATTAAATTACAAATTTTTATCCTTGGAGGTCCCCATGGTATTTTATACTACTTTTAAACCAAATATTTATATCACACACTATTCAAATCCCTCTTTATCCCATGGTGAGTAATACATGGTGGATTTAGGCTTCTGTAAGAAAGATTTAAATATTTTGACTAGGGGTGATGGATTATTACTTATTATGAACTCTTTCAAAATTTCCAAAAGGATATCTTATTTAGTTTTTTTTAGCAAGTTGTGTACTTATGATTTTTCCTTTTGGGGATACAAGGATTTTAAGTTCTATTTTAGAGAGGATGGAGGGAGATGAATACCCTATTACTAAGGGTCAAATGTATACATAATCACTCTTTATAATGGTAAAAAATATCCTTATTAGGGGTATGAGGATCCTTATATTCCTTATTCTTTTATTATTTTACAAATTCAACTAATAATTCCTTTGCTACTTTTTATTCTAGTTTTTTAGATGATAACTATGAACTAGCTACCAACCTTATTTCATGATTTTGATTTTCTACAGGTGAAGATTATTCCCTTGTAGTAAATTTATAATATATATGAAATATTATACCTAAATTTTATTACTTTCATTACATACAAATCAACCAATATTCGTTTGTGATTATGTCTCCCCTATCCTACACACGGTTAGCTAGAAATAAGTTTTTTCTTCTTTTGCTTACTATAATTTATGGAAATTAAAATTATTAATCTATAAGGCCATAAAATTACTCTATGAAATAAGGAAAATTTAGTCTATGAAGAAAAATATTTATGATAAGAAAGCAAAAAATTTTAAGCTAAGAAAGTAGAAAATTAATCTAGGAAGTTGGGAGATCTAACCCAAACTTATTGAGATATTAATATTTAACACCTATCCTCAAAAACTATGTAAAAATGTTGAGTATATTTAAACCACCAATTAAACCTAATGTTATTGATAAATTATTATGAAATGACTTATCAATCAATGATGTGATAAAGAAACTACCTGATATTTCAATCTTGTTTCTTTCACTAATTATCAACCTAAGGCATATATTTGACAATATGTTAACATTATATATAAAACACTAGTTTTTTTTAGATTCTGAGAAGTTATATGTTGCATTTATGGAAACACACTTACATAAATTATATTGTATGAAAATAAAGTATAATTAATGAAATCACACTTGCAAGAAATGATTTGCTAAAATGAATTGATTTGTTATTTTATGTTTTTAGAAGCTTCCTAATACAAAATTTTAAATGATGACATAAATACCGATTACTTCTAGTAAATTGAGCTTACTAATTCTTGAAAAACACACATAGAATTGAAATAATAAATTATCGCACAACATAAATAATAAGTAATTAATGAATCATGATCTTCACCACAACTCCATGTGAGGGGACCCTCCTCGATGAGTTTTGAGTTCCTATCCTTACCTTGAGTATAAATAATCTATTTAAAATCACTTAATTTTGAATTAATTAACCTAAAAAAATATGATTATTGATATATAAATAATTAAAAAATATTCATATAGTGACTTTTCTCTTCACTCAATATTTTCTATTCAACAATCAATACTCCACTATTTATGTATGCCTTATTATTTATTCTTTAATATAAAAGAAGTGTAATTTATTATCACTATATAGTTAAAAAAATTCATATTTTACCATATATAATTAAAAAATTTATGAAAAAAATCTATTAAAGATAAATGATAAATCAATTGATCATAAAATAGAATAGAACAGTTGGTTGCATGTTTGCAATGGTTGGGAAGCATGACCCATAGAGAAAAGAGTGTTAATGATTAATTTGGACATTGATATTCCTTTTCATAGATTAGATTATTCATGCTCCATGTTATGAAAATTATTACAACTTAATAGGTACACCAAATAATACTACAATTAACTATTATAGTTATATTATAGGCTAGAATAACTATGATATAGTTGTTATGAGTTAAAACATACATATTTTTTAGTTGCTATGAGTTATAATAGATGTATCTAATGTTTATATGGGTTAAATTGTATTTTTTTTTAGTTACTATGATTTATAATAATAGTATATTATTTCTATAAGTTGGCTACCTAGTCGCTATGGGTTGGATAACTAGTTACTACGAGTTAGCTTGACAAGTTACTATGATTTAGAATATTAGTATATTATTTCTATAAGTTTCCTACCTAGTTGATATGGGTTAGATTGATAATTTTATACATACTATATATTGGTTATTTCTACTTCACAACTCATCCTTTAGATCTATGTGTATTTAATTAGTAGTATATCCAAAATAATAATGAAAGTATATGAGAAAAAAACTTATTCATCAAATATTAATATCAAACATAAAACACCAAAGATATACCCACAAAATACATCTATTACTATTTTATAGAAAAGAGTATAAAATAAGACTCTATGTGCTTAGGATTTACAGTAGGGAATCAATAGAATAAGATCTATGAGGTCATTCAATGTTAAGTTATTGACTCATCAATCACCCCAAATATCTAATACTTGAAAGAGGGAGAATCATCTCCAACAATATACGAATGCAATATGGTTTGTATGTATACAAATTTTTAAATCTATCACCTATTAATGCAATATCCCTTGAAAAAACATATTGGATTTAAATATCTCTAAGTGCATGCCTTAAAGGGTGCACTAGGAAAGGGGTGGGAAAATTAATGGTGCTTTACAAAAGACATTATTGTTTAACTATCATACTCATATCCACTACACTTCCACTAGATTTAATCCCCTAAGAAATCTTATTAATCTGTAAATAGTTTTCCCCTAATAATAAATACTATTTTATTCAAAAAGGATTTTAAAAATAAGTCATTTTCCAAATTTTAATTAAAAAGAATTGACTTTTTAAATCTGAATGTGAATTGTATGAACAGTTTTGAATATGAGTATTTTGAAAAATCATACAACTCTATTATTTAGTTAAACCATTCCATTCATATTTTTATCCCTTGAAATATCTCTTAATCAATTTCCCATAATTAATTTTTAAATATCAATGAATAATTTAAATCTGATGAAATATTGGAAAATTGAATAATAAAGACGAGATAATTTATAGGGTTTACCAATTCATCCTCACATTCATTTGAAATGTTATATTATAAAGAAGATTTAAAAACATAATTTAAAACTTACATCCCTATATGGTTTAATAAAATATGCACCTTTGTATGATATGAAGAACTCATCTGCAACATGAAAATTTTCTTCTCTTTAAACAAACAAATATTTGTAAGTGCCTATAGCTCTCCTGAATGGCCTAAAAATTCTCTTAACATGAGGAAATGAATAATCTCAAAGGATTTATAAAATATCCTTGGATTTAATAATATTCATAATTTATATAAGATGAAAAGGACCCAATAATGGACAAAATTAAAACATGGTCGATTCACTAGAATAAATAACCTATGTTCTTAAAGAAAAATAGACCTTCATTTGTATGGACCATCCATGCTTGAAAATCTTGATAACATTCCTTCGCTGTTAAAAATTAAGAAACTTGTATCCTTTTCTATTGGCCTTATGTAAGTTCCTCTAGAATAATAAAACTCCTCAATATATAAAAATTGGCATATAGCCAATGTTGGCTAATAATCATCTATTCTCTCTAGAGTATGATTAAACTTATTAATAAGATTTACATGCTTTTAGAATGGAATAAAACCTCATTAAAAAGAGGTATTACAATTCCATGTCTTAAATAAAGTGGCACCTACCCCAAATAATATAAACACCTTCTTTTATTTAATAAAATAACACTTACCATATTTGATGGTCCATATAGACCATATTCTACCACCAAAACCATATGACCTCAACTTAATTCACCCAAGTCTAAAACCATATGGGTTTCACCAAAACCATTGACTATCTGTGGATAATCCACATTGTAGGAAGGTTAATGGGAAAGATTTACATGCCAAAGAAGATTGTTTTAAAGCACCAAAGTTAAAGGATAATAAAATTATAATAAGTGTTTAAAATATCCTATGTAAATTGGTCTAAACAAAGACCATTATTAACAAATTCACCCCCATCCAAAGTGAAATGGATGTTTCACAAAGAAAAAGGTAAAAGTGGGGTGAATTACATGGAATAAAGTTTGTTTGGGATTAGTTTAAAAACACATTTGATCGTTATTTAAAAACCATGAATAAATATGATTTTGGGATTTAAAATGGAGGATATTTAATTAAATTTGTATTTAATTTGAAAACATATCCCATGGTTATTAATATCCATAATAAAATATGATACTATTAATATTATGAAAATGGAGGAATTATAGTGGGAATAATTGGATATGTGGAAAGAATAAATAAAAAGATAAATTAAAATCTCTGTGGCATTGAATAAAATTATATGGCAAAGTTGGTAACATTGGATGTTGAATGGTTATGGGGAAATGTGGGTAAATGGCTATTTTGGTTTTATTTTGACTTGTATTTTCACCCTTTGAGGAAATGTATTAGCTCTCCTCATCCAAGTGGCACAATTGAAACACCTCTAGGTTGTGGGCAACCTAAGAATTAGGTGAATCTCTAGACAGGGATAACTCCCTTGATGTACCACTTATAGATCACTAATAAACCTTTAATTGTAAGGGAAAATGGAGATAATAATAAAATTAAACTATCCTAAATGGGGTGATACACAAAATTATTTTATGACTTCCAACCAGCTGCATGTTACACATGAGAACAAGGGACTAACTAGACATACACTTCTCTAATATGAATCTTCTCACATTAGTATTTCATTATGAGGTTATGGTAAATGTTTATGCTAAGAGGAATAAACAAGAGGTATATAATTAAAATATTGAATAGGATAACTCAATCAACCTTGACACTTCATAAAACACTTCATATGACCTGAAAGAAGAAGTTGTAAATAGGTGAGAGAATGAGATAACAATGCTAAGGAAACCATAGTCATCACTAAGCAAGATACATAATTAAAGTAAACACATTATGAATAGTCATATAAGAGGTAAAATAAGTAGTATTTATTGATATAATTTTATGCAAATTAGAAGGGCTTCACCATACCTAGGTGGAGCGTAATTTACAAAGGTCAAAATGGCTAGTTCTTATAGAACTTAAGAGAGAGAAGAGAAGAAAGAAGTCCAAAGGTTAAAAGGAAACTTTTAATGCTAAGATAAGGAGTTAAATGTACATGGAAATATATTTTTAAACTGATCATGTAAATTTAGGAAGCACAAGTGTCACCCCAAGTCATGAAACTCTTGAAATGTGGCGTAGGAGTTCTCATTTTTCACAAGGAAACTGCCTTCATCATTCACCCCTATTTAAAAATCCCAAAAATAATTAAGGATAATTATAATTATTATAATTATAGGTAAGGGTTTAAAACATTATTCTCCATGCATTGGTTTCATTCCTAATCACTTAAAATCTTCTTGAAGTGAGCTATCACTACCTGCACTTAAAGAAAACTCTTCTTTCACACACCCCTCACACTTGGTCTCAAAATCATCTTTAGTTTTCCATTAAAATAAATTAATTTTAGTGGATGAAACTTTTAAATATTCTTCATGGCCTTATACTACTCAATTAGACCTTAAAAATCCATCCACTCGAAGTTCTCACCCTTCTCACTATTATGCTCACTATACCAGTGCAAACTAGTTGAGATGAAAGATCTTGTAGGAATACTTAGGATTTTTTTACAAGTAATTAAATTAAAATTTTGATTTCTATCAAGTCTCAATATTTATTAAAATTTTTATTTCATCTCTTGAAACCTACTAAAACCTTCATAATGCACAAAACTATCAAAAATACCTTATTTTGTAATCCAATCATATAGTTTTGCACACTCAAAAAGTATGGGGAGGATATTGAGAGATTAATATACAAGTTTCAATCGCTTTCATGGTCTCTTTTTCCCATTTTTATATCTCACCATCTTCATTTCCTCAATCAGGTCCATATTCAAGGTTTGCAAGGGTTTTAGGCCATTTTTCCCTTAATATTTATTCATGAAGATTTGACATTAAATTTGAAAAAAAAATTACAAAAAAATAATTTCAAGGACCAATTATAACCTATATATACTTATTATATCCCTATGAAAAGCATTCAAATAGATATGAACTTCTAAAGTTGCCAATATGAAGTTTGATTCTCCATTTCTTACAGGCCTAAGTTGTCCTTAAGCCAAAAATGGCCTTATTTATGTTTTTTTACATAAAAAGATTTATAAAATGTATATTATCACCCTATAAACATTCCATAATGTATTATAAATCTCATCTCATGCTAGAGTTGAATTTGGCTTTTCATTTGGACTCTAAGCATAACCATGCCTCATAAGCTTGTCTGCACTTTTTAGGGTTTAGACCTCCCTGTAAGGATTATCCCTTATATGATATTTTTGTCATGATTTCCTAGATTTTTTTCAATTATAAAAACTTATTTTAAATTTATAATCAGATTTTGGTTCATAATTTTGTCTCTCTTCTTTAAAACCTACCAATTTTGACTTTAAGGGAGTACCCTCTGTCTAAGACAAAATACAGGGTAATTAACCTATTACATAAAACTAAGTGAATATTTTATGGGATTAATCAAGTAATATGTACCATATACATAAAATTTTATCCCTTTTTCAGGTCATTGGCTCCTCCAAAAGCTTTAAAACTCAAGACAAACCTATGTGAAGTGGATTGTATGCAGGGTTTTATTTTGTGGATTGTATGATGCTTGTTGTGATCCCATATTTTTTCTATATCCAATATAAAAATACTATATATATTTTCATGATAATTATTTAATTTTTATAATCTCCTTTTTCTCTCCAAACTCTCACATACTCTTCTTTACACCTTGCTTAAACAAGACTGAGTATAACCCTAACTATTTTCCTATTTTCTTTACTCAAGGGTGACCCTTGTAGGTTAATTTGCATGGATTAGACTTGGAAATAGTGCATGGTTCATATTAAAACATTAAAATTCCTTTATAAATGATTTTTACTTGTCATCTTTTTTAGGTTAGACCACATCAAACCCAAATCCTTTGGCTCTCTACCCCTCACAATCAGTTACAACTAACTATTTGGGGTCTTGTAGGTTATGTTTGCTTAGTTTAGGATTGAGAAAATATATACAAACTTTATTGAAGCTTACATGGCCATTTAAAAATTATTTTACTCATTTTTTCACCTTGATCTTATGTAATACAACACCTATATGTCATGTTTAGTTTATTATCTACCTATAGTCAATTGTAGGTGAGTGTTTTTAGACCAAGATGTGCATGTAGATGTACTTACTAAGTCAATATAACTAGTTATCAAAATAAAATTTTATGTATCTTGGAATTTAATGGAATATAAAAATAAAAATATTACTTATGATGAAAATGTGTTTCCATCCCCAAGCTTATATTATGAATCCATAGCAACTGCACATCAACTTATCAGGAAAGAGGCACTTGTAGTTGTGCATAGCCCCAAAAACACATAATTACAAATTTCTCTACAAACATTATTTGGTGACTATAAACTATAAATATTATTATCAACTCAATGTTATCACCCCACATGGATACATGCCTTATTCATAATGTTGGGCATGAGGGCCTTTTTAGAGCTTAAATCCTGTAGATGTCATTGCATAAATTCATTAAACAAAACACATATTTAAGCTTTCCAGCAACCACCCTCCACTAAATAAGTACCTCCATAAATTTTCCAATTTCTTCTACTATGTGGATACTAAGGTTGGATCATATATATTTCACAAAACCCCTAATAACTTTGTTACATGGCCTTGACAAAAAGGCCTAGACCTCTCTTTTGCACTTTTAGGGATTTGACCCCTAAACACTATCACTAAACCTTTGAGTATGGTTTCTAACTTAAATTTTAAAACCTAGCCTTCAAATAGGTCTTCCATGATATAATTAACACATAAAGAATTCAATAATTATTCCATCACTTGTTTTAATATTTCAAAACACTCCCCAGCTCTCTGTTAACACCACTTATTGGTTATTCGAATGTATAGGCAATGATGATGATTGTATAGAATGAGTGTTGTTTTGGAATTTTATGAGATTTATAATCTTGTAAAATATTTAAGATAGCCTCCTTTTTCTATCAATAATATTTTTGAGTTCAATTATTCCTTTTTAACATGATTGTTTTCTATAAGGCCACCTATAGGTGCATTTTGAGTTACTTGCAAGTAATGAGCAGAGTTATGAACTATAATCATGGTATATGAGACTCAAAAAACCATTGCATATTAAAATGTCAAAATGGATCCCATTAAACTTTTAAATATTTATAACAAGTCAAAATATTCACTTCAACATGACATTCCCTATCCATGGCGCATGTAGGTGCACATTCATGGAAAACTGTGTATGTGTGGTATATGACTACAAAATATGAATATTGTTGTAGATAATTATGTTTACAGGTGAAGGGAATCAATATAACCTTTAAAAAATGGAAATTAACCTATAAAAATCCTCTAAAATCACCACTGTATAATTAAGGTGATGAATATGGTAGAAACATGCCTATTAGCTTCAAAGATACCAATCTACAAACCTGATATGATTGGCTCATTAAATAAAATCAAAACTTGAAGAAAAGGATGGATAACATGTGATATGGGAGTAAAATACCTATGTAATAAATATTAGTATTTGAATTGTATGGACTTATCCAAACCAAAGCAAAACCTATAGGGTGCATATATTAACATGTATATTAGATAGGTAAACTTCTTAGGAATGGCTCATAAAGCATAAGTCACCATTATTATACAAATAAACATCAAATCTAATTTCAATAATTATAAAATATACCCCTAGGAGAATTTTTCTTGAAACTTCCCCTATTAGTTGTACTAAGCACAAACCTGAAGACCATTTTTGTTTGCCAAGCCTAGTGGAAGGAGAGAGAAGTGTCTTTCTTATTTTATTTGAGATTATAATCAAAATTATCATTGGAATAAGTTTTTGGAAGACCAAAACTATCCTCATCTATAGGAGACTATACATTTCCATACACCTCATTAAATACTTATTTTTCCAAGAGAATTTCCCATTCTTTTGAATAACCTACCAATTTTTAATTAAAAATGGTTACTTAATACTTTTAAGGACACATGGGGCATGAAATAGCCTTTTAACACCTTCACATTTCCCAAGAAGTATGTACAAGTCATTTAATGCTTTATTTTGACCCCCAAAATAATTTGAAAAGACACAAAGATTGAAAATGACCAAGACCAAGGACAATGTAATAAGAAATCACACCAAATAAGATATTAAACACCTCATGATAAAATATTATACCCATTATAAACCTATAAAAAATAATTTTTTACCTATAGGAGGACCAATTTAACTTGTAGGGTCAAATCTAGTCAACAAAATGGTGACTCATAGGGGTAGTATGCCTGCTATACTAAATGTCAATAGCCTTATTAGTCCATTGGGATTAGGGATTCATCTAAAATCTTAAAAAAAATAAGAATTCCTAAAACTTAACAACAATCTTTGATCAAGATAAGACCAATTGACTACCTTAACCACATAAAACAAAAGACACATATAAAATAAAGCAAACAAACTAACAAGACACACACATATATGCTCAAATTACTTAGGGAAAATAGAAAACAAACAACTATGCACAACTATAAACTAATCATATTTCCTTTTTAGGATTAAATGGAAATTTATTAGAATCTTCTTCTTCATGACATGGATCATAGTGCCAAGCATGTTACTCTTTAGATTAGATGTTTGGTAGGTCAGACCTATTCCTTAGCACTTTAATTGACTTAATCTCAAGTAGATCATCCTCAAATAGGTATCTAGTTTAAATTTATTCCTCTTTTCCTTGTACACATACCTCATACTACTACCTACTCTTCATCTCATGATGAACTTGCATCTTCTTTGTAGGCATGATTTCAAGAATAGTAGTTTCTTATTCCTTGGAAGATTGAGGCCGATAAAAGATTGTTCCATATTTTAAGAGATCATGTGTTTCTCTCAAGTATTTTAGAGGATGATAACCCATTTTTATTATTTCAAAAGTTTCATCATGAGATGCATATGCCTCTTGAAGGGACAAGCTTGAAAATTTACTTCTTCTTTACATACCCACTTGATTGTCAAGGCTACCTTCTCCATTTTTGACTAGATCATATCCTTGTTGAAGAGGAGAATAACCTGCTCCAATTATTTTTAAAAAGTCATCCCAAGGTTTATTAGAGATTTGTTCTTTCCCATCTATGACATTTTGAAAAGTGTCATTTTGCTTATAATCACTTGTAATCACCTCTAAGGAAGTTATAGACCCCTTCAGAGACTCAAACTCATTGCAAATGCTTACAAACTATTTCCAAAAGTCCTTATCTTCTCTTTGATCATCATCATGAATGGGAAAAACAATATAATATCTTCCATTCTCCTCTTTAGAATCCAAAATGACTTCATCCAAGATCTCTTCTTTGACATAAGGAAAAAATTCTTCATTATTAACACAATAAGAAGAATCAACACAAGGACTCACCTCTTATTCAACATTTCAGACCTATTGAGGGATATAAAGTTGTATCTCAATTTTAATAACCTTAATTTGACTCTCAAATTCTATAATATCTTCAATATCCTTCTCCTTTTTGGTGATGACAAGACTAGGCATTTTGAAATCAGGTGACTTAGCCCAATGAGGCTACCAATGAGCTATATTTTCTTCAACCAAGAGTTATAAAATTTTATCAAATAAATAATCCTATTTAGGTTCACATACCATATTCACATTAATTAAAATGATGATGGGTTGAGGATAAGATGAACTAGTTGGTGGTGGTGGAACATAGGACTCAAAATTAGATTGAGAATGAATTGTAAGGGATCTTTTTGGGAGATCTTAAAGAAGGGGAGGTAGACTTTGGGATAAAATATCTTGGTTTTACTCCTTCCATTTTAAAATATCTTCATTAAAATGTAATTTATCTTGAGGATTTTATTGAGGAAGGTTTGAAGGGGTGTGTTTAGGTATAGGATCTTCTTTTGGCTCTAAACCTTCCATCACACCTTGACTCAACAATTTCATTATTGAATCTAACACTTCAATTTGCTTGGATAGATTCTCTTATAAAAGTTTCTCTTGAAGTTTATAAGCATCATCATGAGGACAAGGAGTACAAGAGGGATGATTTGGAAGACAAGGATTCTCTTGAGGAAGGGTGGAAGGGACTTGCATAGCATCAAGCTCTTTCTCAACCTCAGACTCTTTATCTAGGCTTTTATCCTCTTTATTTCCCCATGATTCCACTACCTTATTATATATTATGATGTTAGGATTAATATTCTCTTCTTGAGTTAGGGATACAATTTGAGGAGTGGATAGACTATTTAATAAACTTGGGATCTTCTCAGGCTTGGATTCTCCACCTTGTCTCCAACTTGGGACTTAATATCTAAAAGTCTCTTCTTGAGGTAGGGATGTAATATGAGAGGGAAATGAGGAATTATATTCTACTTCCTTTGTTGATAATATGGATTTATTCATCTACTTCTTGGCCAATGAAATATTCCTATTAAGGTTTACCTCAAATATAAGGTTTGTCTTTCCAACTCTCTCTTCTAACTGATTGGGAAAAAGATGAGTTTGGTAAGATTGATTGGGTTCATGAGTAGGAATCATGTAGGACTAATAAAAATATTGGGGAAGTGGACATGAATTCTGATAAATTTGGTGAGATTGATCCTCATAAATTCTTAGCCTATCTTGTAAGGATACATTTAGGCCACTCACATCAAGCATCTCACTTGTGAGCCTTTGCCAATTTTCTCTATTAATGCATCTCTCATATTATGAATGAAATGACTAGGAATATCTAGACCATGTCTCCTTTATGTGTTAATATCTATCATATACCTCTCATATTTCAAGAGAGTTTTCTTGAAAGTGGAAATGAATTGATTATAAAATTGACTAGGTTGACTATGAGGAGCAATATATTGAGAAGGCTAGTTATAGGACTGATATATATCATGACAAGGTTCATAAGGGTAATATTAGAGATGTTAAGGATCATGAAATGTCTAGTAAGTATCATACAAAGGATGATATGGAATGCCACAATCTTGATACACCTCACCAACTTATGTAAAACAATACTCAACACCAAAATTAGCCATGAAACTTCATTGGAAAGAAAGAACACAAAGAAACATTGCCAATAATTTTCAAAAATAAAACCTAGGCTACTTAAAAATCTGGTGTAACTTTAGAGTCACCATTGATGCTTAGATAGATGCCTCCAAATGCTAATGTGTTAAAATATAACACCAAAAATATTTCAGTTCCTTGTATAATGAGTCCCACTAAGCATGCAAAAACTATTGTCACTTAGATTTTCACCCTTTGGGGATATGTCTCATCTCTCCTCATCCATGTGGCACAACTAAAACACCTTTAGGCTATGGGTAGCCTAAGAATGAGGTGAATCTATAGATAGGGATAACTCCTTTGATGTAATACTTGTAGATCACTACTATAGCTATACTTGTAAGGGAAAAGGGATATAAAACTAAAATTAAAATATCCTAAAGGAGTGATATGCCAAATTATTTAATGAATTCCAACTAGATGCATGCTACACATGAGAACAATGGACTAACTAGACATACACTTCTCTAATTTGAATATTCTCACATCAGTAATTTATTATGAGGTTATGGTAAATGTTTTAGATAGGAGGACTAGAAAATAGGTATATAATGACACTACTGAATATGCTAACTCACTTAACCTTGACACGTCATAGAAAACTTCACATGATCTACAAGAAGAAGCTACAAATATGTGAGAAAATGAGACAACAATGCTAAGGAAACCATAATCATCACTAAGAAAGATCCATCATTAAAGTAAATACACTATGAATAGTTATAAAATAGGTAAAATAAATACTATTTATTTATATAATGGTATGCAAATGAGTAGGGCTTCACCATACTCAGGTGGAGCATATTTTACAAAGGCTAAAATGGCTAGTTCTTATAGAAATTTAGAGAGAGAATAGAAAAAATAATTCCAAAGGTCATAAAGACACTTTTCAGGCTAAGATAAGGAGTTACATGTGCATGGGAAGAGAGTTTGAAAATAATCATTCAAATTTAGGAAGCACAAGTGTTACCCTAAGTCATGAAACTCTTAAAATGTGGCATAGCAGTTCTCATTTTGTACAATGAAATTACCTTCATCATTAACCCCTATTTAAATGTCTAAAAAATAATTAGGGATAGGTATAATTATCAGACTAATATGGAATGGTTTCACAAATTATTCTCCATGTATTTATTTCATTCTTAATCATTTGGAATTTTCTTGAAGTGAGTTATCACTATTTTCACTAAAAGGAAACTCCTTTTTCACACACCCCTCACACTTGGCCTCAAAATTAGATTTAGGTTTCCATGAAAGTATGTGAAATGGAGTGGATTAAACTTGGAAATCCTCTCCATTTACTTATACTACTCAAGTAGACCTTAAAAATACAACCACTTGAACTTCTCACCCTTCTCACTACCATGTTCATAATGCCAGTTCAGACTGTCTAAGATGAGATCTATATTAGGAAAACTTAGGAGTTTTTCCAAGGCATTAAATTGACATTTTGAGTTATATTAAGTCTCAAACATCCTTCCAAAGTTAATTTCATTTCTTGAAACCTTTTAAAAATAACACAATGCACAAAACTATAAAAAAAAATACCCTATTTTATACTCCATATATATAGTTTCATACAATAAAAAAGGATGGGGAGGATAATGAGAGAGTAATATTAAATTTTCAATCAATTTAATTATCACTCTAGCCCATTTTGATATCTCACCATATTCATTTCCTCAATCAGGTCCTTATTCAGGGTTTGCAAGGGTTTTAGGCCATTTTGCCCTTAGGATTTATTCTTGAAAATTTGACGTTGAATTTTATAAAAAATTACATAAAAATTATTTAAAGGACACCTTATAACCTTTTAAAACTTATTATATCCCCATAAAAATCATTCAAGTAGATATGAGCTTCTAAAGTTGCCTTACCAAGTTTGATTCTCCATTTCTTATAGGTCTGAGTTATCCTTAAGATAAAAATGGCCTTATTTGTTATTTTTATTCATAACAAGAGATTTTAAATGTCCATTATTACCCTAAAAACATGACCAAGTGGATTATAAATCTCATCTCATGCTAGAGCTGTAGTTGACCTTTCATTTGGACTCTAAGCATAACCATGCCTCATAAGCTTGTCTATACTTTTGAGGGTTTAGACATGCCTATAAGGCTTCTCCCTTATATGAGATTTTTCTCCTATTTAAATAGATGTGTTTTAACTCCATATAATTTTTTTAAATGTCTAATAAACTTCTAGTTCATCCTTTTTTCTCCCTTTTTCAAAACCTACCAATTTTGACTTTAGGGAAGTACCCTATGTTTGAGACTAAATAAAGGGTACTTCCACTATTCCATCAAACCAAGTGAATATTGTATGGGATTCCTCAAGTTTATATATACCCTCTACACAATATTTTATCCCTTTTTTAGTTCATTTTACCCTCCAAAATCCTTAAAACTTAAGATAGACCTATGTGAAGTGGATTGTATGTAGGGTTTTATTTTGTGGACTATATGATGCTTGTTGTGATTCCATATTTTTTATATGTACAATATGAAAAGCCTATATATACTGTAATGATAATTATTTAGGTGATCTAATATCCATTTATCTCTCTAACCTCTCACATAATCTTCCATATACCTTGCTTAGACAAGATTGAGTATAACCCTGAATGTATTTCCTATTTTCATCACTCAAGGGTGACCCTTATAGGTTACTTTGCATGGATTAGATTTGGAAATAGTTCATATGTCATCTTAAAACCTTCAAATATCATTTATAAAATATTTTGACTTGTTCATTCATCTTTTTTAGGTTAAACCACATCAAACCCCAAACTATTGGCTCTCTACCCCTCATAGTTAGCCACAATTGACTGTGTTGGGTCTTGTAGGTTATGCTTGCTTAGTTTAGGCTTGAGAAAATATATAAAACATTTATTTAATATTCCATGGTTATTTAAAAATTATTTAACTCATTTTTTCACCTTGATCATATGTAATACAATAGCTATATGTCATGTTTAACTTACTACCTACCTACAGTCCACTATAGATGAGTGTTTTTAGACCAAGATGTGCCTTTAGATTTACTTACTAAGTCAACAAACCTAGTTATCTAACTAAATTTTTGGGTCTCTTGTAACACAATGGACCATAAACTTATCAATATTACTTACCATGCAAATTTGTTTCCATCACCAAGCTTATATTATGAAGTCATAGCCACTGTGCATCAAATTCTTAGGTAAGAGGCACTTGTAGGTGTGCATAGCCCCAAAAACATAGAATTCCAAATTTCTCTCCAAATATTTTTTGGTGACTCTAAACTAAAAATATTATTATTAACTAAATGTTATCACCCTACATAGATACAGTCCTTATTCACAATGTTGGGTATGAGGTCATTTTTTGAGCTTAACTCATGTAGATGTCACTACCTAAATTCAGTGAACAAAATGCATATTTGAGGTTTCCAACAACTATCCTCCAAAAAAGAATACCTCCCAAAATTTTCCAAGTTATTTTACTATGTGTATAATACAAGTTGTGATCATCTATATGTCATAAAACCCTTGATAGCTTTGTTACATGGCCTTGACAAAAAGGCCCAAACCTCTCTTTTGCACTTTTAGGGATTTGAACACTAAACACTGTCACTAAATCTTTGAGTATGGTTTAAAACTTAAATTTTCCAACCTATCCTTTAAACAAGTCTTCAATGATATACTTAACACATCAAGACTTAAATAATTATTCCATCATTTATTTCAATGTTTCAAAACACTCCTTAGCTCTCTTTTAACACCACCTATAGGTGGTTATTCAAATAAATAGGTAGTGATGATGACTATGGAAAATGATTATTATTTTGACCTTTTATGAGATTTAGACTCTTCTCAAGATTTAATATATACTCTTTTCACTATCAATAAATTTTCTTATTTCAATTACTCCTTTGCAACATGACTAGTTTTTATGAGGGCACCTATACGTGCATTCTGAGTTACTTGTAGGCAGTGAGTAGAGTTATGAACTATAATCATGGTATATGAGCCTCAAAAAACCATTGTATCTTATCAAAATGTCAAAATTTATCCCCTTAAACTTTTTAAGATTTATAACAAGTAAAAAATGTCATTTCAACATGACACTCCTTGTCTATGACACCTATAGGTGTATGTTCATGGTAGACTATGTGTATGTGTGGTATATGACTAAAAAATATGAATATTTATTTATATAATGAAGTTTAAAGGCTAAGGGAATAAATAAAAATTTAAAACATGGAAATTAACCTATCATAACCCTATGAAGTCACCACTAAATCATGAAGGTCATGAAGATGGTGGAAACATGCATGTTATCTTCAAAGTGACCAATCTGTAAACCTAATATGATTATCTCTTTAAATCAAATCCAAACATGAAACAAAGGATGGATAAAATGTGATAGGGGTGTAAAAGACCTTTAAAATCAATCTTAGTATTTGAATTGTATAGACTTATCCAAACTAAAGCAAAACCTATAGGGTACATAGATTAGTAATCAAATTGGATAAGTGAACTTCTTATGAATGGTTAATAAATCACATTTCACCATTATTATGCAAAAAAATCTCAAATGGAATATTAATAAGTGTAGAAGACACCCCAAGAGAAATTTGCCTAAAACTTCCCCTATTGGCCATATGAAGCACAAACCTGAAAAGCATTTTTGCTTGGCAAGCCTAGTGGAAGGAGAGAGTATTTTTATTAATTTATTTGAGATTATAATCAAATTAATCACTATAATAAGTGTGTGGAATACCAAGAGACACTACTAAAGTTTTTATAATTGGAGAAGGCCATACAATTATGTATACCTTATTAATTGCTCATTTTTTCTAAGAAAACTACCCATTCTTTTGAAGACCCCACCACTTTTTAGTTAAAAATGGTTACTTAAGACTTCTTAGGACACATGGGGTGTGACATCACCTTTTTACACCTTCACATTTCCCAAAGAGAGTAAAAGTCATTTAATGCTCTATTTTGACCCCCAAAATGACTCAAAAAGACATAAAGATTGAAAATAACCAAGACCAAGGCTAATGTAGCATGAAATCACACCAAATTATCTATGACATACCTCATGAAAAACTATTATACCTCCTATAATACTCTAAAAATAAATTATTTACCTATAGGGGGACCAATTTGACCTATAGGGACAAATTTGATCAACACGTCCCACATCTACAACACAAGACCCATTAGCAATGTAATAAAATAATTCTAATATAACTCTATATTTTTTCCATGTGTCAATTTTCCATTACAATAGTTCTCCTTTCCCATTTTTCCAAACCATAAAAAAATCCTCCAAATCAAACCTCCCCAATAAGAGGCTTTTGGTCTCCAAAAATTTAAATAATCCAACTGAACCCAAAAATCTATGTGAGTTCTCTTCTTGCCATTGACAATCTTCCCAAACTAATTCCAAACATAAAATAGCTTAAAATAGGATATGAAAGAGTTATGAAGTCAATCTATCAAAATGATGCAATAAAACTTCATTTGTAAAACATCAGTGAAATAAGATGTTATAAAAACTTCCCTGTAAGAAATTAACTATCCAATTGAAACTATAAATTGATTATGGAAAGTAAAACAAACTCTTTACCCATTTTATAAAATGACTAATTACCCAAAATAGCTATAACATCTAGAATATCTCTCAACCCCTACACTACATGAAGGCTAAGGTGTTCTCCTTGTTATATACAATATCACATAAGGGAAATCAAATGTTGCATATTAAATGGTGTCATAGATCAAAAAATACTCTATAGGACTTGTCAATAAATTGAACATCTGTATATTTGCATTTATTAACATTTCCCAATATATAGTGGGACTTATACATATAAGTATAAAAATATGCAATTAATTTATTCATCCTAAGGTTACTTATGTATAATATGCACAAATAAGAGCCTCTTTACGAACTCAAAAAATCTATAAGTAACTTTAAGTCATATCATAAACATGAGGAGAAAATTAATAATTTTAAACCTTTCTTGAAGTTTCCTCACTATTGACTACTCCCTGATTCATACCTCCGCATCTCATCAAAATGAGTTAGTTTCCCAAAAAGTTTATCACAACAAAAAATTAAAATAAGAGATAGCAAATTTTCTTCAAAACACATGTTTATCAAAATTATTTCACTAAATTCAATAGTTAGGTATTCCCTAAAATAGTGTTTGATGTGATAACTAAGCATATTATGCAATACTGTAAATATGCTAATCAAAACTATCTAATTAAACCATTTAATCACTAAGGGTTGTTCCCTCTTTAGGGTTTCCACAACTAAATAGGAGGTGGTTTCATTTTGTTCAAAACTTTATCTTAATAAGATTTAGATGATCCATATTTAAATTTCAAAAATGCTTTAAAAATAATTCCAAACAAAGATATAGTTTACTTCCAAGGTAACCTTACACAAAGGATTCAACCAAAAATTGTGCAAACATAGTTACATCTATAAATAATCTATACCTTTGAAGAAACTATGAAGTGCACCTATTGAGTATAGGTTGGCATATTGTTGGTGTCTTAAATAAATTCTTGTTTTCTTCCTAAAATTCTTAATAAAGATATTAAAACATAAACCAACTTATGAACCAATTAAAAACCCAATCCATAACGTACAAATACTGGTTCAATCTCTTACACAATGCCCTATTTACCATTTCCATATCTTACCATGGAACTAGTATTTTCACCTGTTACTATCATTAGCAACATAGACATACATAATGTGATTATTAATCCAAAAATAAATGCTACACAACTATTTATCAAAGACAAAAATATTATGTCAATACCAATATGTAATAAGATCACCATCATACCTTAATCTACTCTATGTGCAAGAATGGTATAGAACTAAAACTAATTCCTCTTGGATGTACATCACTAAATATGCCTTGTCTTTTATCTAAATGCATCCCAAGATAGAAAGCTTGATCCTTTCAACATAATTTCACACCTTCAAGTGATAAAGTGTGTTCATCATCTATGTTGATCTTACAGGACTAGTGGTTTCAGGACTTTGGCTATTAGAAGCTTGTCTTCTTTCAGTGAATTGGAACACATTTCAATTTTCCTTTGCACTAGTCATCCTACATAATCAAATCAAATAAAATAACATAAATCAAGAATCTAATACTTATAAACTCTAAAAATGAAGTATATCAACAACTAAAGCAAGTCTTGTATCAACTTGCACTGATACAAAATTTTGATCTATAAATAGTAATTAGCCCTGCTAATAAATACTATTTTGTTCAAAATAGATTTTAAAAATAAGTCATATGCCAAAGTTTAATTAAAAGTAATTGACTTTTTAAATTTGAATGTGAATTATCTAAAAAATTATAAATATGAGTATTTTGAAAACTCATACATCTTTATTGTTTAGTTAAACCATTCCATTCATATTTTTATCCCTTCAAATATCTCTTAATCAATTTCCCATAATTAATTACCAAATATCAATGAATAATTTAGAACTAATGAAATACTGGAAAAATAAAAAGTAAATACAAGATATTGTTTATGGGCTTCACCAATTGGCTACATCTCTAGGTTCATTTGAACCATTTCATTATAAACAAGATGTAAATATAAAATTTAAAACATGCATTCCTATATGGTTTAATAAAACATTCACCTCTGTATGATATGAAGAACTCATTTACAACACAAAAATGTTTTTATCTTTAACTAAATGAATATATGCAAGTGCTTATAGCTCTCCTAAATGGGCTAACAATTCTCTCAACAAGAGGAAAATAATACTCTCAAAGGATTTATAAAATATCCTTGGATTTACAAATCTTTATAATTTATATAGGCTGAAAAGGACTCAAGAATGGAAAAAATTATAACATGATCAATTCACTGAATTAAATAACTTGTGTTCTTCAAGCAAAATAGACCTTCATTTATATAGACTGTCCATGCTTGAAAATCCTAGTAATATTCCTTCTCTATAAAAAATTAAGTAACATGTATCCTTTTTTATTGGCTATCTATAAGCTCCTCTGAAATAATTAAAATCCTCAATATATAAAAATTGTCATATAGCTAATGTTGGCTAACAATCTTTTATTCTCTTTGAAGTATGATTAAACTTTGTAATAGGCTTTTCATTCTTTTATAATGAAATAAAATCCCATTAAAAATGGGTAGTTCAACATCGTGTCTTAAATATAGTGGCACTTACCCCAAATAATACAAATGCCTTTTTTTATTTAATAAAATAGTGCTTACCATATTTGACTTGGTCCATGTAGACCATATTCTACTACCAAAACTGTATAACCTCCACTTAATTTTCCAAAGTCTGAAACCATATGAGTTTCACCAAAACCATTGACCATATTTGGATAATTCATGTGGGAGGAAGGTTAATTGGTAAAACATGCATGCCAAATAAGATTGTTTAAGAGTGCCAAAGTTCAAGGATAGTAAAATTAGAATAAGTGTTTAAAATATCCCATGTAAATCATTTAAATAGCATTATTACCAAATTCACCCCCATCCAAAGTGAAATGGATGTTCCATGTGGAAAAAGGTAAAAGTGGGGTGAATTACATGGAATAAAGTTTGTTTGGGCTTAGTTTAAAAACACATTCGATGGTTATTTGAAAACCATGAATAAATAAGATATTGGAATTTGAAATGGAGGATATTTAATTAAATTTGGATTTAATTTGAAAACACATCCCATGGTTATTAATAACCATAACAAAATTATATATGAGAAATACTATGAAAATGGAGGAATTATGATGGGAATAATTGGATATGTGGAAGAAATAAATAAAAAGATATATTGAAATATCTTAGTGGCATTAATAGAATTATATGGCAAAGTTGGTAACATTAGATGTTGAATGGTTATGGGGTAATTTGGGTAAATGGATATTTTGGTCCTACATCTACAACACAACACCCATTAGTAACATAATAAAATAATAACAATATACCTCTTTATATTTTTTCCATGTGTCTTTTCCATTACGACACTTGTCCTTTCCCATTTTTCTAAACCATAAAAAAATCCTTCGGATCACTTCCTCATAATATCTCCTAACTAAACCAAGACCTATATTTTTTGACTATATAAACCCAATTCAACATAGTATATTTTACATTTAGCCAAAATTAAAACTAGATAAGTTCATGTCAATGTATTCAAAAATTCATAGTGTGCACTTCAGAATTATTCAGCCCAAGCCAAATTAGTTTGAGGGTATATAGTAAATTCTAAAGTATGTCAAGGTAGATTGATATCATTAGATAAAATTACACAAAGAGTTAGGATCATCCATCACTATAAATTTAAGTCCCATTTTAATACAATAGATGAATAATCATATTTCACACTATTATTTCTCACAATTCTACTTAAGTCTACATTTGGAGAAGTCATTGCTTAGATTTCACCTTTGAGGGAAAAACTTGTCTTGTAGAGTCTTAGATGCAATAGGAAGAGTCATTTTAACCTAGATATTTATTTAACCATTGTTATATTTATAACCACAACAATCTCTTTCAAATAACCATTGGCTAAGGGAGAGATTAAGGCTTAACATATTCTATTCAAGGTAAGTATTTCTAACCCTAACTCTTTATTTTGATATATAGATATTGAATAATAAATATTTTTATGTATAAATAATTATTTGAATCTCCTCTACACTTAGACTTAGTGTTTTTATAGGGTTTTTCAAACTTTCCATTTCCTAGTTAAGGTAACCTAGGCCTCCATTTGCCTATCATGGTTCTATACCCCTTTCTATTTAATTGTCTCCTTTATTTGAGTTGATAGTTTTGAAATACTAGACTAGATTAATATTTTAAAGACCCAGTTAGGGTTATTATTTTTATTTCCTATAGGCTTTGGAACCCTCTCTATTAATATTTTTATAAGTGATCCTCTAACTAGTTTTAATGGATCCATTTGGTCATGCCCTGATATAACTAAGTACTAATGTGGTCTATTTTATTTACCTTCTATGAGTCTAGATATATTAGATAGGATAATTTATAGGTAATCCTTGTTATATACATATATTCTGGTGAACCCAAAATGTACTAACCATTACTTTTTCTCCTTAAATAAACTATATCAGAGTAAGTTGGTATAATTTTATTTCTTTGTATTTTTCAATAGAATAAATAAATGTAGGTCAATCCAATCTATAATTTATGTATTTTAATTAATAATACATTAGCATACCCTAATAACATATAATTCTCTATGTTTTTTAATAGGCTACATTGACACATGTTGATCCAGTTTAAGTTTTTACATTTTTAGTCAAATAACTAGATTAGATAGGTTTGATTTGTTTTTATTTTATTATTTTATTATTTTATTATTTAATATTTTATACAAACTACATTAACTTAGGGTGATCCACTCTAATTTTTTTACTTTTTATAGGAAACTACATCGTCATAGGTTCATATAGCTTTAATTCTATGCTTTTATAGTATGATACTCTAATTTAGGGTGATCCAATTTTTGCACTCAGATCTACAATTTTTTAGTCAACCAAATACATCAGCTAATATTATTTAGTTATATATTCTAGGTAACTCTATGCCATACTATATTAACCCAGTCTAATATAGTTTTACTTTACAATCAATTTCATTAAACAAAATTTACATTCTTCCTCCTAATATCCCTTAACTAAACCAAGATTTGTATTTAATGACTATATCAGACTGTGTTGATATAGTATATTTCTCATCCACCAAAATTCAAAATAGGTTAGCCTAGGTCAATATAGTCTATAATTCATGATGCATGATTCATAACTAGGTTAGCCCAATATAACTTTATTTGAGGGTAAATGATAAATTTTAAAGTACATCAAGATAGGTTGATATTGTTGTCTAAAATTAAGGAAAGTGTTGGGAAAATTTTCACCTATAAATACAAGTCCCATTTTAATCCAATAGATAGTAACATTCATATTTCACATTATTGTACTCACAATTTTGCTTAAGTCTACCTTTAGAGAAGCCATTGCTTATATTTTACCTTAGAGGGAAAAACTTATGTTGTGGACTCTTGGATGAAATAAGATAAGTAATTTGAGCTTAGATATTATTTAAATGATTATGACATTTACAACCATAAAAATATATTGTGAAGAATCATTGGCCAAGGGAGATATTGAAGCTCGACAAGTCCTATTTAAAATTAAGCATTTATAGCCCTATCTCTTTTATTTAATAGATAGATATTACATAGTTAATAGTTTTAATGTATAACTATTTATTTTAATCTCCTCTAAACTTATACTTAGTATGGATATAGGGTTTTTAAAACTTACCATTTACCACTTTGGGTAACTTAGGCCCCCATTTTCCTACCATGGTTACTTAACCTTGTTTAGTTTAATCACCCCCTTTGTTTGTGTTCTTAGTTTAGTAATACTAGATTAGATTAATATTTATAAGACATATTTATATTTATTCCATTATGTTTATTTCCTATAGGATTTGGAACCCTCTCCATTGATTTTTTCTTATAAGTGATCTTTTAGCTAGTTTTAACAAATCCATTTGGTCATCCTCCAATATAACTAAGTACCAATGGGATCTATTTGAATTAACTTATCCAAGTATATATATATATATATATATATATATATATATATATATATATATATATATATATATATATATATATATATATATATATATATATATATATATATATATATATATATATATATTACATAGGATTAATTATATGTTAATACTAACTCATTTCATAAATTATTATGAATTTTATGTGAATTCTACATAGACAACTATATCGACCTAGGCTGATATAGTTACAATTTATTTTTTTTCCATATCAAACTGTATGGACCTTAGTCATAATTTTTTTATGTTTTCATTTATTATAATTTAATGTATTGATCTTGTTTTATCTAATTACACACACACACACACACACACACACACACACACACACACACACACACACACACACACACACACACACACACACACACACACACACAAACAAACACACATATATATGTATGTATGCATCTAAACAAACTACATTAGTCTAAACCAATATAGTTCAATGTTTTTTATTTTTAATATAAGAAAGATAAATTAACTTTACTTTTAGTAATTAATCCAAAATTTACTTTCAAGTTTACTACCTATTTATTTCCATTCATTAAAAGATACAAATTTATATTAAACATTGATTTTAACCTATTATTTTATCTTGGTTTATCTTTCCCTAAAGAATTTGTTCTAGTAATTTTCAAACTACTTAGCTACTTTTGTTAAGGGTTACATGGTGCTCTATTTATAATCCTTGCCTACTATTTACAAACATCATGGTGTGAGGGGGTTACCAAAATACTAATATTCATATTATAGAGCTAAAAATGGAATTTATTTTTTATGTACCTCATGGCATTTAGGAGACACCTAATATTCTATTTTTATTGAACCTTAGAAAGCCAACCATCTATTTAATTTTATAGTGCATTAGTTATCAATTAACACTAGGAAGTTAATCTTATCTTACCCTTGAAACTATGTTTAGTGGGATATGGAATGATAATTACTCTACAGTAAGTGTTTTGAAATATATGGCAGACATTATCTAATGTAAAAGTAAGTATCTTTGAGATCTTAAAAATCAGTCACATCCTTTTATCACGTCTACCTAAGCTTCATTTCAGATAAATAGTTAGAAAAAATAGTTAAATTTATGATTTTATGATTATTACTATATTTTTTATTATAGACTATATCGATAAATTTTAATACAATTTTATGTTGTGTGTTCGAACTACATCAACCAATGTTGATATAGTTGTCTATGTGTTAGCAGACTACATTGACTAGGTTCAATATAGCCTACAAAGGTTATTTTCCCTCTATCTTTATTTATCAAACTGTATTGATTAAGACCAACACATATGACTCCAAATACTAATTTTTGTACCCACATCTAATTAAATTTACAAATATTGATATAGTCCATACTTTCACATTTCTTCATTTGAAACTACATCAACCAAGCTTGATATAGTACTTTTCATATTATTAATACTTAAAATTTTTCCCAGATCTGATTAAATCAATTAGGGTCAATATAGTAAATTTTTATTCCAAATACTATTAATTTTTTATAGACTTAAATACATGATCCATGTTTGATATAATTCTATACTTACATTTTTCTCTCTATAAAAACATCAATCATAGTCAATATAGTACATTTTTAGTTAATATTTATTATCATTATACACTTTATCAATACATAAACCAAGATTAAAATAGTTTTTTTTTCCATATTTTCATCTACAAAACTACATCAACCATAATCAATATATTAAATTTTCTACTTTACTAAGTTGGTCAATATACTTTTGCCTTCAAACCTTCCATCAAGCAATATATCTTTGATGATTCTGACTGAATATTGTAATAATAAATGATGGATTTGACTAAGTCCCCTTAGCTTCCTAAATCTTTCCTTCCTTACTTTTGTAGAAAATACAAATGCAATAAACATCCATGTGGCCACTAGAACCAAAAAATGTGAATCATCTCCTTATAAAATCCTTGATCTATTTAACTATCCTCCACACATGCCTATTTTAGAGGATGAAAGTGATATTTAATATACTACCAAAATGATCATTTTCATTCATGAAAACCCTCAATAATAGATCAATAATCCCATGGTAATCTATAAACTCATAATGGGACCACACATAGGATGTCCCTTTCCACCACCACATAGTTTTTATATAGTATTTAGGAAAAAAATTCCCTTATTCCTTCCTCTTATACGTTTCCTAACATAGCCAATAATATGTTCTTTTCTCTAGTGGACCCATAAAAAATGCCCACACTTACATTCAAATTAATGCTAATACTAGTGCCTCTCAAGATGCTACTACTAATAAATATCAATTTTCTACTACTAAAAAATAATCCATCAACAATAACTAATTACTATTACAATCCATGAATCAAATAGCTACTTTCTAAACTAATAATTCTAAACAAATAATGAAAATAAAAAATCAAATTTTACAATTACAAATTCATCCTCAATCTACTCAATCGGAGGTGTAAAATTAAAATACCCCCTAGGCCACCCTTTGAGATGCACAAGGTAATATTATTCCCTAACCACCACTTATTAACAAAGTCATTAAACATATTTGTAACAAACCACTTATCCCTCAAATTTGAAACATAGACATAGGTTGTATTATTCCTAATATAACCTACAATGGATCTATCTATCCCCCATTTCATTTGAAAGCCTTTGTAAACTTTTATAATGTCTAGATGAAGCTAACTACCTTTACTTCTACTAAATTTATAGCTAAAACATTTTTAGGTGATGCCCTAGATTTACATAATCAACTCAATTATAATAATATCTCAAGTTTGGATGACTTAGTGAATGCCTTGGTTTAATAATTTAAAACTAATGATCTACCTAAAAATAACTTAGATCATTTTATTAATTATAAATAGGCAAAATGTAAAATTAGCCATGTTTTCATTAAAATAGGGAAAACTTTATTAGCAATGTTGAACACAACATACCATAATATACTCTTCCATTTGTTCACTAATTCTATTCATCCCAAACCCCAATACCATGTTAATAATTTCTCTCCAAAATCTTTGTATTAAGTCCTTGATCAAGCTAAACACCATGATTTCATAATAATACAATTTGAACCTTCCCAACCTCCATCAAGAACTCACATGCTTATGAGACCTAAAAATAAACATGCAACTAATTATGTTATTTATGCCTATGATTCTATACACACCATCCATACTATTATTCTAAGTGAATCCAATGATGAAACTCTTTATCCACTATTTACAAATAATCCCTTTAAGTCTTATATTTCCACATATTCATGCATGAATAACATGGATGATCACCAACCTATTTCTATGGCATAAATAAAAAACATATTCCTAAACCTTTATAATGAGAACTTGATCTTACTCATCCTAACAAATATTGGTATGATCTACACAAATTCTATTAATATCATGCAATTTGGGGACATTATCATCAAATATGTATACAAATTATGAAATTTTCTCTTGAATTTCTCCTTGGATCCAAATTTGATCATGAAACTATGATTCATGAACATTAACAAGCATATGAAAAGGTAGATAAATATCATGATTTCAAAGTCAAGCATTAATATATTAATAAAGTTAATGTTCACCTATATATCTATAAATATTCACTTCTCAATCATCAATATAATACTACTTAACCACCTTCCTCCAATGTTTTGGAAACTTCAGATGTCCCTAACTCTTTAACCAATGATGAAAATATGGTCAACATGAGAATAATGAGGCATGTAGTGCCATGTATTGATATTTATCCATAATCTAAGTATAACAACTTTATTACTTTCCACATTGTTCAAGATACTTATCCATCTCACTTCCTAGATATTGAACATATGAAAACACATTCCACTCCCTTACCATCTACCCAAACTATTTCAAATACAATGATACAACTTGATAATCATCCTTTTTTCATTTTTATGACACCTACTAACCTTATACTATCATCCTCTTCTCACTTAGAACTAGTTATCTTGAATATCATGACTAAATTTACTTCTATACCTATATCTCCACTCATCACATCAACCCTATCAAGCGATTTGGTTATTAACATAACCATGTCATAAATGGCATAAACTACCTCAATGTAGTTTTAACTCACCTAGCCAACCTATACCAGCTAAGTCCAAATAACATACTCCCAATCATCATAAATATAAATCTACTTCTTCTCTTCCTTCCATGGACTTGTTCAAACATTATGCACCTTTATTAGAAATGGTTCTAATTAGATATGATGAATGGGATTCTATAACTAAAATTTAGTGCCTCCCATCTCAAATTCCTTTTATATAACTTTTGAGGAATTATCCTCATAATCAAAATCATTTAATGCAACATTTAATTTAAATTAACATCCCTCAACCTCCACCTATGGGGAAAGAAGATGATTTGTCTGGGTTTGAGGATAATATTTTTCAATAAGGTGAGGAAATTTCCATACAAATAGATGAAACTATAGAAACTTCTCTCTCACTAATATTTATCATTACTTCAATGCTTCCTGATAAAATATTACTTCACATAGATTATATTACAATATTCATTAGTATCCAAGACTATGATATTAAATTCAAACATTCTTTAATCGATGAAAGTTCTATAAATTGTGTCACATCCCTTGATTTCATTAAAATACTCTAATACTTATAATGTAACCTTAAATATATATAAATTACATATCAAGGATATGATCAAATAGAAATTCCTCCTCACTATTATATTTGGATTCTTATCATGGTTCCTCCTATCGTTCATATTAAATTCATGATCTTTAACCTTACATTATCATATAATATTTTACTCAGTCAACCTTGGACACATCACATTAGAGCTATAAAATTATCCACATGACAATGTGTTAAATTACCTTTTAATGATACTATATATAATATTCAATGAGACATAAACCCTTAAAATTTTGAACAATTCCAAGAATGTGGTGTTTTAAATATATGCAACCTTCAACATTTATCTATAATTCCTTTTCTTGAATCTCAACAATTCAATTATCTCATTAATTCTAATAGAGGTCATAATGGACACCCTAAACTTATAGGCAAATATCACCTAGCCTATTATAATTTGATGATAAATAACTTGATGAGACTAATTTGAAAATAAAAACTTTCAATCTCCTTTCACATATAATTACTCAGTTACCTCCATATTTATGACCTATGCATTATAAAAATACAACAATCAAAATTCCCACTCCATAGTGATGCCAAAATAACCCATTTCTTATCCTTTATAGATTGATAAATTCATTGATTCTTGTACTATTAATCTTCATACCCCTAATTACAATGATGGATATTCATTAGATGATCCCTTTTAGCTAACTTTGCTCAAGATAAAGACAAAAAATACTTTGATATCATTCTTATTTAAGTCATTCTTTACATTTGCATAGTATTAGTTATATCAATCTAGTATATTCTTATTCTACCTTACCTGACATTACTTATTCTTAATTTGATTTTTATAGGTATAAGATGGAACAAATACCAAATAATTCCATTTTATTCACTTTTTATCCTCTTTAGAGTATGTTTCTTTATCATGCTATGATGAGACCATATTATTTCACTAAATTATATTATCCTTTGAGCATATTCTCTCTTGAGATGTCAGCCACATTACTCTGACCCACATTAAAACCATATCTTAAAGTTATAGAGCCTAATATTTCAACTAATATAATATATCCTACTAAGGATGTATATGTATTACCTTTTCCCAAACTTGATCCCTTACTAACAAGATAGGAGGATGATCCATATTATGAATTCTATAAGATTGTTGGTCATTCGGCTAATGAGTTTTGTGCATGTTAAGATTATTATCAAAACAATACGTATTAGATTCCACTTCTGCAATATATAATCGACATCCAAATTCATCCAATACTAGACACATTTTTATTGTCATGTCATGAACATCCATAACTCTACTCACTTTAGATAACTTAGATAGTACATTGATGTGATTCATCCAAAAACCATATAGTCTCCTACTGATAAGAACCTAATTCTACCTAAGATACTTTTAGAGTATATCCTTAAACATAGGGATGTTTAATACCTTTGGAATCAATTGTTATACATCACACAATTAAGTGTGGATTACTACAAGAACATTTTTTTTATTTTCCATAACCTACACCATTACATCCTTAGTAATGCACTCAAGGTCATTTGTTGGAAAAGGATCAAAATTTCATGTAACCTATATCATTATAGATATATAAAGATATTAGTCACATTGTATTACCACTTACATGCATTGATTACCCTTCAAAGAGGTTTCATGTGATCATTATTATTCTAGCATACCTACTTTATCTATAGAGACTGTGTATCAAGAAGTCCTTACATGACTCTTTATGAAGATATATGAGACTATGAATAAAGAAATATTATAGCTACAACAAGATTTATTAAATGTTATTTATGATGTATGTCATGAAATATATCAACATTTGTGAGCACATTATTATGTTACATCACATTATTATTCAAATTTACATATGAGTTAGATTTTATATTACATCACTATAGAATTTGTGATGCATTATTTATCTCTTTCTCTCATTATTATTATATTTAATTCTTGTAATATATTTTATGAATTTATAATATTTTGTCTTCCAATAAATATCTAAACTTAACTCTTTGTTTATGATATTTTATATTGGAAACTATTTATTTTTCTCCTATTTTGGGATGATTTTTCCTTACATTCATGCTTGTGTTATGTTAATTTCAATCAATATTATACATATTTATTTGACATGGATATTATACAAAACCCAACACTATCCTATTTCCCTTATGATAAGTTATAAAACATATTAATCATTGTAGTATTTATTACATAAATTGATCTATCTTGATCCTCATTTATACTTTATTATTCTCTCACTTTAAAGAAAAAATAGGTTAGTCTTGAAATTGTACACTTACTTTGTAGGAAAGTCTAATAATCTTTGAAGTTGACATAGTCTTTAATTATTTCTCCCTTGTAACTAAAGTGTAATCTATCTTGTGTTTATCACTTATATCTCTCATGATTGGTTTTCTAAATCCATATGTACGAGGAAAAAAATCCATATCATAAAAGACAAAAAATTAAATGATGAAAAGGCAATTACAAATGAAAAAGTAAAAATCACACCAAAATATATGATTCTTCTTTGGTACATCTATTATTCTAGTTGAAGCTCAAACTCCATATTTGGCCTCATGATAGAGTCAAGGTCCATTAAAGTGTGTTAGGATAATATATTGGGATACTATGCATAATTAAACTATTTATTTCCACCTAATTTATCATGCAAGTACCCAAATTTCACATGAGATATATGACTCTATAATGGGTCCTAAGGAATGGGAAACACTTTATGAGAAGGTAGGCCTATTTTAAATTTTTATTACATATATATCCTTCATTAGATGACTATGTACATCACTTGTTATCCCAAGATTTTATGTTTACTAGCTACATTATCTTAGGTCCTTATTGTTAAACCAAGTTCTTAGCACTTGCACATTAACCTTATGTGTCTCATTACTACTAAGAATTGTTATAATTTCTATGTAATACTTTTCAATCCCTATTTTCATCACATTATCCTCGATATTCTCCTTGATGAATATTATTTATTATTTGATCATACCCTTGATCATAATTCATATTTTCACACCTCATTCATTTTCCTCTTGTGATTTTTATTTTAAGACCTTAGATAGGACTAGACCTTCCTCATTAAATACCCCTATCTCCCATAAAAACAATGTTACACATTTTGACATGTCTATCAATGTCCATAATTTTATACATTACAAAATAAAAAAAGTAATAATTTATTTTGTCATTTTTATTAGTTTATGATCTTATATTCATATTTTTCTTATTCACTTAACTTTTTTTTATAATTTATTTGCATCTTTTATTACACACAAGAAAAAAATTGATATCTTATTTTTCATCTTTTGACATTTTTTTACTATTTTTCTTTTTTAGTAATTTGGTTTTGTATTTTCAATTTTACCTACTTAGAAATCATTTTTAATTCTTCTACTTATAATTATTTTTTACCAGACATTTTCTCACATATTATAGAAAAGAATAAACATAGACATATTACATTTTATCATATCATAAATAAATCAATGCTAGTGATATAAATTAAATACATCCATCACATCCATGAGTCATAAAAACACATATATGTGTGTGTGTGTGTGTGTGTGTGTGTGTGTGTGTGTGTGTGTGTGTGTGTGTGTGTGTGTGTGTGTGTGTGTGTGTGTGTGTGTGTGTTTGTGTGTGTGTGTGTGTGTGTGTGTGTGTGTGTGTGTGTGTGTGTGTGTGTGTGTGTGTGTGTGTGTGTGTGTGTGTGTGTGTGTGTGTGTGTGTGTGTGTGTGTGTGTGTGTGTGTGTGTGTGTGTGTGTGTGTGTGTTTGTGTGTGTGTGTGTGTGTGTGTGTGTGCACACGTGTGTGTGTGTGTGTGTGTGTGTGTGTGTGTGTGTGTGTGTGTGTGTGTGTGTGTGTGTTTCAAAGTTTGATATAAAATGATACAATCATAGTATCAAATATAGCTCTAAGGTTAAGTTTCATCATGCGGATGGGATAGATTACCCATAGAATTTTGTGACTACCCTCTATGAATAGTTTGTTGTAATGACTAGGTCTAAGATATAATCCCATATATTTTCCCATATAAATTGGCAAATTGGGCCTAAAAATTGTCAAATGTCTAGCTATATCCAAGTGGGTAGCTCCTTCCTCAACTAGTGACTACCATATTAATAACTCTCCTTGGACCAACTCCTGGTGGTACTATTGCCTATATTGGATCTATATGCATCTCTTGAGATACCTTACCATCCAAAAAATAAATCACCTATTAGATATATATCCCAAAATTGACATAAATCATACTTTAATCACTGTAAAAAATAAAGAATTAAATTAAATACTTTACTAGCCATGTAAAACATTACATCAACACATTTTTCATCTTCCTGACTATATCATCCATGTTAAAAACTTAATTGGCCATCTATTACACTCAACACAATCAACCATAACACTTGAATACATCAACCTTTTCATAATTTAGACTATATCAACCTTTACATACTATATCCACCGTTTCTACACATTACATTAGCCAATGTTACAATGTCAACCATATTTCTGTCATTAGCCAAAAACTATGTTCTATGAAACCATAAATATAATTATATAAACCATCATAAATCACATTGGACACTTAAAAAATCATCCCTTTTCAACTACATTGGCCTAACCAATACCTGATTATTTATGTGGCCATTTTCACTAAAGCATCATAAATACCCTTAACCTATCTTATGAAATTTTACCTCCTACCTATTTCCCATTTTAATTTATACTATATTACTACACTTTCAAATTTAAATTATGCTACATGGATTCACCCCAATATCTAATTTTCCTAATCTAGTACATTTTAATTTCAAAAGGTTAAAAATAAGCAATAAATACACCCCATACCCTGACTATGCTAGTTGTTATTGCAATCAATCCTCCAACTTGTCCTCCTCTTCAAATTCATACCATCATATATCTCTATGATAAATTAGGATACATATTTCTTTAATATCAAAAAATAAACAATGTGCAAATGAATAATAATTGATACATTTTATAATAATTTTTTTTAAAAACCTTTAATTATCTAATGATAAATTCTATATTTTGCTCATAATTTTTTTATGTAAGTCCTTTTCAAAAATTGAAATAATATTTATAATCTTGAAAAAGTAGATAATTATTTAGTTTTAACCTCATATTTTTATAAAAAATTTGAGTTTATCTTAATTTTTAGGTTTGTCTCTTGTTCTCCACATTAGACACCTCTATTCACTACTTCACACACAATTTATCTTCAAAAACAAAAGGGAAGTAATCACAAAATTATTCACTTTCATTTATTTTCCTCTTTATATTATAATTTTTTATCTTGATTAATGTGGTGCTATTTTATTTCTTAAATCACCATCACATGTTACACTTTGAGATACATGATGAGCTTCGATTGGGGCATATGTATAAATACAATATTTTAGAAACTTATTATATACTTAAGATTTCTATCTTTTAGCAACCTGGTGAATTTCAATCTCTCTAATTACTTACCTTAAAGGGAAAATGGGTAAAGGGGTGGGAATATTGATGGTGCTTCATGAGAGACATTTTTGTTTATCTATCATACCCATATCTACTACACTTATCCCAAACTTAATACCCAAAGAAATTTTCCTCCTAATAACACATAACTAAACCAAGACATATATTTTTTGACTATTTTATCTTGATTTGATTTAATATATTATGTAACCCACCAAAATTGAAAATAGGTTAGCTCGAGTTGACGTAGTCCAAAGTTCATGGTGTACACTTTGTAACTAGGTTGACACAAACCAACTTAGTTCGAGGGTAAACGATAACTTTCAATCTAAGTTGAGGCAAGTTGATATTATTAGATAAATTTTTAAAATGGTTAGGATCATATTTCACTATAAATTAAATCCCCATTTAAATCTAATAGAGAGTAACATTCATATTTTTCACCGTTAATTCTCACAATTATGCTTAAGTCTACATTTAGAAGCCATTGCTTAGATTTTTCCCTAGAGGGAAAAAACTTGTCTTGTGGAGTATTGAATTCAATAGGAGGAGTCATTTCAATTTATATCTTGAATCAACCATTGTGATATATATAACCACAGTAATATTTTCTAAATCTCCATTTCCTAAGGGAGAGATTGGGGCTCAATAGGTTCTATTCAAAGTACGTATTTATAACCTTAACGATTTCTTTTGATAAAGAGGTATTTCATAATTAATAGTTTGAATGTAAATTCCTTATTTGAAACTATTCTATACTTATACTTAGTGTGGATATAGGTGTTTTAAAACTTTCCATTTCCAACTTTAGGTAACCTAGGATCCCATTTTAATACTATGTTTCATCACCCATTTTTAGTTTAATCACCTCATTTACTTGTGTTGTTAGCTTGGAAATACGAGATTAGATAAATATGTAAAAGACCTAGTTAGGGTTATTCCATTATTTTTATTTCCTATAGGCTTCGTAACACTATCCATTTATGTTTTTTAATAATTTGTCCTCTAGCCAAGTTTAGTGGATCCATTTGGTCATGCCCCAATATAGCTAAGTACCAAGGGGTTCTATTTGATTTATCTTCTATGATTATGGATATATAAGATATGATATCTAAGTACAAATGGGTTAACCTATCTTGTTTCATATATTTTTCACCAACACACAAGTTTAATCTTACCATTTTCATTTCAATTTTTAGATTTCACATTTCACATATGAGCATTGACTACTTCATTCTCATTATAGGTTTGCAAAAAAAAAGTTGTACATTTTAAGTCAAAGTGTGTTTTACAAAATCAATTATATTTTATAATTTTACTCTAAAAAATTAATTACTATAATAAAAGTGGGGCATTTTTAGATACTATAATCTAGTCTTTAGTATATGAAAATTGCAAGATTGATAAACATTTACCACACATTATTTGAGCACCCAAACAAAGTCCTAATTAACCTTTCTCTTAAAATTTCACACTATATTATGATTCAAAATTTTTTTATTATGTTAGAAACCTATATTAATATCACCATATAATTCAAACCTATTAAATATCCTATACACACCTATCCAAATTCTCAGTATGGTGTTCTTGTACATGGGTCAGTTCTGACAGTTATAATCATTATTGTTAATTAATAATGGACCACACTACTTAGAACTAATTTTATCATAGAAACATATATTTTATTTCATATTTAAAAAGGTTAGATAAATTTAGTATAATTTTTAAACCCAAAATTCGTTACAATATATATCAATCACTGATTGGATGATATTCAAAAGAGACTCGATAAAAATTTTAATTTTCTAATGAATCCTCAAAATTAGTTGTAAATCACTACTTATTAGATCAACTGGTGTGGATATTTAGGTCAACCTAATTCAAATCCTAATACAATTATTCATGTTATTTTAACTAGTTCCAATTGGTATATCCTACCTTATTAGCCTTAAATAAAATATTTGTAGTACCTTGTGTAAGAATGTTTTACCAATTTATGAACAAATCTAGGTTATTCTAATTTTTAATTTAGTTTTATGTGGCTATTTAATAGTTGTTTATGTTGATATTTAATTTTGAGTTATTATTAAATTTATTATTATTTAAATACATGACCTATTGATTTCATTTACATGATTTTAAGTATAAAAAGGATTGAGCTAAGCTTGAGAGTGGAATAATTTAGTGAATTGTCACAATAATGATATACAATCATATATGGGTGAGTCATAAGAAAGATATTTTCATTATTAAAAAATATCATTTTTATGGTGCTAATATTAGGGTAACCTCATAATGTATGTAATTATTTTGATACATTTTTAGTAGCCATCATTGGCATTATACTAGTTGTGCTCATTATTTTAATGTTAGGTGGAAACTTAGATAGTGCATGATTGTTATGTTTATTTAGCATCATAATGATTGAATGCTAAACTTGGTATATGAATTTGGTCCTTATTATCAACTTTACAAGATAAAATCATTAAGATTAAAATTATAAATGATGATTATTTATTTGATTAATACATTAATTTATTAAGTCATATTAAATGATTTAAAACATTTGGTATGAAACCATTGGTTCTTAAAAACCATAAGGCATTGACCTCAGATGAATGGGGATATAAATAAATATAAATAAAGTAGAAATAAAATATTAGGGAATAAGGGAGTGGTGAATTCATGCTATGCAAACCTTGTTTCCATGGCATTATTAAGACTTTTCATTTTTAACACCGTTGATGCCCTAATCATGATTGTGCCTCATAGGGTTATCAAGAAACATATTTCATCTATATTATATATAAATGGGAAGTTTTATAAAGGGATACATACATATACCATAGAATAAAATTAAAAATATAAAACTTGTCAAGGATAAATAGTGTTCTTATGGTCAAGTGTGTTTTTCCATAAGTTGTATTCTTATTCATTTTTGCTCCTCAATCCTTTTTTGTGCTTTTACAAACTATAATGTGTAACCTAGAACAAAATATTAGTTTTTAAATACTTAAAGGTTTTTAATAACCCAAATTCAATCCTTTTGTTTCTCTTATTAGTCCGTTCATTTACATTTTATTGGTTCATTTTATTTTCTTTACAAATAAAAATAGAGTGTAGGATTTAGACAAAAGTATTTTTATGATTCTTGATTTGTATGAGGAAACCTATTAGATTTTTATCTAGTTTGGATTAATTTTACCATTATATGGTGTTATATATGATTTAAATAGTGAATAACACCCATGGATCGTTATTTTGGTAGTGTTATTGATGCTTGTCAAACCCTTGACTATGTTTTCTCACTATTTCATATATGTGTGTGTGTGTGTGTGTGTGGTGATTTTATTGTGTGTGAAAAACCCTAATCCTCTAGTGGCATAATGATATTTATTACACCTTGATATTGTTTTATTTTATTTCATTGGTATTATGTTTGAGTATCTCTTTAAATGTTATGTCTGATGTATGGGAACGTAAGGGACACCAATGGTTGGGTTCATATTACTCTCATTTTTTAGTAATTACATAATGAAGTTTCTATTCAAAGTGTTTAAGGAGTTTATATTTGGCTATGACCATGGCTATGATAAATCAATCAAAATATTTATTAATTTTGTTCTTAATATGGTTATTGAAGAGAGTTTTACTTACTACTTGATTTGATAATTATAAAAGCTTTGAGCTAATGAGATTATGAAACACTATAATACTAATGTGTAAATTTTGTTCATGGTGATATATGTATTTCAAATATTTCTTAGCATTCAAACATTATTTATCTAATGTTAAGTTTATTCAGTTTGTCTATAAGATTATAAATGTTTATGCTTATATTTTATACCTGGAATTGCATAAAGAAAAACCCTAGTTATCATTTTACGTTGATTATCTTAGTGATATAGTCCTTATTATACTATTGTGTAGTCTTAATATATTTTTTAATGTGTATAGTAGATTTTATGTATTTAGTATTATTCTATGTGATGTAGTCACTTGGATTTTTAGAATCAGTATTAAAGACTTAAATTTGTATTTCATGCATTGATTCACAAAGGGTAAAACCCTATTTTTAATATTGTTAAAAATATTATGGAACAACCTCTATTAAGCACATCTAAATATTAAACCTCTTACAATATACATATACATATATGTGTATGTGTATATATATCTATATGAATTTACACACACACACACACACACACACACACACACACACACACACACACACACACACACACATATATGTATATATACATATGTGTGTGTGTGTGTGTGTGTGTATATATATATATATATATATATATATATGAATTTATACATACATATATAAACACACACATATATGTATATATACATATATATGTGTGTATATATGTATATGTATACATATATACATACATATATGTGTGTGTGTATAAGCATATATGTATATGTGTATGTGTGTGTGTGTGTATGTATGAGAGTGCACACACACATGTGTATACATATGTATGTATGTATAGAAGTATGTTTGTGTGTGTGTATATATATAAATATGTATATATACATATGCATACATATATACATATATACCTATATATATATCTCTGTGTGTGTGTGTGTGTGTGTGTGTGTGTGTGTGTGTGTGTGTGTGATTTGATATTTATCAAAATTCATTATTGAGCCATGTAATGTATTATGGTCATGTTCAACCCTTGTTTGGTGATATTACTACTACAAAATTTCATTTTAGGTTAGAAGATTATTGACTTTTATGTTTTTGGTATTATTCAACCCTATTTTATTCAAGTTGAATTAATGGAATACATTGTATTCTATCTTCTAAGGTTGATTTTTTTTTTTAATAATATCTCTCTTTGCACATTATGGAATACCTAGTTTAGGGTTATGTATTCTATAATATAACATCGACGACATATGTTTTTTTGGTTTATGAATTTGGTAGCCTCTCTGATTAGACTATGATATTTAATTATCTAAGAAAATGGTATTATATGTTTTCCACATGTATACATTCATGTTAAAATGGTGAGATGGATTCCATTTTTATTTTACATTACATTATAAAAAAATGAACTTGAGTTAAAACTTTTACTTTTACACTACATACATAATTGTTATGGTACATTTGAATAGATTAGTCTTAGACATTTCACTATCTTAACTCTTTAGTTCCACTATTTTGATAGTGGAATAAAATGTTATTTTATATTTTAATATGGTGTAGATTACTATTGCAAGCTTTACAGATTCTTAAGCTCGATGAAATTACTTTGGGTAAACATTGCTTATAGGTAAGCAAGATGGAAATAGAAGATGATTAATCATTTCATTTTAAAAGTATATTATAAGGAAAGTAATTATAAGTTTAACTATATTTTCATAGTTGTATGCATATGTTGCCTAGGTATGCTTGCATAAATATGTCTTATCCATTGGCACAATTATTATGTGAACGTTGTGCTTTAAATAATGCAATTATAAGTATGATAAACATGTATTTAATTTGTTTATTAGTGTGATTGAAAATTTTGTATTAAGGAAGGATGAATTTAGGTCTTGTTTTAGTTTTAGTCATATGAATTCTAAAATGTCATTTTACTTGAGCAATAAATATTTTTATAGAGTTAATTTTATGAGTTAAAATTTTAGGTACAATGTTTAGATTTATAATCCTAGTTTTGAATCCTCCAGAGGCTTAAAGTTGGAAATGAGTTTTATGATATACTATAGTATTTACAATTTACATGTTATTGATTTTTGTTTGTAATGTGGATTAACACATCTTATTAGAGACTCATAAGTTATTTAATATTGTTGGAGTGGAAATTGAATCATTTCCCTAATAATAAGTATATGGTTAATTAGACAACTTGATTATTAAAATAAAATATTTTTGAAGGTATTAATATTGAATTTTTTAGTTAAAAGGAATGGTAGTTATGTGATAATTTCAAGATTTTAACTTACCATATTAGCACTATATTAATATGAACAAATTGATTTATGTGGAAATAAGAAATGAAATTCTATGATAAGAACCTAATTCAAAATTATTTTTTGAAGGAATATCAATATAATTATTAAGGACTAATTTTTAAAATTATATTTAAGTTAAATAATTACATTTAATTATAGTTTTTCATATATTTTAAACTAAAAGAACGAAACATATAAATTGTTTATTTCTCAACTTGTTGCATTGAGAATGGTACTACATCTGAAACATAATATAAATCAAATTAAATTTTAAATATATAACATAAAAAACATTATGAATGTGTTCCTTAATAATGAAATATTCTTATGAGTGTGTTAAGGGATGTTGATAAAGTTAATATTTTCATGATTCGTACAACCATGATGTTTCACCTACATGGATTAATTTCCAAAATGGAAATACATAGAGTGCATACAAAGATTGGTAATCCTTGAATTTATTAATAAGGTGTTTGTTTATATTTAAATATGTATGGTAACATAATGAACTTTAATTCATCCAATAAAGATGATATACATCTCAGTGGCACAATAAGTGAATGCTAATTTTATAGTTTTATATTTAATAATGATTTATTTTAGTGAATATAAAAGTGAAATATGGTTTATTATTACATAATTTTTAGTTTTAATTGTATATTAGTTGGTTTGATTATAATGAATAATTAAAGTAGAAACTTATTTGATATTCATACCAATGCTGCATTGGTTAGAAAACAAAGGTATTTAAATTATCCTTTCTATCCTCCCTTGTCATTGATGGACCCAAACATGTTCTTATTCACCTCTAATATTTAAATGGGAATGATTACACAAGGTCACACATTTAGTTGTTGGAATCAAATGTTTCAAATATGGCTAGTGGGTAAATAAATTATATGAAAAAGGTTACATATCCTTGATTGTTAGGACATTTTATGTTTAAATTTTTAGGTTATGATAATTGGTATCAAATCCCAAGGTCTAACTCTATCTATATTATGGAAAAAAATTAGTATAAATGTTAGTATGTGTATCTTAGGATGGTGAGGACACAAACTAGCAAAGGTGGAATTGAAAAAATCTTTCCCAAGGTATTAGAAGAGGAGAGTCAACAAAAATAGGAGTAATAAAACCCATTAAAAGGACAATAACAACAAAATTGTTGATAATAATGTTTATTAGAATAATTTTGATAACCTAATATGGAATGATGACATTTTAAATTAAATTTTAGGTGTTTTACAAAACATCCAATAAAAAGTGAATGATCATTGTCAAATATTTAATAATATTAAAGGTCATGATGAAAATATTAAAGGAAAGAACACATGGAGGCAGATAGTGAAAAATTAATCGCTAAGTTTCTATTGACCCTATTGATATATATCTATGTCAAGGGTATATTAAAAACATTAGAATAATATTGATCAATTTATAGTATGGGTCTTAGAAGACCTTAGGCCTTAATTTAGTTTTGATGGAATGATTATATGGCTACCACTTTTAGTCTCTAAATAGACCCTGTTGTAGGGATAGTAGGAACTTAGTAGTGACACAATCTATCTAAAATTTATTCTCATTATCATGATGTAAATTGATTTATATTTTGTCAAATTATTTCCCAAACTTTTAACAAAAAGGTGAATATTTGTAGTGAGAAGTAATCTACAGTGATTTGTGTTAAAAACTTCAAAAAATAAATAGGTTAGAGAATAAAAGAAGGTTTGCCTTGAAATAACAAAGACCAAAAAATTTCCTTTAGTTATTTCTAAAAATAGGACAAATAAAACTAAAATTCATGAGATTATAGTTCTAAACTCAAAATATCATAAATGCAATAGTGATTCTAGGGTTATTGGCATGCATATATCTAAAAAGTATGCTTTAAAATAACTACCTATAATAAATTTATTTAAACACATTTATTTGTAGAGTATAAGGAAACATAGGATACATATACATATTTTGTTAGCATAGAAAAAATCATAAACTAATAGAATACATTGAAAATATTATTATCAGATTTAACCATTAGATAAATGAAATCCTTTATCATTTACAAAACTTGAAAAATAATAAAATATGAAAGCATTTAAATAGTGAACAAATTATTGGAATTTCTCTTTCTATTTTCATCAATTTCACAAAATTATGTTCTGAAGTACAATTGAGGGGAAAAACCCCTATATATAGTCCCTTTTTCATGCCTAAGATAGTTACAATGATTACAAAGGGACTGAATACATGCCAACTATTAGTGGGCATAATTCCCTTATGTTTTAAGAAACTAAAGAATATTCCCTATTAAAAAGGGAATCCTTTACAATATATAGAGCAAACTAGAACATGATCCTTATAAAAAAAGGAACCATATCACTTGGTTGTCTTACTCATAAGGTGCTAGGATGGGATCTTATTGATGTGGATGATGATGAATCTCCTAATGTAGTAGAAGATGAATAAATTTCAAGAGGGCTCGAAGAGGAAGAAGCTCTCATGGTGACCATTTATGACTTGTTACTTGCCTGCTTCTCAACTTATATCTATCCTTTCCATGCATCAAATCATCTCTTGTAATCACTATCAATCAAATTAAAATAAATAATAGGTTCCTTTATCAATTTTATGGTAAGACCTAACATTACATTATGCTTTCTAAAGAGAGGTCTTATAGCCTTATTGATAGCCACTACCTTTTTTATTCTTTGATTGGTAGATGCTACCAAGTCTACCAATCCTACCCAAAGGTCACTCCTTTGTCCATATCCTACTTCCTAAAGTTGATAATGAAATTTTACAATTGGGCTCTAAAAGTATCCTTTCTAACTATAGAACCATCCTTATTAGAAAGGTGTATGATCTAACTCTATTTAAGTAGAGTTAAAAATCTATTATCCATCTAGGTGAGATATTGGCCTAAGGATCTCATGTCATCAATCTATTGGTTCAAATATTTCCTTCCTCTAAATATGTAATATTGAGAAATGTTCAAATCTTCAAATGGGATCAAGTTCAGGTATTCAAATTTATTCATTCTTATCAACTTAACCAAGTTGATTACCATACTATCATAGACCCCATAGATGTCTCCTAACTTAAGAATCATATTATACATTTCATCCCCTTTTTTACTTTGTACTGAGCCAAAGTATATAGTGTCTCAAACATGACCTCAATATCACATTCTTAAAATAAAAAACTGAAATTTGAGAGAAAAGATCAAACACTCGTAACCATTTCTAAACACATTTTAGAAAATGAATGAAAAATATGATGATTATATGAGGAAGGCTAGGTCTCATCTATGGTATTAAATTATAACTAATAAAATAGAAACCCATGAGGGTACCAAAAATCATGAAAAAAATAAATGGGATAAGAAAAATATGTTATTTATGAGGAGGGATAGGTCCTATGCATGGTCTTACACTACAAATCATAAACATAAACCCAGAGGGTGGTAAAAAAAGTGTGTAAAAATTATGAACATAAAGAGGATAAATGTACATCATGAGGAAGATTGGGTCATATCCATAATTTTACAATGTAACTCATGAGAAAATGAGAAACCAAAAGACCAAAAAGGAAGACTAAGGTTTATGAAAAGAGAGACCTACTACAAAGGGTGAGACCTGTGTAGATAACCTACAAAAAGTGTTAGATAGGTAAAATATAAAAATCATAAAAAGAAGGGAGGGATCCTACACTAATTTCTATATCAAGGATGAGCATGTGAGAGATAATATTATGTCTCAAAAGGTTTCTTAAATTTCAATTATTCTCATATCATGCCAAGTAGAATAAGAGTGGGCATCGCAAGATGCCCCAAAGGGTAAGTGGATGTAGGGATGGGAATCAAAATATGCCCTAGAGTCTAAATTGGTATGTGGGTGGGAACTGTAAGATGCCCCAATGGATATATTAATGTGTGGATGGGCATCATAAGATGCCCCAATAGATAAAAATAGGAATAAAAGATAAGAAAAAAAGAAGTAAATAGAACCCCATATAGTGTTTAAATGGATTCAAGTTGTCCAAGAAGATTATGAAAGGGGATTTTGTGATGTTGGAAATGAAAAATGTGATAAGCAAGAAGAATGAGAGACAAATAACTAAGTTTGGTAAATAAAGAACTAAGTTAGCCATACATGATAGGCAATAAGAGTACAAAGTTGATTATGTTCACCTAGTACTAAAAACTAAGTAAAATAGAGTCTGATAAGAGTACAAAGTTGATTGGGTTGACCTATTACTATACTTTGACTAGTAGAAAGAGATATAGAGTCAACTAAGTTGACCTAGTACTACAAGCAGGGAGAAAAACAATCTATAAGAGACTATGTTGAATAGGAAGATAGTGTATTAAAAATAATGGATATATTGCATTGTAATTGAAAGAAAGAAATGGAAGTAAGAACACAATCAATTAGTTTAATGAGAATGAACCAATTTAGGCACATAACACAAAGCCTTACATCAATGTTGGTTAATGAAAGTTTTTTTAATACAACATACAATGAGCAAAGAATAAGAAATCAACTTAAAAATAAAATGCTAATTAAGTGGTCATCTTGAATGTTTGTTAGATTATTATAAGAATTTAATTTTAAGTGTGATAGGGAAGTTGGCTAAAATTTGGGAACTAGAAATCAATCTATGGATGGTTTCAAGATGTTTAGGTTGAAAGGGATCTATGTTGGAAATGGTACTAGCTTAGTATTGGGGCCTAACCCCTCACTTAAAAATCCTAAAATGATAAGGGTGTTGGGTGATTTTCCAATATATATCATTAACCACATGTTTATACTTGGCCAAAACACCAAGTCAGTTTCCCCCTTGGTGATGAAATCCAAGTAGGTAGGCCTTGGGTAGACAAATGTTAAATGCATTTTAAGATTTGTGTGATTTGGTAGTGTATGAAAGAAAGATAAAAATATTAAAACTAAATGCTATATTAAAAAAACACCTAATTAGACTATGTGATCTACTCTAAGCATGCAAACAACTAAAATTGAAAGTGTGAAGTAATTACTAGTATGTAGTGGTTAATTCCCAATTTGAAACATAGTTTAGAGTCATTTTAGATGATAGTGTATGTAAGCATTATAGAACAAATTTTATAGTGTTGTTATTTTACTACTGAAGAAAGATTCTTTAATAACTATGTTGATAGGGTCCACCTAGTCTTGTAGACAAAAGATAGAATATAGAACTAGGTCAACCAGGTTGACCTAGTTTATTGTATGATGGTAGTTTTAAAGACTAAAAACTATGTAAAATAGAACTATAATGAAGAACTAAAATGAGAGAGAGAGAGAGAGAGAGAGAGAGAGAGAGAGAGAGAGAGAGAGAGAGAGAGAGAGAGAGAGAGAGAGAGAGAGAGAGAGAGAGAGAGAGAGGGAGGGAGAGAGAGAGAGAGAGAGAGGAACCTTGGTGGGTTGGAAGATGCTAAAAATGCAAAAAAAATATTAAATTCTCTTGAATGTTACTTACATATTGTGTCAACTATGTTGACTAGGTCAACCTAGTTCTATAATTTTCTATTTGTTGAAGCCTATCAATATGACTATACTAGCCTAGTCAACCTAGTATGCTTTTTAAAAGCTATCTAGAATACTATACTATCCTGGTCGACCAAGTATATTTTATGGAGCTGAATAAGAGTACTACGTCAACCTATTTAACCTAGTAATCTATATCTATGAAGACTTGCATAGAAAGAATAGAGTCATTTTTATGAAACTATGTGTTAAACCTATGTATAGAAGTTAGAAACTATAGCGGCCCTATCGACTTAGTATTATAAATATATAAAAATAATAAATAAAATGATATAAAATGAAAAACATGAAATAAAACTTACAAGGGTTAGATTCACGTTGGGTTCACCAAAATATATGCAATTAAAAATATATTTGATCCATAAATCAATCTTAACTTACAAAAGATAGATCCTAATTACAATTACGATTGGGGATATATTAGATAATCGATAACATGACCAATATGTAGGTTTACTAGACCTAATTAGGGGATCTCTTACCATAATAATAATACTAGGGAGGATTTTAAAGCCTCTAGTCAATAAAAACCATGCAATAACCCTAAATAATCCCTATGTTTTCATATTCACTATATTAATAACAAGTAAAGAAAAGAAATATAATCTAGTTCTCACCAAATATTATAGAATAATATGATTGTTAGTAAAAAAAAACATGCATAAAATAATCCTAATTAGCCTATGTATAGGTAATACCCTAATGCAGGGATAAGAAGAGTAATATTATTCAAAATCTAATAATTATGTTACTTCTATCCACTAAAGAGAGGAGAAAAATTAGAGAATACTTACCTAAAATATGAACTTGTTGAGACTCAATATATCCCTTGGCCAAAGGGTCTTTTTCAAAGTTTGTTGTGGTTTGTAAGGATCACTAAAAAAGGACAAATCATCCAAGACTAGATTCTCCAAATAAAAACCCTAAGATAAGACTCCTAAAATAGAATGATGGAAGAACAAATTGTAAAGAAGCTCAAATGAATAATAGCTCTTGATGTCTCTCTAATAATGTAGGAATGAATGTGTTTATATATGAGGATCTAACCCTAAACCCTTCCAAAAGTTTTAGCTAATAGGGTGACCTAGTCGACCTAGTATCATTATTGGTAAAAAATCACTAGGTCATGGGTTAGTTCATCTAAGAGCTGACCTAGAATCTAAATGACATTTACCAATAAAAGTACAAGGTTGACCCAATTGACCTAGTACTGTAAATTGTCTAAAAAGGTTTTAAGTTAGGAAAATGGGTACAGAAGGTGGTAAAATATTGCAAGAGTGTACAAAATGGGATAAATAGTTGAGGGTAATGTTTTTAAGATCTAGATGTATTGGAAATAAGTTGTAATAAGGGAAAACAATCTTTAAAAACACCAACAGTCTACCCACCCCTTTCTCTATGCACCCCTTAGGGCATGCACTCAGAGAGATTAAGACTCAACATGTTCCTATAAGATAAAAAACATCAATAATTGATAAAATTTGAAAATATTATGTGTATATATAACCCACTTCTAATATACATGGCATGTGTTGTTGGCCCCATGAAATCAATTCATAATATCCATTCCCATTCATAATCCCTTTTTACATTAGGTGATGGGGATTTGGCTGATTTTGGTTTTACATATAAATTTCCCCTTGTTCTCAACATAATCTCTCAAAATATCCCTAATGTGATGTGTTTGTAGACACCAAGTCATAGTCTCCTAATTGTATACATATTTGGTCTAGGTAGATCATAGTAAGCTTGAAAGGCTAGCCTAGCTATGAAATCAATGTCCTGACCCAAATTCAAAGATTTAATCATATTGTTGATGTTCCTAGATTGAATAAACATGTGGTCTACTAAGTCTACGTAGGGGAGTACCTCTGGATTTAATGTTGCCTTGTGTAATCCTACATATTTCATCACTAAAAATTCCAACCTATCCTCTTCCTCATTTGAACCTTATTCATCATCACTGTCTCTATCCTTAGTATTTTCTACATCATAAAACAAATTATTATAGTGTTTATATTCGGTGTTTGATGCAACAAAGTTGAAATTGTTGTCTTGAAAGATGATATTTTTTTCATAGGAGTAGAGGAGTAGGACTAGTTCTTTCTTGTTGGTTATGAATGATTCATCCTCAATCATAGTTCTGAATTCAGTGATTAATGAGCTTGTAGATTGATTTAATGGTGGAGGAATACACAAAAGTCCTTAGGAAATTTATGGAATGTTTCAGAATTCTTTAGCAAGTAATAATTAAATGTGAACCTAATGCTTTGAGATGGAAAGATTTAAACTCTAAATTTAAAATTTGAATTAAATGATATGAGTCATAAATGGAAAATATCATTAATTCACTTTGATTTAAATCCTAGGTGGCTCTTTAGTTTTATTATAACAGATTAAAAAATGTACCTTGAAGAAATAACCTATCACTTCCTTCACTTTATCCATGTGGCCTATCACCATAGGCTTGAATTTTTAGTGAAGTGACTTGGATTTATAACCACCAAAATAAGCCACATAATTATTTAATTTACACTTACAACTAGTGATTTACAAATAGTGGTGTGCCACCTAGGTGTCATACTTGACAAATACTCAACACTTGGTGCCTTTTCATGCACTTTAACCTTCTATTTTAAATATTAGACTATCTAGGTAGATTGCATGAAACTTTTCCAAGTGTCATCTTTTGATTGGATCATGATTTTTTAAATGTTGCATGGCTCAACCCATTTCATTCATTGCATAATGTGGCCTTAGGACCTTTACTATTTTTCCATGTGGCAAGCCCTAATTATCTCAAGTAATCATGGGGATTTATTGTATGAAAATTATAATGGATCCAACTGCCATGAGACTTCATGAAGTATCACCTTTTGATTTCATTTCACAATCACTAGGTTTCATGACATATTTGGATAACACCATTACCGTGAGGTATGGGTCCATGTGTCCTCTACCCATTACTCCCAACCACCAAGTGGCTTTCATATAGTATCTAGCTATCTAATATTTAGTGACTAACTAGCAGGTGTCATCTTATAATGCAAACATAGTATTGATAGATTGAAATATTTCACCTTAACTATGAGGGGTGAGGGGACATGAGTGAGTTCCAAAGGGCATGCTATAATAGGGTCACTTTATCATGAGACTTTTGAAGGTAATTGAAGCCTTGTAAGGCCATGACTGAGTTTCACATGGTCTGTTCTAATTATGTTGTGACTCCTCCTTGAACTTGAAATAATGTAAACAACTTCCAAGTGGTACTCTATGATAGGATCATAGGGTTTCAATACTTTTAGAAAATAATAAGATATTTTAAGGTTCATGATTGAGTGCCAAGTGTGATATTACAATTGGGTCATGGGGTCATGAGACTCTATAACTCTTCTTTGGTCTTGAAACTCCATGACTAAGTGCCAAGTGGCATGTTATGACTGGATCACTAGGTCACTCAAATTTTCAAAGGCTATAAGGGATACAATAAAGTCTCGTACTTGATGCAACCAAGTGACCAATGCATGCAACATTGTCATATATCAATTGAGGCCTAGTTGGCATCGAGTTCTTGCCAGATTAAAAATGTCTAAAAGTTAGAAAATCATGAGATAAAAGAAAAGGTACAAGTATAAATTTATAAACCTTGAGTACAAAATCTAACTTAGACCCTAACCTAAAATGTAAAATCAAGTTAGGTCATAGTATTAAACTCAAAATTTGACATAGCTAAAGTTAGACCTTGATTCAAAAACATTAATTAAGCAAATTTAATTAGGTTCTAAGGATCATGACTTGGATTTTTTAAATGTAACCCCTCATAATAATACTTCTAAAAAAAATATCTTAGTGGATTATATATCAATAAAATATATAAAAAGTACTTCATTAATTATTTATCATGGACTAACATGAATTGAAATCTTTCAAGTCATACAAAGGATTTTAATCATGTGGTACCAATGTTAAGGTATATCCATAGGGTGAATGACCCAAATTTTTTTTAGGGTCCCCATTTTTAGGAAAATAGGACATTTTGATCTCAACAAATGGTGACCTCTGAAGGAAACATAACAATATATTAGAATTTAGATATCTAGGTTTAGACTATAATCATCAAGTAGTCATTCTTTGGTAGATGTAACAAATATTAAAATTGGTTTTCCATAACTAAAATCTTTCTAATTGAAGGATTAAAGATTAAAAATCTAAAAACCATCCATACTGTGTGTGTGCTTTGAATTGATTGACCAATCATGCCTTTGGGTTTTAGAATCAATGACTTCAAGTTTCATGGCCATGAACATAGGTTCTGAGCAAGCACCTTTTAGATATATATAATTATTGTTATATTTTAAGTGGATGGCTTGGTCATTTATCTATTTATAGCTAACCATCTATGGCCCTGACAAAAATACCTTTGGCTCCACTCTAGGCCTTGCTCCACTGCTATTTGGACATTTGTATCCCTAGTGGAGGTTACCCAAATCACCTTAAAAGGAATGTAGATTATAGAATCAATTATATTTCAAATTGATACACATAGATTTTTCTTTTTTTTTCAAACCCTCAGAGGTTGGGAACTAGTTTGTTGTTCAGGTTTTAAGGGATTTAAGAAATTTTATTCGAGAACCATTCACTTTCAGTGACTAAGTTTTGCCCAGGTACTTTGATGATGTGATATTAAGTGTCAATATGTATATAAATTCATACTTTTATGACCTTTATTTATTTAAAGGCATGATTTTTATAACTAGATTAAAATCATAATAAAAGCATGGACTCCATGAAATGACAACTTTAAGATTATATTCTTCCAATTTTCCAAACTGATACATAGTATAGCCTCTCACTTTGGACAACTAGTTATTGGGACGTACATAGGTTTAAAACTTAAACTCTTCATATTTTAGATCTTGGGATAAATGTAAGAGAAACTTGGGATTTTTCATAGAGAAATTATTGCTAAGCTACAACACACCACACAATGACCAATCTAAGGAAATAAAAGAACTAAAAGAAACTCATAATAAGAAAGTAAAGTAGAAAAGAACTAATCTACCCTACCTAATTCTAAACTAATCCAAATCATAGTCCTTTGGTAAGGGTGCAAGGAGCAATTGATAATTAGTGATTCAAGTACTATCCATTCATCGATAGAGTTAAGTCATTTCCTTGTAAGTCTTTTAGTTTCAATGAGTTATTACCTAGTATCTCTACAATTTAATATGGTTTGATCTAAAGAGGCTTCAATTTTTCATGCTCACCTTTTTTCTCATGGGCTTTGTCCCATAGTAAGACCAAGTTTAAGATTCAAAATGTTTTTATTTTATCCCTTTTGTCAAACCACCTTTTGACTACATCTTTGTATTTACTAAAATTATTGAGGGATTCATCTATGGCATCTTTTATATGGATGATATTCAATATTATTGATTGGATTTTTTCATCATCATCCATATATTCGGTCATGAACTCATAAGTGGGAAACTATAATGTAATGAAAAATATTGGTTGTTGCCCATATACTAGTAAAAATGGAGATGACTTCAACGCTTGCTTATATCTTGTTTAATCTACCTAGAGAGCAGATTTTAATAATGACTAATACTCCCTTGGCTTATTATCTATGTATTTATTTATTACATTCATCAGGTTCTTGTCAGTTGACTCTACAACACTATTTCATTATATAAAATGGTTTGAAGAAAACTTGACAATAATCTTATTATCATAGGTCCACTTTGTGACTTATAAAAATTAGAAATCAAAGACATTATCATATATCAGAGATAAGGGGGTACAAAATATGGTTATAATATTTTTCTCCAATTATTTGATGACTTTAATTACCCTGCAATTCTTAGTGGTAATTACTTCAATCCATCTAGTTCAATAGTTAGTGGATGTCAACATGGATGCATGTCCTATTGAAGAGTTGGTATTGATGACTCCAATGAACTCCATTCCCTATTGGGGAAGTGGGAATGTTTAATCACTAGTTGTAAAGGCATGGATATCCTTGCTTCTCCATTGTCAAATACTTGACATTGATGACACGCTTGAACATGAATGTGTACATCCTTGAATATTATAAGCCAATAATAGCTTTCTCTTAGTATTTTATGGTTAGTGGTGCCTAAAGGGTGTCTAATTCTCAATTTCCCATGGAATTTGTTGGGTATGTTAACATTTTATTTTTTAGAGATGCATTTAAATTAGATCCCTTTATAGTTTTTCTATAGAGCACTCCTCTTGTGATCATGAAGTATGAAATTTTGAGCTCGATTGTTGTCCTTTGTTATATTTTCAAATTTAGGGGGCAAGTTACATTTAATAGGTAATAAACAATGCCATTGTATCATTATTAACTTGAGACTTATTTTACTCTTAATTTCAAAACATCAATTCAAGGATTAGTCTTGGTAATTAACATAATTAAACCTTGGCCCCATACCATCTTGGTTGAATTGATCTCTATGTCTTATTCTTGAATACGAGTCATCCAATTCCCTCACCTCTCCCCTAAATTATTTTGGCTAAGCATAAGTTTAATGATAGGGTTAGGTATAATGGAATGGGTCTTGTTTCGAAGGATGTAATGTCTAAACTTTTTTTATGGATTTCACCAAGGCATATGTTTGTTTGTCAAGGAGAATATATCTCAATTAAATATTCTTAAAGTTTTCACTCATGAAGGAAATTAGGTGTTCTTTATTATCTAGTTTTTGTGTTAAAACATCAGCAATCATGTGATCAGAAGCAAAGGAATAAAGGTAGAAATATTTACTAAAATTTAGGCTAACTAACATGGGTGCTTGTACTATGGATTCCTTTATGTCTTAGAAATATTTCATAGACTTGGATGTCCAATAATTTTTTGTGTCATTTTTCAACATGGGATTTAGGGGTATAATAATTTTGGTGAAACCTAAAATGAATTTACATACAAAGTTAATTTTTCCAAAAAAATGATTTTAACTCTTTTTTGCTATTAGAAAAATGAACCTTAAAGATAACATTAATCTATATCAAGGTTAATATCCATACCTTCCTTCATGATTACGTGTCCCAATATTTTACCTTTAATTACACAAAAGATGATTTTCTTGGGGTTTAGGGAGATACCAAAGGCCTTACATTTCACTAGAACTTGATAAAGATGCATCATGTGATCTTTGCTATTCTTAGAGAAAATGGTTAAGTCATCCATGTAAATAATAATAATTTACTTACCAATTAGTCCTTATCATGCATGATCCATGGCACATTGAAACATGGCCATAACATTGATGAGTCTGAAAGGCATCCTCCTATACTATGAACATTCCCCACTTGGTCGTGAAGGTAGTATTCATCATGTCTTCTTTATTTACCAACACTTGGTTGTAACCAAAGAATCCATCTAAGAAACACATAATCTAAGAGTTTCTAACAATTTTAATTACCTCATATAAAGATGGAAATAGGTAATTATCCTTTTCTAAATATCTATTGAGGTTATGAAAGTATACCTAGATTCTAATTTCACCATTTTTCTTCCTGATTGGGACCAAGTTGGCCACCCATGTGAAGTGTATGATTGGGAATACAATTTTACATCCAATAATTTCTTCACATTCTTATAAATGAGATGTTCCATAATAGGTTTCACATGTTTTTATATTTTCCTAAAATATTTTCATTCTTTATTTAGAGGGATCATGTGAGTGATGACTCAGGTGTCGAAGAGTTTGAGGTCTTTGTAAGACCATGAAACGATGCCCTTAAATCTAGATAATATATTAGTATATTCATCCAAATATTCCTTAGTATATACAAGCCTAATTTTTATATTTTATGGATTGATAAATTAGCCCAAATTAATTTTGTTGTAATCTTTACCACTTACTTTGGGCACCTTGATATCACTAGTTGACTTATCTTGATCGAAGATCCTTTTCAGAGAAACCATGCCTTTATGAGTCCTACTCTTATTCAACTATATTATGCCATATTTTCTAGTTTCAACCTACTTTATAGACTCTTATTCTTGTTCATCAATTATTTGTGATTCAAATAATCCAGAACTATTCATGAAATTAATGATTTGTTTATCATCATCAAACACCTAGAAATGATTGATATTGTCTAGCACAGAAGAGCACAATATCATTTTAACTATAAAATTATACAATTTAAAAACTTCTAGTGGGACTATATTTGCTTCTATAGAATCCAACACATCTTCCAACTAATTTTGATCCCTAGGTATAGAGTTAATGTTAAATGCTTCAAAAACCTCAATCAAATCCCATGTTCTAAATTTATATTTCTTTAGGTAAGAAAGCTTGCATTGGTATTCAATACATACCTACTTGATGATTAATTATGAATCACCATGTACTAAAAATTTCCTTAACTTATGATTGATGGTGAATTGGAGTGTAAGGATTAGGGACTAGTATTCTACAAGATTATTAATGCATGAAAATTGAAGTCTATAAGATGCCACATATTGTTTACCAACTGGATTCATTAATATGATACCTACCCTTGAGCCTTTTTTGTCCCTTGCACCATAAAATTACATCATCTAGAATCCTTCATCCTTGGCCACCAGGTTTCTTTCAATTGAGTCAGTAGTATCAAGAGCATATATGCCTAAGTCATTGGACTAGAAATTTACCTTTTGATTCTTTGTATTATACTTCATTATCATGAACCTCATTCTTGGATCTTACTCAATTCAAATATAATTACGAATACCCCTCTAAGGTATCCACATATGTGATAAGTTCATGGACATATATCTATTTAAGGATTTTTTCTAGTCTCTACTTAACAACATCCCATATGCTTCTGGGATTTATATGACTTGAATGTCAATAAACTATTGAATCTAAGGTTTATGAGCTAGCTGCATATGAACATTTAATAGTTACCCTACCACCTTTTCTTTTGACTTATCTATCTAGATAATAACTCTATTAGACTTGATTGGACTTAGTCCCAACTTTTCATAAATAGATGGAAGAATTATGTTAGAAAATGCCCCATAATAAAATAAATAATTATGCACATTCTTCCCAAAGATTCTAATAATTAACAAAAATGGAAGGACCTCAGACTTATTTTTATACATTACCACATTTAAATTCATATATTTGTCTTTAACTTTGTCTAATCTATTAGTTAATGATTTTAGTACAAAATCACATTGCTAAATGATTTGAGCAAGCTCATGAAATGTAGTATTGGATTTGATGTTTTAATATCTTCTATAATATTATTCCACCTTTGGATAAAGTAGTGTTTGACTCTACAATCAGTTGATTTTTATTTCTCTTAGGGGGAGGAGGATTTTTATTTTTTTTATGATCTAGGGGAGCGTCAACTTTGTTAGGTAGTGTGGAATTTATTATAGGCTCCTTCTAAGATCTACTCCTCAAGGCATAATTGCTCTTTTGGTAATGTTGAAAATCATGGATCTCTTCTATGTTAATTTTAGGATCATTCTCTTCTTGGTCAAGAAACTCATAAATTTCAACCATGAGGGACATTTTGGTGGTGTTGGACCCACTATCATGTGTTCTTATATTTCTAGAATTTCCAATATTGCCTTGATTATCCAGGATAAGATCATAACTTTCCATCTCACCTTGAAACATTTAAAAAGTGTTAAAAAATTATATGTAGTCTATCTCTTTGTGTCAGTCCATGTTATGGACCCTACTCCAATTGGGCAAGGTTAATTTCTAAATATTTACATCAAGAATTTTATTGGTTGGGGATTCATTGTTGCTTTTACTATTGTTATACTAGTTGAAAGGTTTTTTTTAATTTTGAAATGTGTAATTTATATTAGAACTTTCCCCTATGTTTCCCATTTGCCATTGAAAATTCAAAAATTTACTACCTAATTTTTAGACCGTCCTATGAATTACTTCTAGATTTCCCTTTAAGGAGTTAGGCTTAGTGTTCTAAACTGGGCTCTAGATATTAGAGTTTTTAACAAGGACTAAAGTTTGATTTCTATTTTGGGGATTATCCCCATCATTGGACTAATTAAAGAATCATAGTTATTAATCTAGAGCTGCATTGATTAATGGTAATTGATTAAGGCTAGGTATTTGGTTTAATGTAGGCACATTCTGATTTGTGTTCAGAACTAGGTTCAGAGTAGGTAAAGCTAGGTTGATTTTTTGGATAACAAAGGTAGGGTACCCTTGTAGGTGAATTTTATCATCGATATGTATATCTTATACATATATGAGTGAAAACATATTGACATTCATGGCCCTACATAGGAAGATAACAATCATTCGATATAGGTCATTTTTATAAATTTTGAGTGCTAGGTCATTTTAGGGTGGTAGGGAGTTGTGGTGAGGATATATGTCTTCTATAACTTAGCATTAAAATTTATTATGAGCTCACTCGAGTATTACTTTAGAACAGTGAACTATTGGTAGATGATACCATGGATAATGACCCTCCCAAATTATGCAATGAAGGTATCATCAAATTGGTTTCACCCTATGATGGAATCCTTTGGTAAATTGAGGAATTAGTCATAGGTTATTTCCCTAAAGGTAACTGGGAAGAGTTTATGGGCTACATCTTCATGGATGAGGTTAAAAATCATAAGACCTATATTGAATTACTTAATATGTTCTTTAGTAGTTATACCTTAATTGGATTAAAGAGGGGGAGGTCCATTTTAGGGTTCCTAGGAAAATCATGCACAATGTTGAGTACATTTATGTAAAATATTCCTTACCATGCCATGGCTGGCCTAGTGTAAAATAAAGGATGTGGATGTTGGCTCACTAGAGAGGTAGGGTGGGATTTAGAATTCTTACATCTCCCTTTATCATCTCTATCTTTGTGATGGTTTTTTAAGGATCTAAGGGGAACTTTTATTTCAGAATGGGATTTAGTATGAATCTTAGGTAACTCTAGGATTATATATAAAGGATCTATGCTAGAAATTTAGAATACTATAAAGGTCCATCAAATATTGGCAAAATTATCATAAATAAATCTTCACCTTATTACTAAATAAGGTGAATATTGGCCAAATTAGCATAAAGGAACCCCATAGAAGGGTCTACAATCAAACAGAGTGGTCTTATTTTACCTTCATCAATATAGATCCTTCATAGCTTCAAAGCCTACACAAAATTTTATCAAAAACTTAGTCTAACTTGAAAATATCAACATTAGTTAAGATAATTAAAGAAAACCTTTAGTGTATTACCCTTATCAAAATGTCTTAGAGTGAAAACTTGTAAATAATATCTTGACACTATGTGAACATACTCAATTTAAATCTTTAAATCCTTGGCTTAGTGATCTATCATGATTAATCAACTTAGACATTGATATTTACACTTATCTACCATAGATCTAATGTTCTTAGTTTAAATTATGTAAAGTTTTGTAAATATAGGTGAAACAGATCCTGATCTACTCAAAGAATTCCATAAATTGACTATCCATAATGCCTTTAGATGAAATTTAAATGGATTAGAGGGGAAATAATTAAATATTTTCATCGTTGAGCTAGTATTTCATGGATATTTTGGAAGACACATTTTCATAGAGATCTTCCAAAGGTTAAAAATATCTTATAGAAGATGAAACAAAATTGTAGTGTTTACACTAATATTTGTGTATTTAAAGAAATTATTATATATTTCAACCAAATTACACTATTATTTTACTCAAAACAAATAATGAAATGTCTCATTCTAGTGATATATTTTCTCCTATTGATGTATATCTATGTTAAGGATATAATGTGAATAATAGAACAATATTTCTCATTTTATAGTATAGGTCCTAAAAGACCTTAGGGATTAATTTATTTTTGTTGGAATCATTATGTGGCTACCACTTTTAGTCTGCAAGTAGACCCTGATGTAGTGACAACAAGAACTCAGTAGTGACATAATCTATCTAAAATTTCTTCTCATTTTTATGATGTAATTTTCTTTATATTTTTCTAAATTATTTCCCAAAATTTAAAAAATAGGGGAATATTTATAGTGAGTAGTAATCTAAGGTGATTCATGTTAAAATTTTCAAAAAATAAGTAGGGTAGATAAAAAATAAGGTTTGCCTTGTAACAACAAAGACCAACAAATTTCCTTTAGTTATTTCTAATAATAGTGCAATTAAAACTAACATTCATGAGATTCTAGTGCTAGACTCAAAATATCATAAATGCAGTGGTGATTATATGATGAATGAAATGCATGTATTTAGAATGTATGCTTTAAAATATCTACCTACAATAAATTGCTTTAAACACATTTATTTATAGAGTAAAAGGAAAGAAAGCATACATAGACATATTTTGTTAGCATATTGTTAGCATAACAAAAAGTAAAAACTAACTGAATAAATTAAAAACATTATTATTATCATATTTAACCATTAAATTATTAAATCTTATGTCATTTTCAAAACTTGAGAAACAATAAAATATGAAAGCAATTAAACAATAAAACAAATTGTTTTAATTTCTCTTTCTATTTTCATTAATTTCGTAAAATTATATTCTAAAATATAATTTATGGGGAAAACCCATATATATAGGCCCTTTTTCATGCCTAAGATAGTTACTTTGGTTAAAAAGGACTAAACACATGACATATGTCAATGGATAGAAGTCCTTTATGTTCTAGAAAACTAAAGAATATTACCTATTAAAAAAAGAAATATTTTACAATATATAGAGAAAACTAGAACATGAACCTTATTAAAGAAAGGAAGCCTATCAATTGGTTATCTCACTCTTAAGGTGCCATGCTCAAATCCTATTGATGTGCATGATGATAAAGTTCTTAGTGTAGTAGAAGATGAAGAAATTACAAGAGGGGCCAAAGAGGAAGAATCTCTTACAATGACCATCTATGGCTTCATGTTTGTCTTCTTATCAGCTTCTATTTATCCTTTTCATGCTTTAGAGTATATCTTGTAATAACTATCAATCAACTTCAAATAAATAATAGGTTCCTTTAGAAATTTGATGGTAAGACCTGACATTGCATTATGTTTACTCAAGAGATGTCCTATAGCCTCATTGATAGCCATAAACTTTTCTATTCTTTAATTGTTATATATATCCAATTATACCATATCCTACCCAAAGGTCACTCCTCTAGTCATGGGCTACTTCCTAAAGTTGATGATGAAATTTTACAGCTAGGATTTAAAATCATCCTTGTTGATGATGGAACCATCCTTGTTATTAAGGTGTGTGATATCAACCTCTTTAAGTAGAGTTATAACTCTATTACCTATTTGATTGAGAGACTGGCCTAAGGATATCATGTCATCAATCCAATAGTTTAAAGATTTCCTTCTTATAATAATATAGGATTAAGAAATGCTTAAATTTTTTATGGGGATTAAGTTCAGGTCCTCAAATTTCTTCATTCTAATCAACTTAACCAAATTGATTACCTTGTTATCATAGACCCCATAGGTGCCTTCTGCCTTGAGAATCATGTTATAGATTTCATCCTCTTTTACTTTATACTAAGCCAAAGTATTCAGTTATCAAACATAACCTCAACAACCCATTCCACTTTTGTGATAGTTTCCTCTATCAATATGGGTTTATTTTGTTGCTCCATATTAGTTGTTCTTTGTTTAATTCCTTTTACCAACTCTATGGCAACATCACCATATGATTTTAGATTTGAGAGGGGTATTATTAATACTATTTATTTTGGCTAATCCTAGCTCATTTCTTATTGGTTAATTCAAATAGAGTTTCTTCAAACTCATACACAATTATATAGTCTAGATAAGTTACCTTCCTTCTTGTCAGCCTCTTCATTGTTCCAAACTTCTTATCAAATTTTAGTGAGACCTATGGAGGGTCCATTACAACTGAATCCTATTTATGTATTATATCTAATTGTATTTATTTTATCTAGGATTTATCTAAAATGTCCCTTGAGGATGAGTATATGGATGTAATTGTTAAGATGGTGTTAATTCTTATAAGGTAAATATTTAAGAAGTAACTATGGAGGTGACTAAGATAAATGCAAAACTGGGGGATGACGTGAAAAATGTCCTTTCAGAAGAGTAATAAGAACTATTACTAGGTAAAACACTATTTGGAAACAAATTAACTTAGGGAATGAATATTTTAAGCATTTTATTTGGTATTTGAGGACTTGGCCTAACATGGGTCTGGGTAAAATTTGTGGGAGATTGGCCATTATAAATACTTTTGAAGTGGATGTCAGCACAAAAGGATTGATAGTGGGTAGGGGAATAGTCATGATCCTAATTACAGATCTAATGAGGGGATTTTAGGGTATTAGGTTTATGTGGTCTAGTGTTTGGGGTTAATAAAATATTCCCAAGGGTTGGTTATATAAAAACAAAAGAGGAAAATAAACACATTCTTGACCTGTTATACCTAGTTCCTCTTTGATAAGAAGTAGGGGAAGAAATCCTAATGCTAAAGTTGATGGTGTTATAGTAGGTGGTGTTACTATTATATATTTTTTAAGGATGTCATGGTTATGTTTTTGAGGTGTCCAGGTGAGTGGATGAAGTGCCTTGATAGTCTAAGTGACAATGACAAAGTGTGCAATTTGCTTGTCCTAGTATGCTTGAAGGAGGCTTGAGTAATATTTAGTTTTATCAAGGTTAGATATGTTCATGGATGAGTATGGTGATTTGAGGGTGTGAAAGGGGTTATATCATAAGTTGAGGATGATTTTAGTGCTTGTGTCCATGATTAGAATTCATCAATTTATTCATTATGCTCATCTAGGCATAATTAGCTCTATGAGAGATAAATCTAAGGAGGCATTTTAATATAATTATATCTCAAAAAAGCGAGGATATCATGATAATATTGATATATGGTTGTATTATAATATTTGAGGTGATCATATGGTTCAAATTTTAGATCATGTGATTTAGCATAGAAAGAGAAATGTAGGTGTAATGTTGGTCCCTTAGATAGAAGTGCACTACGTTTAACCACTTAACCAAATTTGTAAAGAAGATATAAAGATATGTATTTCATCGCATCAAAGATCAATGGCAAAAAATGAATCTAAGATAAAATATGTTATCTATGTAAGTATAAGAAAGATTTGAGTAAGTATTTTGGTGATGTCATATCTCATATGTGTGGAGGTTTCGAGAGGAAATGGTCATATGGGTTTGTTTACTATTTTTCCTAGTTTAAATGGTTTAAATTTGAGAACATATGAGTGAGTGAGTTAAAATATATATCTTTGAAAATTCAGAGTTATAGGTAGATTTAAATGGTCCCCATACATAGTCATTTTTTCATGATGTTAAATATCAAGACCAGATGGAGATCCAATAGTTCATGGGATTTCATACATCTAGATCTATGATGCATAGTAAGTCAAATGGGTCAAAGTGTTCGATGATTAAACTAGGTAAATACTAAGATCCTTATTAAAATATCAATATATAATGTTTATTCTAAGGTATTAGTAAGAAATGAGATGAGGACAAGTGTCTAATGTTTAATGTTGAGTAGAGGTAAAGACCATGATTCTTCATAAGACAACAATGAGTGAGTGGTTGTACTAATCAAGATCAATAGTGCATATTAAAGTCAAAAGGTTAAAGTGATAGATGTTTAACAAGGTAAAGGTTGATATAATTATAATAAGATATATGGTACATGAATAATCTAATAATCGAGGACACAAGATGATAACATAGAGTCCAAGGTTTAATTATGACCGTTGGCATTTGAAAATTAACAAAGGAAAAAACTAGTCTATGATATTTTTCCCATAACTTTTGATCTAAGATGAATTTTTTGATGGTGTAAAAATAAAAGATGAAGAATATTCCATGTTTCATCTAGATAATATGATTAGGAGGTTTGAATGTATGTAAAAACAAATATATTTATCTCCAAATTTGACTATGTGTTTGACTATATTCTATAAGTGACCCAAAAAGGTTGTTTGAGTTCATTTTGATGTTATTTCAATGTTTCAATGTGTTTTAGCTATTATATATTATTTTAGACTCCTTTTGGATAATATATGTGGTATTTAAAATCTTGACCAATTTATATTTAATATGAACAAAGCTTAAGAAGTTTACTATGTTTTTGTTCATAGTGTCCTTATAAACAAAGCTAATGTTTGAGTTGATTGAGCTTACACAGAAGAGTGTAATGATGAATATAAGAATTTGATAATGTCAAAGGGGTCATGTGGAGTGTAATTATGCATTATAAATTGGTCATGTATTTTTTTTCTCAATGAAGTGCTAAATGGGTGAATAGGTGTCCATGAGACCTATAAGGGTTATAAGGGCCTAATTGAAAGGTGTAGCTCCTTAAGGGTGACCTATAGATGATATGGATACCCTTTGAGGATGGTATAAAATTGTGTCTTAATGTGAGATATGTTTTAAGGGATAAGGCATGTCTAATGGCCAACTAAGATAGTGATGTTAATGAATGATATATAAATAGTGAAACCAAAGGTGATGGTTTCTAGACTTAGAAGAGGAGTATGCATGTGAGAGTTGTGGATCAAAGAAAAGGGAGAGTAGCCAGTAGATGAATTGATGATCAAATTAGATTGAGGAATGTGTGTATGAACTATGGGTCATGTTTTTGATGTCATAATAGTTCTCTTGTAGGTTGAGGATGAGTGAATAGGTCTAGGGTGATCCAAAAGGATATTTTAGTTGTTTTGAGTGTGAGAAAAGGATAGATGTTGTCTATGTGAGCTTAGTGGTTGATTTGAGAGACAAATAAAAGTGTGGACTATGTGTATGAATATTTGGTTAAGTTATTGATGTGGTGACAGAGTTGTTACTAAAGAGTTAAGAGTGATCCAAAAGGTGGCTTTTGATGCATCGAGTGTGTAGAGTTGAAGAGAACTAATATACCTTATAACTCTATCAGATTGGAAAGTAATCAGTGTTCAAGAGATATTCTATTCATATTTTTTATTATGGTTGCCTAACATATAGGGTAATTTTATCCTCCTTATAAGGTGAAACTTGATAAAATTCTATTTGTTGTGGTTTCTTAGCTAGATAGGTGTGTTATCACCTTATGGGATTGTAGTCTCACTAAATAAGGGATAGTAGTTCCTTGATCAGTTGTAGCTGGTATAAATTGGTTCTTTTTATTATAATATGTTATTAAAATTGTATTTTATAGTGGCTTTTCTCCCCCAAGAGGGTTTCCCACATATGTCATGTGTTATGTGCTTGATCTTACATTGTCTATCTTGTTCATTGCTATGAATGATATGTATGTTTCATGAAATGCTTGTGGTAATTGATTAAGAGTTTAAAAGTATTTAAATTGAAGTTGGATTATCTAGGATCACTAATTCACCCTAATTCTCAGTGATTATACCTCTAACAATTAGTATTAGAGTAGGTCCTTTCGTAAAGGTTTTATAGCTTGAAGGTGATCCAAGGTAAAATATGGGTAGTCATCAAGGAGGTTTCTCTACTAAGCAATCACTTATGTTTAATGAATCTAATTATGATTTTTGGAGTATAATGATGAAGACCTATATCATGTCCCTAAGGATTGACATTTGGAAATTTATGATGGATGGTTATTCAACACCTACTATTCCTTCATCTAGTGTTGTAGATAAAAAGTTGTTTGAGAACAATTCTAAGGCAATCAATGCTATCACTTGTGGTCTTTCAAAGATTGAATATACTAAGGTAATATATTATATATCTACCAAGTAAATGTGGGATAAATTGAAGAATATTTATGAAGGAGACTTTAAAGTTAATTTTTGAAAGTTGTTGACTCACCAAAGATAATTTGAGAGTCTCAAGATGAAGGAAGAAGATTATGTGGCATCTTTTCTATAGAGAGTTGATGAGATTGTGAACATCATCAGAGGTCTTGGAGAGAATATTGAAGAGGCTAATATAGTTTAAAAGGTTTTAAGGTCTCTTTCTATCAATTTTGATTCAAAAGTGTCTAATTTATAAGAAAGTCATGATCCTACAAAGTTGAATATGGATGAATTGCATGGCATCCTTACTGCCTATGAGATGAAAATAAATGATGATATGCCACTGAATAAGGAAGTAACATTAAAGATATAGATGAAGCCTAATAAGAATTTCCAAGGTAAGAAACCCAAGGAGGATGACATTTCTGATATTTATGAGGATGAATTGATTGTGTTGTTTACAAGGAAATTGAAAACATGTTTAGGCAAGTATATGGGTAAACTACCCTTCAAATGTTTCAATTGTGGAGAGATAGGACATTTTGATAGAAATTTCCCTCATAAGGATGATGATATATAACATGATGAAGACCAAGCTGAAGACAAGAAGATATACAAGAATACAGGATTCAAAAAGTATAACAATAAGAAGTCCTTCAAGACCAAGAAGAGTCTCTACACCAATAACTATTGTAGCTCATTAGATGAGAATGAAGATAGTGAATTCGAGTATGATTATGAAGATGATGGTCCTATTGAATATGAAGCCCTTTCATGGTTAATGAATTAAGTTACTCATATAAAAAGGAGTCAACTTGGAGTGATTCATATGTTGATAGAGATGAGGTGTACTATGAGACTAAATTGGTGAATACCATTGAAGAACTAGAGATTAAGAAGAATAATAAAAAGAAGATGAAGTCACAAATCAAGGAATATGAAGATAAATTAAATGTTTATGAAGAAATAATGAATGAAGACACTAAGGAGCATTAAGATATGGTCAAGCATTTTAGTTGTCAGTTAGAAATCCTATCTACAAGACTGAAAGCTAAAGAAGATGAATGTTTAAGGTATGTAATTGAAAATTATTTATTGAAATCTAGGTTATAGAAGACATCTAGTAATGTGAAGTCATTTGTGAGATTTGAAAAGATCTCAAGTGATTTAGACAATATTAGAATGATCAAAAACATCCAACTGATATAACTAGTCTTGGATACAAATAATAACTAGAGAATGCAAATCAAGACAAGATGAAGACTAATGTGAAGAATAAAAATATGAGTTTGAAGACAAATCATCAAACAAGGAATGAAGGTGTTGGTAGATTGAAGATAAATTAGATCAGATAACTAAATGCCATGAGGTATATAAGTTTCAATGGTTATTGTTACATATTTAATCAGTTTAGGCATAGATCTAGAGAATGCAAGAGACCTATTAGAAATGAGTTTGCATTGAACTATGATGGGGGTCATCAGTCAAAATATGTGAACAAATTTAAGCGCTTCAAGTATCTTGATGAGGGACACTTTTTTAAGTAGTGTCCAAATAAGGTAAGGCAAGGTGAGTCTTCTTTAAAAGGAGTTTGTTTCAGTTGTTATGACATAGGACACATTACAACATTTGGTCCATATTAGGTATGGAAATTTGGGTCTACTTTAAAAATAATGGTTTATTACACTGTGAGAAGATTTTTCACATTGCTAGATTCTATAAAAAAATTCCATCAAGTCAAAATGAGTTCAATCATTCTCTTAGAGTATGACGTAGAAGGAAAGTTAACTCATAGAAACCAAAGGTGGTAAGTATGATTCATGATGGGTTTTCTAGTCCAAGTAATCTATTTGATATGGTAGAGAATTTTATAGAAGTTAAAGAGTGTCAAGGGCTCTCATTATCTACTCATGTTGTGGATAAAGAGACTGAACCCATGGAGAGGACTAAGGTATTGGTTGAGGCTAGTGTTGAGGTGAGTATGGATCCAAGCGAACACACTAATGTTGTTGAGCAAGTTTCATGAAAATAACATCAATTATCAGTGCCTAGTGATGAGGTTTCAAACTATAAGTAAGATTATTTAGATGAAAAGGTATGTCATGAATCTTTGTTGTCTCCATGTATTGTCAATTCAATCTTAGAAGAGAAATAGAATATTGTAATGGTTTAGCATGTTGTTTATTTTAATATTAAGAAGAGTAAGAATAACTAAAAGTTTTATATGGCCAAAGAGGAGAAGGAATATGAGGATTTATGGACAAATCCTAGTTTCACACTATTTTAGGACATTGTGAAGTAGGGTGTCTCTATATATTCTTTTTAAGAGACTCCTTTTTAGTGGAAAAGCAAGTGTTTCTATGTATGTAACATTTTTAGGGTTAGAATGGGTGTTTCTAAGTGTCCTAATGAGATTTATGCAATTTCAAGAATATTTTTATGCTTATAAAGGTTTATACACTTCTTTTTAATGTCTTCCAAGTAGTTTTATGTCTGATGATCCTATTTGTGCCAATTGAAGATTTTTGAGTGCTCTATGTTTTCTTAGTTTTAGCTTAAGGGTAAGTAGGCCTAAAATGGGTTATAGGAATTCAAAGTTCCCAAATGTATGGAGGCTCAAATTTTGTTCTAGAAGTGTGTGATGGTTGTCTTTGGGTGTGAAATATGTTTTAGAGGGTATGACCTAGAAGGAGGCATGTTGACCTTGTTTGTTTTGAGATTCCATGGTTTTGAGATCTACTAGAAAAGTGGTTTTCCTTATTACTTGAGATCTGTGGCTTATTAATAGGTTGAATGGGATAAATGGGTTATCAATTCAAGATTCACAAAGATATGAAGGTTTGTGTATTTCAATTTATTCAAGTTTTTATCAAAATGGAGGCCTAATCAGCTAGTAGGTTTGTGAAGGAAGTATGCTATAGAAGATGAGATAGGTGATTAAAGGTGGTATGATTAAGGGGGAATATGAGATTGCTCTAGATATGTAAGTTTTAGGTAGGGTTACAAGGAGACTAGACATGCCTAGTGTGAATAAGAGTGTTTTTTTTCTCAATTTCTCCAAAAAAAGAAGGTATATATGTTTCAAGGTGAGTTCTCAAGTTGGTTTATAACATGTTTCCTATTTGGTGAGTGGCATGAAGTTCTATTGATGATCCTTAAGGTGGATTAAGAGAGAAGGCTAGTAAGCCTATGTGGTGAATCTTCATATTGTGTGGAGATCTGAATATGATCAAGAGGTGACATGGCTCAGAGTCTTATGGGGAGTCTCTTAGATTTTTCTTGGTGAGTTACATCAGATTTTAATTTTTTTGTGTGTTCTTTCTTCATTGGTTGTAGTGTTTGGTTAAAGAGTGTTTACATATAGCAAGAGGATATTGTCAAAGCAAGAAGAGGAAGGCTCAAGGTAAGGGGGAGTTTGGGATATCTTTATAAGATGGTCTTATCCTATTGGTAGTATTTTAGGTTCTTAGGATGGTAGGTTCCCACTTTGTCATTATGTCAAAGGGGGAGAAAGTTCTTATTGTGGGAGTTCTTGAAGAAAGAGAAAGAAGGTGAGTTGTATATTGATATATGATTGTTATTGACATCAATGACAAAGGGGAAGATTGCTAAAGAGTTTTCAATTATGTCATGGTGTTTTCATGGAGATGTCCAAGTGAGTGGATGAAGTGCCTTGATAGTCTAAATGATAATGACAAAGTGTGCAATGTGCTTGTCCTAGTATTCTTGAAGGAGGCTTGGTTGATCTTCAACTTTGGCATGGTTATAGATGTTTAGGGGTGAGTATGGTGATTTTATGATGTGAAATGGGTCATATTATAGGTTAAGGATGATTGGAGTGCTTATGTGCATGAGTGGAATTCATCCAATTCTTCATTGTGTTCATCTAGTCATAATTGGCTCTATGATAGATAAATTTGAGAAGGCATTTTAATGTCATTGTATCTCACATGTGTGAGGGTTCCAAGAGTATATTGATATATGGTTAGATTATCCTATATGAGGAGATCATATGATCTAAATTTTAGATCATGCAATTTAACACAACAAAAGACATTTGGGTGAAAAGTCGGTCCCTTAGACAAAAGTGCACTAAATTTCAACACTTAGCCAAATTTGTAAAAAAAGATCTAACAGTTCATGTTTCATCACATCAAAGATTGATGATATAAAATAAATATAATCTCAAATACGTTATTTTTATAAGTAAAAGAAAGAGATAAGTAAGTAATTTGGTGATGGCATATCTCGCATGCATGGACATTTCAAGAGGAAATGGTCCTATGGGTTTGTTTAGTATTTTTCCTAGTTTCTATGGTTCAAATTTGAGAACATGTAAGTGAGTGAGGTAAGAGATATATCTATGTAAATTTGGACTTCTATGTAGATTGAAATTGTCCCCATACTTATTCATTTGTTCACAATGTTAAAGATCAGGACCAGATAGAGATCCAATGGTTCATGGGAGTTCATACATCCATATCTACAGTGTGTATTCAAATGGGTCAAAAGGTTCAATGTTTACACTAGGTAAAGACTGATATCCTTACAAAAATATAAATTAAGTGTGTTTATTCTAAGGTGTAAATAATTAGTGATATGAGGATAAGTGTTTGATGTTTAATTTTGAGTAGAGGTAAAGACCAGGCTTCTTCAGAAGATTAATGGTGAGCAGGTCTTCATACTAATCAAGATTAATGGTGCATATTAAAGTCAAGAGTTCAAAGTGATAGAGGTTTAACAAGGTAAAGGTAAATATCATTACAATAATATTGATGGTGTGTGATTAGTATAATAAATGAGGACATGAGATGATAGTATAGTGTCCAAGGTTTAACTATGATTGTTGGCATTTGAAAATTAACAAAGGGAAAAACTAGTCTATGGTATTTTGCCCATAAATTTTGATCCAAGATGAATTTTTTGATGGTGTAAAAATAAAAGATGAATAATAATCCATGATGCATACATATAATGTGATTATGAGGTTTGAATTTATATACAAACATAGATAGTGAGATCCAAAGTGGACTTTATGTTTGACTATGTTCTTTAAGTGACCTAAGAAGGTTGTTTGAGTTCATTTTGATGTTGTTTTGATGTTTCAAAGTGTTTTAGACATTGGAGATTATTGTAGACTAGGGTTAATTTTAATGGGATATATTAATAAATACTTAGAGGTTTCTAGGAGAATTGGATTCATGATGGTGGTGAATCAGTTTGGAAGGTGATTAATTATATAGGCGAATCAAGTGATGGATCAGATGAATCAAGATTTTAATGAATAGAAAACTTTAATAAATGTAAATATTATGCATTATTGTATTACCAATTCCCATTTATATATATTTTACATGATTTATATGGCCATCCCTATGATGTAGATGGACATCCACATGATGTAAATGACCATCCACATGATGCAGATGGCTATCCACATGATGTAAATGATCATCCACATGATGCAGATGGACATCCACATGATGTAGATGACCACCCACATGATGCCAAAAAATATCCACATGATGTAAATGATCATCTACATGATTCAAATCATCATTTACATGATTTAAATATATGTCTACATGATGTAGATGGTCATTGACATGATGTTGATTGATGTCAATGGCTATCTACATCATGTGGATGGCCATATACATCATGTGGATGACCATTAATATGATGCAAAAAACCATTTACATCATGTATATATTCATATTATTCATAAATATGGACATCCACATGATGAAGATAGATGTACACATGATTTGGATGACCATCCATAGTTAACCACTAGCATATACAGATGGCCACTAGTATATATAGATGGATACTAGCATATGCAAATGGATATCAACATATCCATATATGCAAACAATCATCAAATTATGTATATATATGTCAACATATGTAGATATGGAGATGGCCACAAGCATATGTAGACTACTACTAACATATGCATAAAATCATCTACATATGTGATATGAGGTAAATGTATTTAGATTGCCTTTTGAGGTATCAATAAAAAACATTTATATGAATGAAATTATTCTAAATATATGGAAATATAACCCAAAAAATTAACTTTCATCTAGAAAATTTATTTTATTTTAGGCTCTTTAATACCCCAAAAATTCACCAAATGTAAATTTATAAAACTAGAATATTTTGGAATTAACAAAGATTCACCACTAAAATTTTCCTTATTGTATACTTCTTGTGGATGATTTATGTGGTATTTGGAAGCTTGATAAATCAATATTTAATATTAACAAAGCTAAAGAAGTTGACTATGTGTTTGTTTATGGTGTCCTTATGAACAAGGCTAATGTTTGAGTTGATCAAAATTACATAAAAGAGTGTAATGATGACTGTAAGCATTTGAGAATGTCAAAGGGGTAATGTGGATTGGAAATATGCATTTGAAAGTGGTCATGTGTTGTTTTTTTCTCAATGAAGTGCTAAATTGGTGAATAGGTCTCCATGAGACCTATAAGGGCTACAAGGGCCTAATTGAAAGGTGTAGCTAATTAAGGGTGACCCATGTATGCTATAGATGACCTTTAAGGATGGTATTAACCTATGTATCAATGTGAGATAAGCCTTAAGGGATAAGTAATACCTAATGTTTGACCAAGATAGGGATGTTTGTTAATGCTCTATAAATAGTGAAACCAAAGGTGATGGTTTCTAGACTTGGAAGAGGAGTATGCATGTGAGAGTTATGGAATAAAGAAGAGGAAGAGTGCCTAGTAGATGAATTGATGAGAAGAGTATATTGAGGACTATGTGTATGACCTATGGTTCATGTTTCTACTATTATAATAGTGCTCTTGTAGGTTAAGGATGAGTGAAGAGGTCTAAGGTGATCCAAAAGGATGTTTTAGATGTTTTGGGTGTGACAGAAGGATAGATGTTGTCTACATGAGCTTGGTGTCTTATTTGAGAGATTTATCAGAGTGTAGATTATGTGTATAACCATTTGTTCATGTTATTGATGTGGTGATAGAGTTGCTACTGAGGAGTGAAGAATGATCTAAAATGTGGCTTTGGATGTATTGATTGTGTAGAGTTTGAGAGAGCTGATATACTTTATATCTTCATCAGATTGGCAAGCAATCAATGTTCAAAAGATGTTTTGTTCATAGGTGTTATCATGGCTACTAAAAATATAGGGGGTTTTAGCCTCCTTTCAAGGTGAAACTTGATAAAATTCTATTTGTTGTGATTACTCAGTTAGACAGGTGTGGTAGCACCTTATGGGATTGTAGTTTCACTAAATAAGGGATAATAGTTCTTTGATTAGTTTCATTTGGTGTAAATTGGTTCTTGTTATTATAGGATAGTATTGTAATTGTAGGTTGTAATAGGTTAAGAGGGTTTCCCACATATGCCATGTTTTATGTGCTTGATCTTGCATTGTCTCTCTTATTCATTTTTATGAATGATATGTATTCTTCATTAAAATGATTGTGGTAATTGATTAAGTGTTTGAAAGTATTGAAATGGAATTTTAATTATATGGACTCATTGATTCATCCCCCTCTCAATGATTGTACCTATAACAATTATTTCCTCTATCAAAGATGAATGGGGTACCATAGAAGGTCTTGCTTATATTGAGGTAACATTCTATTCCTAGAATGGGCTACTAGATGTTACTCCTAAAATAGAACCCTGCTCAATATGTTTCTCAATATCATCTCTTTTCTTCTCCAAAGTAGGAGACAATTCTTTTAATATCCTCCAATTAAGATGAGGGTCAACTAGTCTTTCCTCCTCAGTACTAACAACATGAACCATGGATGTAGATGTTCTTACCTGAGCATCTTTAGGTTCAAAGAATTCATAGAAAATTTCATGTTGGGATATTAGTGGCCTTCAATATTTGTTTTGCCTCTATGTCATTTATTACATTTATGTAGAACCTATCTTCATCTTTAGGCTCATTATGGTAGGTGATTCTTCTGGATACCCTTTGCTTGATGCAATGTTTGAATGTTTTATGCTCTAGATCCCATTACTTATTGGCATATCTTTCCAAATCAAAAGTGGGCCTTTGTTTGGCAACAAAAATAATCGATTTCTAGTTCTCAATCTTAAACAACTCAATGTCAAATAGTTGAGGATGAAACGATCCTATATTTTTATTATTGCATAGCTCATCCACCCCTATGAGTAATTTAAAAGTGATTTCTTATTTAATCAACTTGTTTGACACTGTAATGGGTAAATTTAGGGGTTCCATTTTGATTCCAACTATTCTTACCACTATGTAATCTGGGTATTACTAATAAGTCCCTATGGTGATTAGTGTTGCTCTAATTTCCTCTGATAGTCTGGGCATGGGCTTGTCATGGATCACCCTATACACAATAGGGTAGAAATGTTTATAAATTTCCCTCATCTCCTATTTCTAATTTTACATTATAACCTTCAAAAATGTGTGAAGCATAATCCATTTTGGTTTGGGGTCCCAGTTGGTGAATTATGGGAATTTTTGGGTGGTATGGATGGCATCCACTAGGTAGGACATCATGTATAAATTATCCCCCTAGTTGGCCATGACCCTTCTGATATGTGATGCCAAGTTTATAGATATAATTTATCCCAAAATGGGAGTCTTTGCATCATCTATTATCATATATAGAAGTATAACACACTTCTCATATACATGGCCTATGTTTCCAGCCCTATGTAATCAATTCTTCATAGCCATTCCCATTCATACTCCTTTTATGAACTAGGTTATGGGGGCTTTATATATTTTGGTTTTATATAAAACTTTACCATTTTTCTTATCCTAGTCTTCAAAACTTCCCTTATGTCATGCTTTTGGAGATACCAAGTCATAGTCTCCTAAATGTATACAATCTTTGGTAATGGGTAGATCATAGTAAGATGGAATGGCTATTCCTAATATTAAAGTGATGTCATGAACTAAGTTCAAATATTTAATCCTATTATTGACACACCTAGACTAAATAAAAATGTGGTAGACTAAGTATACGGGGGAGTACCTCTAGGTTAGATGTTACCTTTTACAAGCCTATAGATTTGAGTGCCAAAATGTCTAACCTATCCTTTGACTCATTCAAACCTTCTTCATCATCACTATCTATATTCACAATCTTTTTTACATGGTGTAATAAATAATTATAGTGATTATACTCAATGGCCAATGCAACAGAGTTGAAATTGGTGTCTTGGAAGATGATATTTATTCCATAGGAGTAGAGGATGGGACTTGTTATTCCTTCTTGGTTATAGATGATTTAACTTTGGCCATAGTTTCATATTCAATAACTTATGAGATTTTTGTTTGATTTAATGGCGAAATAATACACAAAAGTCCTTAGAAAATTCATAGAATGTTTCAAAATTCTTTAGCAGGTAACAACTGAATGTGAACCTAATGCTTTGAGATGAAAATATTTAAACTCTAAATTTAGAATTTGAACTGAATGATATGAGTCATAAATGGCAAGTATATTTAGATAAATTTTATTTAATTCATGGGTGCCTTTTTAATTTTATTCTAATAACTTTGAAAAGTCATCTTGAGGAAATAACGAATCACTGCCTTTGCTTTATCCACATGGCCTATCACCATAGGCTTGAGTTTTTTAGTGAAGTGACTCTACTTTATAACCACTAAAATAAGCCCCATAAACATTTAATTCACACCTATAATTGGCACTTTACAGATAGTGGTACAACACCTAGGTACCATACTTGACACGCACTCAACACTTGGAGTCTTTTAGTACACTTTAGCCTTATATTTTGAATATTAGACTATCTAGGTGGATTGCATGAAACTCTAACAAGTATCATTTTTTAATTATATTTACCTTATATAAATATTACATGGATCAACCCCTTTCATTCCTTGGCTGATATGGCCTTGGGACCTTTACTATTTTTCCAAGTGGCAAGCCCTCATTAGCTCATGCTATCATGGGGCTTTGTTGTATGAAACTTATAATAGACCCAACTACCATGAGACTTCATAAAGTGTCACATTTTGATTTTATTTTTTATTCATTAGGTTTCATAGCTTCTTTGGATAACACCATTACTATGAGATAAGGGTCCATGTATCATATACCCATCACTCCCAACTACCAAGAGGCTTCCACATAGTATCTAGCTATCCAAGATTTACTTACTAACTATCAAGTGTCATCTTGTCATGTAATAATATTATTGAGAGATTGAAACATTACACCTTAACTATGAAAGGCATGGGGACATGACTGAATGTTGAGTGGCATGTTGTGATAAGGTTATTTTGTCATGAGACTTTTGAAGGTAACTAAAGCCTTAAAAGGCTAAAATTGGGTGCCACATGGAATGTTTTGATTAGGTTATGACTCCTCCTTGAACTTGAAATGATATGAATAAGTGCCAAGTGGCACACTATGATAGGATTACAAGGTCATGAGACTTTTAGAATATAATAAGATCCTTGGAGGGCCATGACCAAGTATCAAGTGGTATGATATGATTGGGTCATAGGGTCATGAGAATTTGTAACTCTTATTTGGTCTTAAGACACTATAACTTAGTAATAAGTGGCATGTTTTGATTATATCACTAGGTTTCTCAAATTTTCAAAGGTTATAAGGGATGTGACAAAGTCAGGCACTTGATGCAGTCAAGTGACCAATGCATTCAACACTATCATGTATCAATTGAAGTTGAGTTGTCATCAAGTTCTTTCCAAATTAAAAAGGTTCAAATGTTAGAAAGTTGAAAGCTAAAAGAAAGGGACAAGTCTAATTTCATAAACCATGAGTATATAATTTGACTTAGACCCTAACCTAAAACATAAAATCAAGGTATGCCATAGTATCAAATATGAATTTTACATAGCTAAATTTATACCTTGATTCAAAAACATTAATTAAACAAATTTTATTGGGTTCTGAATATCATACCTTGGATATTTGAACATAACCCCTTGTAAAAATACTTATAAACAAGCCAAATCATTAGAAATATTAGCTAATTATCTATCAATGAAATGTTTAAAAAGCACTTCATTAATTATTTATTATATACTAACATGAATTTAAATCTTTCAAGTCATACAAGGGTTTTAATCTAAGGGTAAGGTGTATCCTTAGGGTGAATGACCCAAACTTTTTATAGGGTCCCTATTTTAAGGCAAATATAGTGTGTTGATCTCAACAAACCCTATCATAACAAACCTCAAGAAACTCCCACCTCTTACTTATATTTGAGGATAATATAGGTATACTATTAAGGATTGGATGTTAAATTTTTTAAAGTGAATTATCTTTTAGAATGTGATTTTAAATGTTAGGTCTTATAATGGGGCCTATCAATTGGTGGGTGATGTAGCCTTATGGTGGAACCATCTTTGTGATATTAAATGGTATGATCTTATGACCCTTAATTGGAATAATTTTGAAAATAAATTTAGAAAAAAGGTACATGAATCCTACCTATAAACAAAAAAAATACAACGATTATTCTTTTGAAACAATGTACCATGACTGTAATAGAGTATAAGAATAGGTTTATTAATCTCTTATGTTATGTGAACTATATGCATAATGAGGAGACAAAATTAACCAAGCTAAAATTTGGATTGTGGGAGGTTATAATACATGATTTCAATATTAAAACCCTAACACTTTTTCATGTGAATTTAATCTACAAACATGATAAAATAGAAGAAGTTCCACCTCAAGGGAACACAAGCATTTAGGAATAATATGATACAAACCAAGCATAATAATAATAATAATAATAATAATAATAATAATAATAATAATAATAATAATAATAATAATAATAATAATAATAATAATAATAATAATAATGATAATGATAATGATAATGATAATGATAATGATAATGATAATGATAATGATAATAATAATAATAATAATAATAATAATAATAATAATAATAATAATAATAATAATAATTATTATTATTATTATTATTATTATTATTATTATTATTATTATTATTATTATTATTATTAGTATTGGAAAGAGTTTTATAAGGTTAGATAAAAATATAAAATTTGTGAATATACTAATTATTGTAGAGACTAAAACTAAAATAAAGGTCCAAAGTCTCAAACTTTTGATAGGCAAAACATTAGGAAATATAATAAGACTCAAGGTAATTCTTGTGGACCATCCACTAGAGCTAATTTTAAGCCTTTACCTCTATAAATTGACAAATCATTAGATCTATGTTGCAATAGACAATCTGAATGTGGACATGTAATACACCTTGATTGAAACTAGAGGTATAATTTATAGTTTTCATTTAGATATTTTAATTTATTATGATGCCTCATATGGTTTTATATCACCTTATATTTATTTTAAATGAAAAAATAATCCCTTTAGTTAAAGATCATGTTGGGAGGTAGAATTTGGCATAGGTATAATAACTTATATATTGAAGTGCATGTAACAAACATAATTGGATATATTATTTTTAACGACCAAAGTGCACATGTTTTTAGTACCTTTAGATCTTATGACCTAATTTTGGGTATGGATTGGCTACAAAAACATCAATTTAATTTGGATAATTCTATTAAAAAAACTCTAATATCTCAATGACATGGGAAATTAGGTGGAAATTTAGTGTCATATGAGGCTCAAAGCTCATAAAATTATTTCAGACTTGTAGATGAAAAGGGTAGTTCATTAAGGATATAAGATTTAAACTATGTAAATGAAATAAACTTATAAGGATTAATAACCTATACCAAGAGACTACCCAATATTAATATGATGTAAGAATGTAATCCCTTAAAAAAATTTAGGTTTTCCACCTAATATAAAATTTGATTTTACTCTACATGTTGTACTTGTATCTACACCTATTAGATGAATGTAGTAGGCTTATAGGAACTAGAAATTTATATAGAAGAACTAATGAATAAATTACTAATCCAACAAAGTGTATGACCATGGGGATTTGTTATTGAATTTTTCAAAAAAAGGATGAAACTTTGAGAGTTTACATTGATTATATAATGCTGAATAAAATCATAATTAAAAGAAAGTATCATATTCCTAGGATTGATTATCTCTTTGAACAAATGAAGGATGCTCATATATTTTATAAAATTGATCTTTGATTGGGGCATTATCAACTATACACCAAGGATTAATATGTGGATAAAAAACCATTCCAAATAAGGTATGGCCATTCTGAGCGCTTATCATGCACTTTGGCTTGACTACTGCACATGTTGCACTTATGAAATTAATGAGAAATGTGTTTAAATATTTATTTGATCACTTTGTTCTAGTTTTTATGGACGATATTCTTATTTATTCTAATAATGAATATAAACATGAGAAATATTTACACCTAGTCTTGTCAATACTAAGGCAACATAATTTGTATTGTAAACTTTATAAGTTATCTTTTTAACAAGATAAAACTCATTATTTTGGGCATATAATATCGAAATAATGGATTTCAATTGATCCTACTAAGATAAAATCCATTAAGAAGTGGCCTACTCCAAGAACGTGCATGAATTGAGAATTTTCATGGGTTTGACAAGATATTATAGAATGTTTTATTAATATTTTTATAAAATTTATAACCCTATCACTTCATTGCATATAAATGGGAAGATGTTTGTTTAGAATCTTTAGTGTGAAGAAAATTTCAAAAGATAAAGGAGCTATTAAATTTTAACCCCATTCTTCTCATCCCATACCTAATAGGGATTTTGAAAATTGTGTAAATGCATGTGATATGATATTGGTATTGGAGTAATTTTGACCCAAGATGGAAATGTTGTTTCCTATGAATCTCATAATTTCAAGGCATATGAGAAAAATTCTACACACAATCTTGATTTGGTAGTTATTTTGATGCACTTGAGCGATAGAATTATGGAATAATTTCTTGCTTAAAAAGCATTCTAAGGTGAAATTTGATCATCATATCCTTATACACTTATTTTATCAAAATTAACTAATTTAAAGACAATGTAGATGGTTATAATCCATAAATAATTTTGATATAGACAATGATAATGTCAAGGAAAAATAAAATGGGTTGGTTTATTATATCAAGTTGAAAATGGGATTATTGGTTTATGAGCTATTCTAGGTTATTATGATCTATACTTTAGATTCATGTTGATATTTAATTGTTATTTATGTTGGTATTTAGTTTTGAGTTAGTATTATAATTATTATCATTATTTTAGTACATGTGCTACTATTTTAATTTGCATGATTGGAGGTACAGAAAATATTTATCTAGTCCTAAGAGTGGAAGAATTAAATTAACCAGTATAACAATGATATGTAGGGTTATATGGGTGAGTTTTTATAAATAACTTATCGTTATTCCACCATCACATTTTCTATGTTGTTCATATTTTTCCAATCTCATAATGTGTGTACTTTTTATTGATACATGTTTGAGTAGCCATCATTAGTATTATGTTGATTGTGTTCATTATTTTTATCAGAGGCACATGCTTAGAAGGTGAAGGCATTTTATGTTTGTTTATCACCATAGCTATTGGATGCTAAACTTGGTCTAGGAATTGTGTAGTTGGTCTTGAATTTAAAAGACATAATCATTAAATTTAAAAGTGGAAATGGTGAAATTTATTTTATTAAGACATTGATTGGTTAAGTCATATTAAATAATTCAAAGGATTTGGTGGGAAACAATTATTTATTGAGAATAATGAGGGGTTGACCTTAGTTATGGGAATATAAAGAAATAGAAAGAAAACATAGTTGAAAGAAAATAATTGGAAATGAGGTAGTGGTGGTTGCATACTAAACAGACCTCACTACCATGGTAGCATGGGGACTTTCCATTATTGGCATCCATCATGTTGTAATCATGAGTGTGACTTATAACATTTTTAGGATATCATATATCAACTATATAATATGGATTCAGGAGGTTTTACAAATGTAGACACACAATTCATGTAAGAAAAGGGAAAATATAGAAATTGTCAAAGAAAAATTATGGTCTTGTGATCAATTGTGTTTTTCCAAAAGTAAGTTTTATTATTACTCTTTTTTATTTCTCAATCTTGATTTCTTATGTTTTTTCAAACTAGAATGTGTATTATACAACGAAAAAGGAATTAATTAAGAACTTACAATATGATTTAAGAAAAAACCTAGGGTTTGACATAACCCCCATTCACTCTTTTTGGTTCTCTTGGTAGTCCCTTAATTACATTACATTAGATTATTTACATTTCTTTAGAAATAAAAATAGAGTTTGGTTACTAGAAAGGAGTGTTGTTATGATTATTTATTTCCATGAGGAAACTTCGCATATGTTTTTCTAGGTTTCCTTCATCTCACCCTTATATGGAGTTATAGATGAATGAAATAGTGATAAAGACACATGGATGGTTATTTTTTTAATGTGTATGATGCTTGAAAACCCCTTAAATGTGTTTTATTATGTATATCTATGTGGCAATTGAATTATGTGAGATGAACCCTAATCCCCTAGTGGAATAATTCTCTTTACTACAAATTTATCTTATTTTATTTGATTGGGATTCTATTTGAGGAAATATTTATATATCACAGCTGATGGATGGGATGGTAAGGGATCATCATACTATCCCATTTTTAGTGCTTTCATAGTGGATTTTCTATTTTATGTGTTTGAAGAATTTATATTTGGTTATGACCTTAGTAGTGATGAATCAATCAATGTATTCATCAATTTTAGTATCAATATAGTTATTAAATCAATTTATACTTACTTCTTGATTTGATAGTTGTAAAATCTTTGTGCCAATGTGATTATGGGGCAATATAATACTATTGTGTAGATGTTTTTCATAGTGATATATTTATCTAAAATCATTCTTGGAATTTAATCATTCTTTATGTGATGTTAAGTGTATTCACTTTGGATATAAGATTATAAAAAAATATGCTCATATGTTACACTTGGAATTGCATTGAACAAAACCCTAGTTCTTAATCTGGGTTGACTATGATAATTATATAGTCCATGTTGAACATTGTGTAGTATTAATATGTTTTCATTGTGTATAGTTAATTTTATGTATTTAGTCCTACTGTGTATGGTGTAGTCACTTGGGTTTTCAAAATCAAGTTTAAGGACTTCAAAATTTGTATTTCATGTATTGATTTGCATATGGTAAAACCCTAGTTTGAATCTTGTTAAAAGTTTAATCCATTTTTAATGATTTGGATAAGGTTTAAATGGTATAATATGTTAAGGATGGGATATACTAAGAGGGGGGGTGAATCAATATATCATATATATTATAAAATTCACTTAATCAAATTCCACTTAACCATGCATTCAATATATGCAATAAAACTAAAACAATAAACACCACACAAGATAGAGAAACACACCATATTAAACATGGAAACCCAATGTGAAAAAACCATGGATAACAATCTCAGGTATATGAATGAGCACCAACTCAAACTATAATATTTTCAAGCACCAACTTGTAGGAGCACCAAACCCTTTGTTGAGCACCAACATAGTAACTATTCATGAGCACCAACCCCTTTAGTAAGCACCAACACAAAAACCATGCATGACTACCAACCCATAAGAACACCAACCCCTATTTTTTATACCACACAACTATCTTTAAATATTTATTTCTAAACAAATGATAACACATTACAATATTTCTTTCTTTTCTCTCCTGTGATCTTCTAAGCTAGATATGATAATTAAAAATGATGCTCTCTTCCACACATATATAAATGGATTTCCAAGCCTTTATTTATAGCTTACCAAATAACCTTTAGTGTTCACCATTTGTGACCCTTCAATCCTCATGGAAAATGGTGCCAAACTTGCATGACCTTTTGAATCCTTGCATTTGAAAAGTCAAATGGTGACCCTTCATGAGAAAATACATCTATTTCCTTTTTGTCTTCATCTTTGTGACTTTTCATATTCCTCAAAGTGTCCCTTCATGAGAAATTTCACCCTTCCTCATTTGTATTTAGTTGGTGACTCTTGGAATTCCTCAAGATGACTCTTCATGGGAAAATGCATCCCATTCCTCTTTTGTCTTTACCCCATGACTCTTTGACTTCTCCATGGGCCCTATTTTGAATTTATACAACCAAAAATATATTCATTAATATTAAATAAATATTAACACACATTAGCCAAGATATGAACATTAAAAACACCATTAAATTTTATGGGGCCTTTATCATTAGTAATGTTAGATCTTTGATATCAATGACAATATTTCAAACAATCTCCCCCTTTGTCATTGATGGCAACCTCAAATTGAAACTTCCACATCCTAAAAATTTTATTACACATGCCAACCTAAATATATAGCCAAACTAAAAAACATATAATAAATCCTCCCTTACTCTATCATCTTATACCTATTCCTATACCTATTTCTACACTTTTCCCCTTTTGAAATTAATGGCAAAGGGCCTATCTTGGAGCTAACACTTAGCTCCCCCTCAATTGATGCTAATACTCAATGGAGATAAGTAAAATAAATTACTCCCAACTCCTCTCATAGATCCATGAATGTGTCCTTTGATCATGCTTTTGTGAAGATATCTAATAACACATAAATTATTACTTGTCCTCTAAGCATCTACAATCAACTCATCTAAATATTTTCTTCTAATCTCAAAATCTTATACATAAAACTTTAATGTGTATCCCTAATCACATATTTGACTTACACTCAATAGATTATGCTTAAGACCTTTTACATATAATACATTCTTAGTCTTAGTTTTACCATTATCCAAACTCAAAGTACCTTTTCTAGCTATCCTGGTAGTAGTTTTGTTTCCAAATTTCATTGTGCCACCAGTGATCTTATTTAGAGTTATGAGTTTTTTTCTTGTCTCCTATCATGTGCCTAAAACATCTATTGTTAATTAACTATAGTTTTTCTTCATTTCTTGCATGCAAAGTTGTCTGAACTAACATAGAATATTCAAGTTGTTTCTTCTGCCATGAACCTTTTTGAACCTTCTTGATGAATATAACCTTGCAACTTTAGTCCTTGACTAAATCAAACACACTTCTACAATGCCCGAATATGTGTCCAAAATTATTTTACTTATAACATATTATGGCATTTTCATCAAATCCTTATAGAGGAGCAAAAGAGTTATGGCTTTTACTTGACTCTACATGAGTTTCCTTCTCCTTGTTTATGAAAATTTTAGCTCTTTTTTGACATTATATTTTCTTATGACCATATCCATTACAATAAAAATAGTAACCATAAAAATATAACTTATTTGGGTACCTTTGTCTTGATTGTTTTTTGTATCTCTATTCCTTCTAACCTTCTTTGTTTTAGATATCCTCTATATTCTTCACTTCTTCCCTTTTTATTTCCTCTTTTGTAAGAGCTTCAACAAAACTCTTTTTATTTTCAAATATGATACCTATCTTATCTGATATCATCTTTTGAATTTCAAATATATTATTTAACATGATAGTGTTATCCTTAAATTTTGAATCACTGACTACTTTATCATTGACTACTTTCCCAATATTTTCTTTTAAAGAGGTAATTTTAATAACATACATTTCACATTCTTCACTTAATTTTTGCATCTGTGCTATTAGATATTTTTTATTCTCTTTGACTTCTTCAAAGTGTGCTTGTAGTCTTCAATTATTTCCTTTGACTCCTTTTCATTTTTATCAATCTGGCACTTCAATCCTAAATTATTCTTATCAACAACTTCTAATTATTATAAGTCACAAATGAGCTCTCCTTCTAGATTAACTTCAACTTCATCCTCACTTTCATCATGTTCTTCTTATTTATCATATGTACTTTTTCTTATGGAGGTATCTTCATGTATGGTCATGAATAGATTTTCTTCTTCATCTGAGTCACTGACTCCACTATCTTTGATTGGGCTAAGATCTTTAGAATATGAAATCTTTTTCTTGAATCTCTTCTTATATTTTCCTTTAAAGTTTTTATTGTATGTAGAATTTCCTTTTTCATTGTCATCATTATTCTTATTTGGGCATCTATCTAAAAAATGACCAATATTACCACATTTATAAAATTTAAATGGAAATTTTCCTTAATATTTATCTATGCCCTTTTTAGGCTTGTATATGAATAGAGCTCTATTATCATCTTCCTCATCACTAGAGCTATCTCTTGATTCTTGAATCTTGGCTTTCTCTTTATTTTATGTCTTGAAAGAAACTTCCCTCTTTGAGGGTTTCTCTTTCTCTACCTACATCTCATATGTTTTAAGAACACCATGTAGATCATCCAAGTTTAGCTTGGAAAGATCCTTCATCTCCTCAATTTCTAAAACATGTGCATCATATTTCATTGGTAGAGATCTCAAAACCTTTTATAACATCATTAAATATTCTAAATTTTCTCCAAGACCTTGACTCTGATTCACTATTTGATCAACCTGTAAAAGATAACTCGATATATTTTCTTCCTCTTCCATCTTCAAACTCTCAACTATCTTCTGAAAGTCTGAGCTTAGCCCATTAAACCTTTCCATCACCTTTGTAAATATTCTCAAGCTTTACCCAAGTCTCATGAGTATATTTACATTGCATAACTTTAATAAATTTTGACTCACATAAACCACATAAAAATAGCATTCAAATTTTTACATTATTTTCACTTGCTTTCTTTTCTACCAGAGTGGTCACAAGTTTTTTTGGATCTTCGTATTCATCTACAACTACTTGATAAATGTATAATCTAAGAGACATCAAATAAGTACTCATCCTTATGCTTAAAAAATAATCATTTGTCCCATCAAACAAAGGTTCCTTATTTTTATAAAAACATTCATGTGATCCAACCATCATTCTTTCCTTGATTTACCTTCAAGTTGTTAAAATATTTCCAAAGGAACCTGCTCTAATACTAATTATTAAGCATGGTATAGACTAAGAGGTGGGGGGGGGGGGTGAATCAATACATCATATATCTTATAAAATTTCACTTAATATAATTCCACTTAACCATACATTCAAGATATGCAATAAAATTGAAACAATAAACACCATACAAGATAGAGAGAAACACCAGATTTAACATGGAAACCCAATGTGGGAAAAATCATGGAAAACAATCTCAAGTATATGAATGAGCACCAAATCAAATAATAATATTCTCAAGCACCAAATTTTTGGAGCACCAACCCCTATTGTGCATACCACACAACTATCTCTCAATGTTACTTTCTCAACAAATGATAACACATTACAATATTTCTTTCTTTTCTCTCCTTTGCTCTTCTAAGCTAGATATGACAATTAAAAATCATGCTTTCTTCCACACATATTTTAAATGGCTTCCCAAGCCTTTATTTATAGCTTACCAAATGACCTTTGGAATTCACTCTTTGTGACCCTTCAATCCTCATGGAAAATGGTGCCAAATTTGCATGACCTTTCGAATCCTTGCATTTGAAAAGTCACATGGTAACCCTTCTTGAGAAAGTGCATCCTTTTCTTTTTTTTCTTTATCTTAGTGACTTTTCATATTCTTCAAATTGTCCCTTCATGATAAATTATGCCCTTCTTCTTTTTTCTTCACTTGGTGACTCTTGGAATTCCTCAAGATGACTTTTCATGGCAAAATGTGTTCCATTCCTCTTTTATCTTTACCCCATGACTCTTTGACTTCTCCATGGGCCCTCTCTTGATTTTATACAACCAAAAATATATTTGTTAACATAAATAAATATTAACACACATTAGCCAAGATATGAACATTAAAAACACCATTAAATGCTATGGGGTCTTTATCACCAATAATTATATTCCTTTGACATCAATGAAAATATTTCCAACAAAATATTCTAAACACAAGGATGAATAAAACTATTATAAAACATTTTAATTAACTAAAAACTCATATAAATGAATATTCTAAATTAAAATGATGAGTTATGCTAAACATATAAATTAAATTAAAAATAGTAATTAGATTACATAAATAATAAGAATAGATAATGCTTAGCTTAATTTTAAATGCACAATTAGATCTAAGATATGTAGAGGTCAAAATAGGCAGGAATAAAATCAAGATCTAGTCATCAAATTTTATAAATATTATTTCTAGAGGCTTAGACACATGAATTAGCCTTGGAATACTCTCATTGATGTAGGTGTCTTGATGTAAATAGATCTATGTAATATGAAATATTCATTATATTATAGAGTGAACACCAAGATATTTTTAGGTTTTATCTCACTTTTATTATGATATGTTTTATTCATTTGCACAAGTTGTAGATGACTATTTATGGATCAAAACCTAATTTTTCACCTTAGGTATTTGTACTTTATTTTAAATGAGTGTGTGGGATCACAAAGTTGATTTGATATCAAGGAACCCTTTATCAATGAATTTTTCCTACATATCCACTACTTTGAAGAGGGCCTCAAACATATGTATTTCTCCCCTAGTGTTTGTTTATCTGTATACAAGGGTGAAATATTTTATATGCAATGGAATGTAATTATCTAGATTTTAAATTGAAAAATAATGCTCATGGGATGATATTTGAATGATTTATACTTATAATATGACTTCTCCTATGACTGATATAGAAAATAGGGAAGAATACAATAGTTTTGAATATTTGAAAGGTGTTTTTCTAGATGTGTACTTGGTAAGCTTATTAATATGAATTGGTGATAATGAATGGTTTTTTTATTTAATTTATAAAACTCTTTTTTAAAATATCTCGCAAAAGGGTTAGATTAAAAAAATGGGCCAACTCATAAGATTCAAAAGATTTGTAAATTAGATGACTTTTGAGTTATAGACAAAATATAAGAATTATGAAAGTGTTTGGAAGGATATAACGATTCTAAGTATATAAAATTGATAGTGAAGTAAATATATTAGGTTTTAATATTTTTGTATTGTACATGAGATATAGGTCATTAGAATTGATAGGGTTAGACCAAAAGATAATCAATTAAGCATAGTGATATGGTGAATGTGATCCATTCCACAACATGAAGGTATAAAACTAAAGGGTAGAACCTTGATAAATATTTTTCAAGTGTACAAGAATTATGTGATACATAAATCAGATTTTAATATCTAAATTTTCCTCTCATTTAATCTAGTAATGCATAAGGATGAAATTACTAGTGTTAAGAAAAAAAATGTACTTAGGTGTGTACAACACACTTTGACTTGACTTGAGCCCACTATGATTGTTTTAATAGTATATTACATGTAACAAATAGCATGTTACGTCATAAATTGATGCATATTATCTAAAATTTGACATAATTGAAATTCTTGAAAATAAAGAGAGTAAGGAAGGAGAATGCTTGTGTGTCGGTGCAACCATGTTTTCCCTTGGTACTTTGTCTTGGTAAATATGATTCATTATTAAGAATTTGAGTTGAGAGAGGTTAAAAATTTAACCTTATAAATTTTAGGAAGGGTATTTTAAGGTAATTATGCTTGCTATTTGATGAAAGAGTGAGTTTGACATAACCATTAAGATCATTGAATCTCAATCACATAACCAAAGTGATAGTACAATAAAATACAAGTTATTTAGTTTAACGAACTCAACCTAAAAAAAGGAAAGTAATGTTAGGATGTTGAGGTTATTAAATCTCAAAAAATATTAAAATGATCTAATGACTATAGATATAAAAGGTTTAAAATGATTCTTCTTGGTAAAATATCAGTGTTTTTTTATAAATAAATTTGAATAAATTTGAACAAACATTTATAATTTTCAATGTAATTACATGGAATATAAATATTTAATGTGTCTCAAGATGAATTATATCTCTAAATGTAATATCTACTCTATAACTATGTATAATATCTATCATAAATATAATTTTTTAATCTCAAATCTATAAAAATTGATGTAATGTGTATAGTTTTCTAACCCAAGTTATATTTAAATCATGTAAAATGCATCAAATGTTATAAACTATGTAAATTGTGTATGTGTGGAGTTATGTCTCTATGACATGACCCCATCGATATACCCCCTATTGATGTTTAACTAACCCCTATTCCTAGAATTGGGACCCTCTTATTTCAATTTTTCAAAAATGCCTAAAAGTGAAGCTTTTTGATTCATTTATCCACATATAAAGATGCTTTAATACCTTCTATAAATTTATTGGTTAAATATTCAATCTATAATATAGACTAGAATATGGAAATATATAAATTATTGCAAGTTATTTCAAGTTTTCTCCAAGTTTCAATGAATAATTAGCCACCAATTGATTCAAAATATGCAAACTAGCCTTTGTCAAAAGTATTCCACCTAATCTTCAAATGGGCATGAACATAATAGACTTTTCCAAATCCTATTGAACTAATCTAGCATTCTATTTGAAACATTTACTTACGTAGTTTTGCTTTAATTTGGATTAATTTTGCTTATGATGGGCATTTGACATTTGCCTAAGTCTAATTTAACTTCTCACATGACTTTACATGTTGTCAAAGTTAAACTAGTGGTTTGAGATGACTCATGGGACATCATATTTAAGATCAAAACCTAAAAAAGATAGATGTCCACCTCACCATCCTACACAATGCTTCAATGACCCATCACTCCATGTAAAAAACTTAGAATGAATCTACAAAGCCCACAAGGCACATGGTACCATCCCAATAGATAGTAAAAGAATTAGCCATTAGAATTCAAATTCATAGGCTACATGTCAAGATCCTAGTCCATCCAATTAAACCTAATCAATCCAAGCTACCATTCATCCTACTATAATGAATAACCTTATGAGATAATTTCATGTGTCTTCTTCAAACTCATTTGAGACCAATGCATGTCATCACCATGTTGCATCTGACCCAAAGCTCATGAGGGCTTGTCAAATGAACATGTGGATTCACCCTGTTGAGGTCAACATACACCCATTTCTACAAAATGGGAAACGTAATATCAAATTATGAAAATTTTTACTTTAAAATTTAAAATCCATTTGATTAGAACATCATTATCAATTTTTCACATGATTCATATTTGAATATAATCCACACCATGTTCTTGCTAGTCTAATTTTTCATGGCTTTGGATTAGCCTTATCTAAAGTTTTCTAACTTTGGATCTTCTTGTTTTAGGTTACATGTCTAACAAATGTCCATTGGAGGTAGAAAACTTTTGGGTTTCATAATTTTAATGATTTTATCTTAATCTGGCCTTTTACTAGCCTTTGGTTTGTTAAAATTCAAATTGAATCCATGTTCAAGCTTACTAAAACCCTCATTCAAAAACCTTAGCTTAGACCCCTCATTTGAATAAAAATTTGGTAGGAATAAAATTACATGGGAAATTTTTAATACACTATGGATTTAGTTTAAATTTTATACTAAGTCTTAGTCATGTCTTTCAACATGACCAAAAATTATTCTAAAGATTAAATACTAGGTCTCTTTTATATATTGAGGCCTTTATTCCCTTTTATTTTAATATGGTGTAACATTTTATGCACTGGGTCATTTTCATATGTTATTAACTTAGATTAATGTCTTAGTCCTAAGGCCCCATTCATGTTTATTAACACAAACTAGACCTTAGTCTTAAGACTTTATCCTAAGTCTTATATGTCTCCAAGCCCTAACATAAACTATGTGCTTATTTTCAAGATCAATGGCCCACATTCACGTGGATGAAGTTGATCAAATAGAACAAAATCATCATGGATCGAAATGGATCCCTTTTTATTATAACATAGACTTAGACTAAGTTCTACCCTAAAGTTTTTATTATATTTATTAATACAATAAAAACCTTAGGGTAGAACTTAGTCGAAGTCTATGTTATAATAAAAATGGACCCATTTCGATCCATGATGATCTTGTTCTATTTGATCAACTTCATCCACGTGAATGTGGGTCATTGATCCTGTAAATAAGCACATAGTTTAAGTTAGGGCTTGGAGACATAGAAGACTTATGATAAAGTCTTAAGACTAAGGTCTAGTTTGTGTTAATAAACATGAATGGGGCCTTAGGACTAAGACATTAATCTAAGTTAATAACATATGAAAACTTATGTTATGACTTTAATTATTCCAAGGGTCTTCTTTTTATTATGTTTTAAGGACCTACATTAAATACTTATGTTATAATTTGGTCTAAATTATAAATAGTCTTGAGATTACTTAATCCCTTTATGATTGTAGGAGCTAATGATATCTAGCTACCTGGATCATAATTGATGACGCACATTTACTCAAGTGAGATCAATCAAATGATGCATATTGAATCAAAGTTTTTATAAGACCCACTATGTTTCATGGGACTTGAATTTGATGTTCTCACCCCCATCATTTGACTTTTGTGAGGCCATCATTAATGTCCATGAGATCTTTAATTTTATCGCCTATTTTTAAATATGCAATATTAAATTTGAAATTCTCATGACTGTCAATTAACTTTTACGAGGCCATCATTGAAATCTATGAGACCATCAAATTTTAGCCCCTATGTTTAATTATGTGATATTAAATTTGATGTTCTTTTGAACATTGATTAATTTCCATGAGGTTTTTATTGATGTCTATAAGACCATCAAAATTTATCACCTATGGTTAATTGTATGATCTTAAATTTGATGTTCTCATGATCATCAATTGACATCCATGAGGCCATCATTGATGTTCGTGAGACCATCAAATTCAAGCTCAAAAATCAATCTCATTTGGGGAATAAACATGCTTTGGATTCTATACTTCACTATTAAAATTGATCTTTCTTTAGCTTTTGACCTATCATAGATTAATTGGGTCTATTTGAAGCCATGTTCCGAATCAAGACCCTTCTAATTAAGTTTAAAATTAGCATGGGAGAATATCTAAAAACCATGGGATTAACTTGAATGTTACCATAATATTTAGTCATGTTTTTAAACATTTGACTAGACCTTAGTCTAAAATCTTATGCTTGGTCCATATATGTCCCATGATCTTCTAGTCTATTTCATTTGCTTAATCTCAGAAATGCAAAGGCCTATTGTTACAAAAACTTAGTTTAGATATTTTACCCTAAATTTTTATCATATTTATTAATATGACAAACCCTTACATCAAGACCTTTTATTATTATTTGGGGTCCCCTTTTTAATATGTTCTAAACCTAGCTTAAATACTTTAGCCTAAGGTTATTTCATGTTTATTAACATGAAATAAAACCATAGTATAAAGTCTTTAACCTAAGTTATTTATGTATCTTCAACCTAACTTAAACTTCATGTACCTTTGTAGGATCTATGACTCGTGTTCACTCAGACGTGGTTGATCCAATGGAGCATAGCCAAAGTCAAAAGTTCAATGGAGCCCCAAGCAAATGAAAAATTACTACTTGGTGAGAACACTTTAAATAGAAAGGATAATGAGGTCTAGAGCTTAGAAGGCCCATAGGACTACCAAGGGGAATGAACTTAGAGCCAAGTATATAACAACCAATGGTGTGTAACTCTAAGGATACAGATCAATGATTCACATTGATCCATGTAGAATGATCCAATAGAGCAAGATAAAGTGGATTTTTAAAAATATAATGGTCGATTTTTTAACATTAATGAGTAGCTTACCAAAAAACCACCACATAAGTGCCATAATGATGTCACATCAATATAAAGTGACAAAGTTTAATCTCTTATGGGCATTGAAAGGAAAAGGTATAAATACAAATGTTTAAATCAAATTTAAGGCATAAACTCACTCAAGTTCAAAAGGCCCTCATCATTAAAGCTTAGAAAAGACTTGAAAAAAATACATAACATCTTCAAAGACTCTAATTCAATCCTAGATCAACCATAATAAAGCCTAAGAGAGAGTCAAATTTTTATCTAAGCAAAAATTGATCCAAAGGCAAACTATAGACCATTAGTGAGCAAAATTTTCAAACTCATAGTCATGGTGGATTGAAAATAAAATGATACATAACTCTATCTGAACATGGATTTAGAAGGGAGAGTCTTCAAAGATACCAAATTTGATATTGTAGCCTTGAATAGAGGAGGTAATAATGATTCCAAGATTTCATGGATCATTGAAGAGTTATTATACATTACAAGAGAGGATGAAAATATTACATTATCAGTTAGAGATACTATGACTTGGTCACCATTCAAATAACAAGTCTTCATTATGTAGTATCAAAGCCAAAGGTACTACATTGCATCGATGTTATTGCTCCTATTTTTAAGGATTATAAAATTTATCAAGACATGATAGTACATGAGATAGTTTTAAAATTATTGCTTATATTTCCCCTATTGCCATTGAATATTACTATAAGTTACCCAAGCCTTAGGTGGATTTAACCATAATTAGAGAATGCTTTAATAAGAATGACCTAAAAATCATCCTTACCCCATGGATATATTCATTAACCCAAGTAGGCTATAACCTCAATGAAAAGATCCCAATCACCCCATTTAGGGTTGGTATTAGGATGATTATGAAATTACTAAACACATTTTTTGGAAATCCCTCCACCACCTATGTCAACAAAATCTGTGTACCTTTTGTGTATTTCCTGGTTGAGAAAGGAATTACTCCCCCTCTTGGATAAATGATCAATATTTGCTTGAAACAATAATTATTTTGAAATAAAGAAGAAAACTAGAAACCATTTCTATATGATGTCTTATCTTATGGATGCATTACTATACACTATCAAAATCTTGAGTATAAAAGAATGGTCACCTGATGGGAGAAAAATAGTCTCCCATTATTATTCTAAATTGCATATATTCAAGTACAGGGACCATATTTAGTTTATATATGATTACGTATACCCAACCTTAGTCGAAGCCATTACAGGGATCCATATGATGAGGGTTATCCCTTTGATCAAGAAGTATGTTGAGCTCATTGGGGACATTTGGCTATATCTAGATTGCACTATAATTTAGATAGAAGGAACTATGAGCCAACCTCTTAGGTTACTAGTCCATGTACCCACAAACTTGGTAGAGTAAGAGGTAGTATTTCAATTATTCTATGGCATAGATATCATGTGTAAAAGCAAAAGGAAAGGACTTCTCCATTTCTTTACCTTGACCATTAGTAAGACTATGTTTTAGAATTAGGACCATGTGGATACTATGTCCAAGCACAAGACCTCCTTTAATCTATAGATTAATGAAATGAGACAATGCCCCTATGAAAGGGTTGTAAAACATTTGAAGGCTAAGTAAATTATCATGAATTATGAACATCACCCTGGTGTCTATGATTTAATATATATTTGAGCTTCCTTATTCACAAAAGTCTTGGAAATATTAAAGAAGCATAGCATCAAGATCAATCTAGACTGATAATAAAGTAAAATCCAAGTGATTATTAATGGGATATGGGGCCTAAGTAGTAACATTTTTTACTAGGCCATCTTGTAGACCTCATCCCATATAGCCACACATAGAGACGACATCTCAAAATATAAGTTGTATAAGGGCAAGATGAAAAGAGACCTGAGGAAAGGGGACCTGATAAAGTAACATCATCTTCAATACTACTTGAATAACTAGAATCAAAATTTGAATAAATTGACATAATTTCATTAGACCCCAAGGAGATAGTATAAGATGCCTTGAAGGAACTAGCTAGTGCCTACCAATTAGATAAATAAGAAGTACAAATGGAAGAACCTTAATCCTAAATTGAGGAGGAAGTAGAACAAGAAAAGGGGAAGGATGTAGCTTTGGACTTATTTCCTATTGCAATCTAACCCAAAAGGAAAGCTGAGCTAGATCTAGTCCAAATGAGGGGAAAGAATCCCAAGCTGAGTTCCACTCATCCTTGGATTGAAATCAGCATTTTTAGTGAAGACAATCCAATTTATGGCTGTTATATTCTAGAATAATTCCTATATGGTAAGTTTTAAAAGGTTTCAACCATGCACCACCATTGGTTTGCTACAAAATCTATTGAAATATATGTGCATGATGAACTCAAGCCCTAGATTATGGCATTACAATAATATTAGAAGGAAATATGCATGGCTGACCTTACAGAGTCAAGTAAAGCATAGATGGATGCTCTTGGAGCTTCAAGTGGTGTATAAGTTGATATCCCTACTACTCAAGTGATAGAATATTTATTAAGAGTTTGTTTCAACCCAAATATGGAGAGCATAGAGAGAGTAGTTAAGAAGAAAGTCATGGTTTAAGCTGAATAGTTCACCTTTCAAAAGATCAAACCTTTTATTGGTCTGATTCTAATGGTAAGGCAAAATCTAGAACAAGACAAGATGTTTGAAAAGAAGATCCTTAAAGTGGCCTAGGCTCAAAATGACCAATTAAAAATAATGATCAAGGGCATATTTTTAGAAAATAATAATTTGAAAGAGTTTATTGTCTTATAAATTCATGAGGATAGATTCAATGAATTTGAGGAAACCATGGCTAACCTATTTAGATCTTTAAAGGAAGTTAGGACCAAACAAAGAGAAATAGAGAAGAAAATTTATAAAGAAACAAGCCAAGTTATCCAATGGAAAGCTACAAGTCTTTAGGTGAAATACTTGATGAAGGCCTTTCCAAGAATCTAGTCCCAAATTTTATAACTATCAATAAGGCACATTTGAATATGGCCATGGGTAGATTGGTTGACAAGATTTAGGCCCTAGATAGCTGGTCCAAAATAATGGAAGGAATTTCTAAGGAATTTAAGTAACTAGAAGATGTAACATATCATATCTTATATAGCTTGATAAAGTATCCCATATCCCTCATATCATTGGGTCTCACAACTGATGAAGAGTTGAAACATAGGACCTTTTAGTTCATGTAAAGAGAAGAAACTATGGGCAAAACTAGACTATATATGGCAAAGGGAAGCCATGGGCTTACTCCTATCATCAAAAGAGAAAATGGGATATGATAGGGGCATTAAAAAAGATATGGATAAGATTAAAAATAAAATTAAATCCCTAGAGGATCATGAAAAGGAGATTTCTCTAAAGGTAATGGTGGATCTTCAGTTTATTATTGAGCAACATTATAAATTGAAGATTCTTCAAAAAAAACAAGGGACTTCAACAACACAAGGCCCAAAAAGTAGTTAGGAATATTATTTTTGTAAATCTTTGTAAAATTTTGAAAATATAATATTCTTTTGTAAAGGCATGTGCAAGTTATAAGCATATGGTCTATAGGTCAGATCATTTTGGAAAGTCTAGTGTATTTTAGAACTTTGATAGAAAATGACAGTTGTCCTTTACACTTGTACACTTGTAATTTGAGATTATTAACCAAAATACTTCCTTAAAATCTATAAAGGAGTATTTTAAATTATAAAGAGGAAGGATTTTTTGAGATAAAAAAATAGTGTAAAGTTAGAGAAACTAATGCAAGTAGAGAATTCTAAAAGGATTGTCTCATTTTGTTTGTGTGAATTATTATACAACTTTTATCTCAATTGTTTGTTCTAAATGTTAGATTTGATTTGTTCTTATGAATTCTTGGTGTGTGCATTTGAATGTAGAATTATTAATTTGTGTTAATGATAGGTTAATTTTAGGTTCATTAGTTTGATTCATTTTATTTTCTCTGCATTTGTAGATCTACATTACTTATCTTCTTAAAGGAGTAAATATTTAAAGTATGCTTAGTTATTATTTACATTATTTATTATCTTCCTTAGAAGTTCATTTGATATATGTTGTGATTTTATCTTAGGCTATTTTACTTCATATATTGGTTTGAAGTGCATACCTAGGAAATATTTGAACTTTGCCATGATGTCTGAGATAAATATCAATCACATATTTATTCTCTATCTTACCCTACTTTTTTACTTCTTTTTTAAATAGATCACTTTAGCTTAGATTCCATTGTAAATATTCACTTATTTTATATTTAGACTTATAATTGAGCATAATTCACTTTAATTAGCATAGATCATCTTCTTATTTACAAATATTTGTAGGCCATAATGGATCCCAACCACCAACTAATATAAATATTGTGAAATAGTCACTTGTTTTGCCTCTATTCTAGCACTGATAACAAGATTATCACAAACTAAAAATCATGATCTAAATTATTTTAATTCTAAAATGATAAATGTTTATTAAACACTCTAATCACCTTGTCATATATATTTAGGCATCAACACACCCTTGCCATCTGATTAAGGCTCGATGGTACCTAGCTATGCAAGCCCCTTCCAAGAATGAAAAGTGATAGAAGAACAAAGAAGAACATGTGATAATGATGCATGCCCCTATCAAACATACATGATGATGACACTTATCATGCTCACACTGATTCTATCTAAAAAACCACTTAATCACTTTTGAGAACCCACAAAGATTACACATGTCCCCACTAGACCCATGAGATGAAGTCACATATCATTGCCAAAGAGATATAACCTAAGATCAATATAATTATCTCCAAAGTGATGTGTGTCTAGCCTATACCTATGAGATTATGCCATCTATCATTTGTACAAGGATCTATTTGAGATTATCTAGATGACCTTTAAGAGAGACATGTGGCTCAACCTAAGCCACACATTCAAAACAAGTTACTGATATCTATTCAAAGGCATTCCAAAATCAACACCTATTAAAATAAGGTTGTGATTATCCATGAGAAAGCCATCTAGAAAATAAGGATCCTTGAATTCCTATAAAATCAATGTGTGCCACTCCCACAACCATTTAAAACTAAAGGGCCACACCCAAGAGTTCACTAAATAGAGGAATGTCATGTGGTAGGGTAAAAGTGATTTGTCACATTAAGCTACATCCAGAGAGCCTAAGAGTAATTAGAAAATGTCACGTTCCATATTTGAGCTGACTAAATAGCCAAGTCACGTTTAGGCCTTACAAGTGCCTAGATGGATTCTGATTAGCATGCCATATGTCATAAGGGAGTGGAATTTAGATTTGAATATAAAAATAATGGATAATCAAAAGCAAATAAATGTTAAAATTAAATTCTAAGATACTTAAATGCCGAATCAATAGTTCAAAATGTTTTGAATGCAAAGGTGATGAGTTTGCCATTAATGTGGCATGAACTAGAATCACCATCAAACCTTACATTAATCAAATTAATCTACAAAAGGTTCCCCAAACAAATTATTATTTCCTATACTTACATTTAAAATCCCTAAGCATTTTCTCTCATTGTTATCTACATTCTCAAAGTCTAACCAAGATTGAGCTCTTCATGGATTACACCTAGGCTACCATTGTTAGAACTTTAAAGCTACAAAAAATACATAAGGCATCAATTAATACCTAGGGAGGACCTTCCACTTATAGTAAGGGTATCTCATTCAAAAATGATGACTTGTTGTTTTAATTTGGCAATTTAGTCATCCTTAAGGATATAAATTTCATCCCTAATGTTATAGACATATGGGACAAGCATTATGGTAGTGTATATTATAATGTTAAATAAGCTAGGGGACTTGAAGCTTCAAAGACCTTTTCCCATGTTATTCATATTTATTTTAATATCATATTAATCCAAGCTATCAACCTTCACAAAGTCAAAATAAAACTAGAGGTCATGCCATGTGTAGACCTAGTGTATGGAATATTTGGGATGTTGAAGTGTGAGGATGGATTACTCAAATCCATGCATGAAGGATTACCCATTACTTCATTATGGGGAAATTTTTTTGAAAAGTATTTTGACCTACCTCTACCATAAGTATAATATAACTTGAACATCATTAAAAATTGGTATGAGGTGCATACTCTAGATAAATAATTGACCTTATGGGTAACATACCCAAATGGGATTGTCTACATAAATGACCAGGGATACCTACCCATCCAAAAATTTAGAAATGGGGTAAGGATTATCATGGCCTTGATCAATATGTTATTTGGTAATGCACATATTGGATATGTAGATATAAGGATTATCCCATTATTACAATTAATTATAGAGGAACAATAGATTCCCCCACTTAGGGATATTATTAGTGAGAATTTGATTACTGCTATGAATGACACATGATGGAATGGAACTCCATTATATATGATGAGATATCTACTATATGCCATTTATGTAACCATGTAATTAGGTCCAAATACATGGTCCCCTAAGAGATAAGAAGTGGTGCCCCAATCATTTTATACATTGCACATCCACCACTTTAGGCATAATAGCAATATAATAGTAGAGGAATTCTACCCCTATCTACAAGTCAATTATAGAATGTGAAATACGAAAGGTTCTATCAGATGTTAGAATGACATTAAGATACATAGGTATATTTTGGATCTACCCTAATTATACAATCATTTGAGTAGAATGGGTAATGATATATCCCCTCAGGATACCAAGGTATGTGCCAATGAAGTTGGTAGAAGAGGAGATAACATACCAAATGCTCTATATAATTGATGGTATATTCAAAAGGAAGAAAACACCCCACCAAAAAGTTCCTTATTAGTTGGGAAGAGTCAAGTTAAAATATTTTTAAGATGTAATAGTGGAAACAAGGCATAAGGACTCCTACCTCTTTCCCAAATATGATTGCAGAATGTGGGACCCAAACTAGGTCATTACCAAACACCTTGAAAATATTAAAAGATATGTGGTTGTGTAATACAAGCATTAGGATGAAGTGCATGACTAGATATACCTCAATGTAATTAATGATGAGGTAGTCTTGATATATGTTGAAAGGAAGAATATACCACTTAAACTAAGAATTGATCGATAAAGGAGGATAGAAGATAAAGCATAGCCTTAACTCCCACCAACTCATGGGACCATGTTTAATGTGGATTAACAGGAAAAGAATAAAAAGAGGAGGATGACTATCCTCTCATCAAAATATATATCCTACAAACTCCCAATTTAAGCCACTCCATGTGGGTAATACATACCTCCAATATCTGAGCAAAGAGATTCAGGTATCTAGCCTAGTTCCTCACAAGAGCCCACAACATCCACTGCATCTACTAAGGAAGATACCATAGAAAATGTGGGCTAGCTAGGTCCTACTATGATTGATATTGAGAATGAATAAAAAATAATTGAGATCACATTGGAAGGACTCCAGACACAAGTTGGAATAATAGTTTATAAAGTATACACAAGAAAGAAGTCACTGAAAGTCACAATGAGAGGAGTAATGTTTGCTCATTAGTCTCCCAATCTCCCTCTATAAGTAATCCACCATTGTATTTTTTAGGCATTAATACATTTTCAACTACTTATGCTTCTATATATACACACACCCCCTTGTTCACCTCTCCCACCATTTCTTCCTTTGGAGGAATCATTCCTCAATTCATCTCTCATGCCACTATTAATTTTCCATCTCCACCATGCTCCCAAAGCACTAATGTTGGCCAAGTTATGGGTTCTACCCCTTCTCAAGATACCACTACTAGTGCATCACTTTCCCTTGGCTCCATTTCATCTACCAATCCACTCAAACCCATTCCAAAATCATTCACCTAATAGAATCCACTTTACCTTACAATAGCAGCCCAAATGATTAAGCCCTAAACATTACCCTCATTTATGCTCAACATGGGCCCTACTAAGTCATTATTTGATCTATTGTGGTAATTAAACCCAACTAATTTTTATATCCCAATTATGGCCTTAGTTTCTTCCTCTTCCCAAGCACTCCCACTACAACCACCTCTAATTCAACCAACCACCCTAAATTGGGTGAGAAGGATGATGTAGACAATAAGGCGGGGGAAGCCTTAGGTGAGCCAAGCTCCAACCCAAATTGGGATGAGGTTTGACCCCACCACTAGAACCATGAAGAGGGTAATGAAAATACAATTAGAATAACCATATTCCATCTTAGATGTGATATATAAAAGTGAATAAACACTCTTCACTTTAAATAAGAAGAGAAAAGTAGGGCTTGGATAAGTGCAAGAGTATACTGAGGACATGGTGTTCATAATACAAGCATAGGTAGAATCCACCATTATTATAATGAAAGGAATGCAACAAGAGTTTCAAAGGATAAAAGAGTAAACACTACCTACAGTGATAACCACCACTCTGATTTCAATAATTAATGTTGTAATCAATGTTCTAAACCTCTACAAGGTTATGAATAAGACATAAGGAGAGGGGATATGACAAGCCAAGGTGGTCACAAAGCTTGACCAAAGCCTTATCTATTATGACACTAAGTTGGTAAAATTGGAAAGAGTGGCAAGAAGTAACAAATTCCCTAATCTATAGGTCTTGCCTCTTGAAGACATTATGCCTACACAGACCCTCCTCATGAATAGGAGGAGAATTTTGAAGACATAGGTTGATCAACTCAAAGATGCAAACACATCCTTTGAGAAAATTGAGTTCAAAATAGCTCACTTATTTAATGATGCCATGATCACAAAACTAACCAAGCTTGATGGATCCTTCATGGAAGATCAAGAGTTTATGGAATACATTAAGGTATTCATTACATGGTTCTAGTAGGATGTATCAAGTGACAAGACATCTATAGATATAATATACATTATGCCATTCACCAATCAGATACTATAGAAGGTAGAGGTAATAGAAGAGGAACTCAGGCCTAAACTCACAGAGTATGATAGGCTGATCTAGGACATACCTAATATATTTAGGCCCATGATCCTATATTTTTCTTTAATAGATAAAGATTATCAGGCATGTGCTGAAGCATGGACCCAAGAGGAGAATGAGAGGAAGTAGAAACAACAACAATAACAAGTTGGCTAACAACAACTTCCAGCCCCTTAAGAATATTTTGTAGCCTTTTTGTAATTTAAAATGTAGAATATTACATTTTAATTTGGTGGTTTAATCCACTTGGTTGTGGGCACTACTTATGGGCCCACTCAAACTCATGTTAGGCATTTGAGCCTATAAATATTGGGTCTCCCCTCATTTTTTAAGGTATAAATATTTATTTACAAGAATCAATATAAGAGAGCCAAAGAATTCATGAGATTGTTTGTAGTGCTTAATTGTTTGTTTTTGTGTTTCTATTCCTCAATATTTTGATTTTTGATTATTTCCATTCTTTAAATTAATCTATAAATTACATTTTACACATAAATCTGTTAGTTTGAGATTATTTCTAGGATGACTATTTTGATAGTATATTTTTAATGTTTTCTCTCAGTTGCAACTAGATTTGTTATGAAATTTACTATAAGTGATTTATATTTATGCAAAGTATGTTGTTATATACATGCATTCTCTACCCTTAACATTTCAATTACATTTATTTAGCCTTGATCATCACACTAGGCCTGGTAGATGTTAGTTTCATGTATTTGTCTCATGAGTTAGCAGACTTGGCATCTTCATTCATCTTTAACACAAACTCTTTTCTACCTTACCCTACTCTCTCTAAAATCCATCCATGAATAACCTTAGCTTAGATCATGTTGTGTGTGTGTGTGTGTGTGTGTGTGTGTGTGTGTGTGTGTGTGTGTGTTTGTGTGTGTGTCCACTATTCATTTACATATTGGGCACTACTTGGCAAGCTTAAGATAATTCATATATATTTGCTAGAAATTATGTCACTACATAAAAAAAATATTCCCTATAATAGGGTTTTCTTGTATACTTGGAAGTGGTTATAACATATTTTCTATTTTTGTTATTCTAAATAATAGTTGTATAAATAGCTCAAGCCCCAAATTATTTTAAGACTTTACATTGATTTTTTTAATTTCTCTTTTGTTCCCTAGTGACATAGGAATCACCAAGAGTGCATCAATAGAAAGGAAATATAATGACACTAGAAGGAGGGAATTATGCAACTATTTTCATGCATCTTTGTTGAATTTTAGTGTAATTCATTATATATGTACTTAATCATTTCAAACTATCACAAATATCATTAAATAACACTAAGTATTTACATTATTTTCATGAAGCTTTACATTCTTTATAGTAATCTTTGTATCCTTTAAAGATTTGATCAAAGATAGTGTTCATTTATGCAAATTTGGTAGAATAATTTGGATATTTATTCAAATTCATGTGAAGATAGGTGAAATACCACACTCTTTAAACATATTAAAGGTTATTTTGATCATATTTTCAAAGTCTAGAATAATTTTTTTAAAGAATTGGTAAATTACTACAAAGATCAATCTCTAAGGAACTATTTATACTGAATCTATGAATTTCATAACTTAATTGTTGTAATTTGCTTGGATTTAAGTGGATATTTGCATTACTTTATACTGGAGGCAACTAACATTCTGAAATCATTAAATAAGGCATAGAAATCATTTAAAATTTTAATTTGACATAGATATTTACAAGTTTACATGCAAAGTTAACAAATATTTGTGCAAGTTTTGAGATCTTAAGGTTTCATAGCTAATACCTTCAAATATCAAGGTTAAATTGATTGATATTCAACCTTTTGATAAAGATTGATCGATCTTTGTGAGATATAGCATCTATAAGGGATATCATTTTAGTTATTTTTCTCTCAATACCCATAATACATCCTAAGTTTCTTAAGATTAGAACTAGATCTAGATATGAGCCCAAAATCCCTTTAGTATCTCTAGAAATCCATAGGAAAGAAAGAACAAACAAAGGTAGATGCAAAAATTCTAGGACTCATTCAAACTCTCTATCTAACCAAAATTTACAACCCCTCTTACTAGCCATGGCATGGTTAGTTGGTTCATCCATTAATGTCCCTAGACCTATACATGATTTGCTAAGAAATCTAGAGAAGTTTTTTCCCCTATTTCCCACCATTAGGAGAGTGACTATTGAGTAACATTTGAATTACTTTAAAGCATATTTAAGGTTACCCAATGTAATTCATGAGGACATAGCTTGTCACCTTTTCCCCTTCATCTTCAGGGATGTAGCCTATGATTGGTTCTTTATTTTACCTTAATATTCCATTATGGGATGGGGTTAGTTTAATGACACCTTTATTTCCTAATTTGGAAGGGTATTTAGCTTGGATATTGTATACCAATAGTTTACCGCCCTTAAAAGGGATGAAAAAGAGCTAATAAGAACATTTAATGCTAGGTTCCAAAAGATGTACACCCTAACATCTCCACCATATAAGCCTATAGATTATTTAGATTTAGACATATATAAGAATGCTTTTGATCTAATGACAACCATTTTTTTAAGGAGATTTATGTGTATTGACACATTGCCTTTAGCCGATATTGAGGCTATACATATTGACAAGCAAATGCACCCACAAAGACACCCTGCCTTTGACATTACAAGCTTTGATCCAACTATGCCTACTCTAAATGTCATCCATAACATGAATTAAAATTATCTCACTCTAAACCAATTACCAGTGCTCAACCAGTTGCCTTTGAGTCATGTCGCACCTAACTAGCACCTTGGATTATTTGAAAAATTAAGTGTTGAGGCATACCCTCAAAAAAATCAAGCCATGGTGCCTATAAACAACACTAATGTCCAATTTACCACTCAGAAAAAGATCCCAAATCCTCTAAAGGGAGAGTTAGATTCAATCCAAAGGACTATCCGAAAACTTGTTAATGATTTCTTGGATCTTAAGAATAAGATGGGAAATACTATTGAGAACTCTAATGTAAACTATAATTTCCAAAGGTATAATATACCTTTCAATATGTCTAACAATAATAGTGAGTCTCCCTTGAATAAATTTCTTGAAATCAACATCTATGAGATGGTTTTGACTAATTAGTGCCAAGTGCATAATATCACTAGACATGGAGAGGTGTATTGTGTTGAGTTTTTTCATGCATTAAAATCTATCCAAAGCCAAATGGAGAGACTAGACATGAATTCAAATGATCAAAAAAATTATAAAGAAATTGATAACTCAAATGATGCCCCTATAACACCTCAGTTGGTCTTCATGGTTGAGACTTATGATTTCCCTATCCAAGATGAGAATGAACCCAAGGACAACATCAAAGAGGTACATGATTTCCAATAGTTATAATGGAGCAACTACACCTTTAAAATCAAAGGCTAGAACCCACCATTGGCAACCTCCACTCCACCTAATAAAATATATACACCCCTTGATATAAGGACAAATAATAATATTTCACACCCCAAATTCAAGGAGAGTCAAACAATAATAGAGGTTCCCTACACAACATCAAATAGTGGGTACAATATAGTGGAAGACATGAAGAAAATTAAGGTGAATATAACATTACACGAGCTCACACAAATCATCAAACAATATGATTTGTTATTGAAATTCTTGAATGAAAATACTATCTATAGCAAAGTTAAACAATCTCATGCCAATGTAGTGATGTACAAGATAAAGCATGAGATTCCACCATTCTTGTTAACCATTAGAATTTTTTGTAAAAATCTCCATAACTGCTTACTTGATTCTAGTGACTTGACTAATACTATGCCCCTAGGAATATGTGAAAAGTTGGGGTTAAATCTAGTTAAATCTAAGAAGTTGGTGGTAAGTTAGATAATTTAAGAGTTAAAGTGATAGGTTAATTGTTGAGAATCCACATGTAACTAGCTCAAGATCCTCATATCTAATAGTTCATCAATATTCAGGTCATTTATATACCTAAAGATTATAGATTATCACTTACCCATGATTGGAATAAATCCTTGAATGGATACATGTCCACATATTATAGACACATATGGTTGCCTTGGTGAGGGATCCCTAATCAGATTAGGATTGATAGGGAACCCAAGATTAAATATATAATCATAGAATACAACTCCAAGAATGATAAAGTAAACTACCAATGTTCTAATTGGGTGTTTATACTTTGGAGACCACTAACATTGTTATAGGTGATAGTGTGAAATAAGAAAACAAAGGTTCTCGGATATCTTACTTCAATGGTGCATGAGCTAAACAAGGATCAAGAATCAAAATTATTATAAAAATTCTTGAAGGGAAGTAGTATTTGGCTTTTTATAGATTGTATTTCTCTTGCACTAATGACTTAGCAGAATATAAAGCTCTTGTTTTAGGACTTCAATTTGTGATTGAGCATAAGGCTAAAGAACTAATATTTTATGGTGATTCTGAGTTAGTGGTTAATAAAATTAGAAGAAGATATTAATGTAAAATTTCTTGTTTAAGAAAGTATAAATTTAGATCTTGGGACTTAATAAAATACTTTGATTCATTCATTATTATTTCCTTGCCCAAGGAACACAACCAATTAGCAAATGCTCTAGCATCCATGAAAAAAATTTTGGTACCTCCAAGAGCCTTAAAATCATAATAATTCACTATGGATATAATCTCATGCCCATCTATGCTAGATAACATCAACCACTTCGAAGTCTTCAATGATGACCAAAAAATAGTTAACTTTATATGCAACATTGTCATGTTTGAATCTTCCATTATTGATGAATAGGACACAAGTCTTGCAAAAATTTCAAATGACCATGAAGATGGAATAATCCAACTTAAAGATAATCAGATCCCTAAAGGCATGATTTCATTAGAGAGGATTTTGACCTAGATAAGCAAAGAAATGAAACTAAGCAACCCAAAGTAAGTGGGAAGTATTACAAGCAAGTAAACCTAGGAGACCTTAAGAATGAGTAGAATATTAACATTGGATTAGTATGCACTAATGAAGAATTAAAGAGAGTGTCTTCCCTTCTAACCAAATTTAAATACTTCATTACTTAGTCTTATGATGACCTTAAGATCTTTGACACTATTATAATCACTCACACTATCTCATTGAAGGAATATTACAAACCTTTCAAGACAAAATAAAGGCTAGTCAATCCATTATTAGAACCTATAATTTATAAGGAAGTGAAGAAGTTTCTTGATGTAAAGATAATATGTCACTTGAGATGGGTTTCCAATCTTATACCAGTCTGGAAGTAGAATGGAGAAATATGCCTTTGTGTTGATTTCCAAAATCTAAATAGATCTTCTAAGAAGGATAGTTACCCTTTTCCATCTTTAGATGAAGTGATATAACTGGTAAGTGGATCTAGAATGATGTCATTTTTGGATGGATTTTAAAGATACAACTAGGTCCTAGTAAGCAAAAGAGAGAAAATGAAGACTACTTTCACCATTAAATGGGGGACATTTTCCTACAAAAGAATGTCATTTAGACTAATCAACATGAGAACAAATTTATAGTGGGAAATGGACCATGCATTTCATGGATTAATAGGTAAATTCATTATTATTTACATGGATGATCTAATAGTGTTTTCTAAAAATAGGGAAGATCATATGATGCATGTAGAGTAAGTGCTAAAAAGGTGTAGAAGGTATGGCATCTCCTTAAACCCTAAGAATAATATATTCTATGTAATTGAAGGTAAACTCTTTAGACATTTAATCATGAAATAAAGTATGGCCATAAATCCTAATAAGATCAATGAAATTTTGAATGTAGAAGTTCTAAATAGAAAAAAATAGTTAATATGTTTATTTGGTAAAATCAACTTTGTAAGAAAGTTTATTTTTGGTTTTTTTAAATATTGTGAGACCGATCAATACCATGCTAAAGAAATATGCCAAGATAGAATGGAAAACTAAGGCAAAGAAGGCCTTCTAAGACATAAAGTATGCTATCATTCAATCCCCTATCTTGATAATTCCTTATTTTAATAAAGATATCTATCTATAATCTTATGCTTCTAATCATACTATTGTTATTATCCTCACACAAAAGTAAGATAAAAAAGAACACCCCATAGCCTTCATGAGTACTAATATGAAGAATGTAGAGCTGAATTATCCTATTATAAAAAATCAAGCCTATGCATTGTTGAAGGCTATAAAAAAATTAGACACTACATCCTAAAAAATAAGACATATGCCATAGTGTCTGATCTAACCATCAAACTGATGCTAGGATAGAAAAAACTTAGGAAAAAAAGAGGGAAGTGAATGTCTAAACTTTAATAATATGACTTAGAGATAAAATATTCTTAGTAAGAGGTCAAGCTTTATCGATAGCAAACATTGATCCTCACATTGATGTTTTTCAAGTAGAAGCAAACAAAGTACCTAGAGGAGATTGGTATAAAGACATTGTTCATTACTTACTACATGGAGTATGTCCCTTACACCTTAAAAGAGATCATAAAAGACCCCTCAAGCTGAAATCATCTCACTTTATGATCAAGAGATGGGTCCTTTATAAGAATAACTATGAAGGAATTTATTTGAGGTGTATATCTAAAGCTAAATCCACTAAGAGCATGGATAGTTTCCATGACAAGATGGGAATTGGCCATCCTTTCAAATGCACTACTAAAAAAATGATATTAATGGCTAGCTATTATTGGCCAACTATTTTCAAAGATACACATGGTCATGTGTGAGCATACCACTAGTGTCAAGTGTTTGACTGAAGACAAGTAAAGAAAACCATGCCTTTACAACATGTAATTGAGGCAAAGCCATTTTCACAATGGGACCTAGACTTCATGGGTATAATCAACCCAAACTCCTTATTAGGACACAAATTTGTACTCACTACCACTAACTATTGCATAAGGTGGACCAAAATAGTGTCCACTAAGAATAGAAAAACAATTAATGTCATCAAGTTCCTAGAAGAGAGTATTATTTCTTAGTTTGTGACCCCCTACCCCTAGTGTGTGATAATGGCCCAACCTTTGCATTAGTTGAGTTTAATGAATGGGCATATGATAATTAGATCATCATCAAGTCTGCTTAAAATTAATACCCTTAGAGTAATGGAGTGGTTTAATACACTAACAAAAACTTGATGAATTCCATTTAGAAGTTTGTAAAAAATAAACCAAGAGAATCATAGTCCCTACTAAAATATGCTCTATGGGTAGATATGACTCAATACAAGTAGGAACTCATGGCATCCCCTTTCTTGTTAGTTTATGGGAAGCAACCTATATTTACCATCATGTTGAAGCTACCCACTTATGAGTTCATGATTGAGTACATGGAAAATGATGAAAGGGTGTAGTCCAGGATTCTGAACATCATCCAAATGGAGGATGCTAAGGATGAAGCATTTCAAAATTTTATCAAGCATCAGGATGTTATGAAAATATGGTTCAAAAAGTGAGCCAAAACTAAAACATTATAAATCTTAAACTTAGTCCTAATATGAGATAATGACCATGAAAATAAAGGACAACATGATAAGTTCAATCCCCTTTGGATTAGACCCTATCAAGTAGTAGAGATACTTGGTGAAAACATGTTTAGACTCAAAGACTTGCAAGGTAATGACTTAACCTTACCAGTCAAAGGGAAATACATGAAGCATTACTTATTTGTTTCTTTGTCCCAATTTCCATAAGGATATTAAGCTTATTTATAAATAGAGTAGGTGGGGGTAGTGAAGTTTCCTTTCTTGCTTTGTTTTGTTTGTGTTCTTTCCTTTTTTTTCTTTCACTTTTCATCATTTCCTATCTTTATTTGCTTTCCTATAGTTTTTATTTCCTATCATGTGCTTTAGTTTAATAATAAGTACTTTGGACAATGATTCATTGGCTCAACTTGTATCAATCTGATCCTAAAATAGGGAGATAAATTTTTTGATCTTAGACATTAGTTGTCCAAAGTTTGGAAACCTCTAGAATTATTCCAATTTAGAAAAGCTAGGTAGGGTTAATTAGAAGTTTTTATTCTCATGAAGATCATAAGCTATTTTAAGGATATAATATAGTTTAGATGATTGATCATTTTATTGAACAAAATTTTAAATCTATGTGGACCATTATATTGTCAATCAAATTCACTAAATAAATTGCCTAGATAGAAAATGTTATCTGAGAGTGAATAACATTTAGACTATGTCTTGACATAACCTTTACACCTAGCTAATTTTGGCTCCCAACCATTATATAATACACCATTGAAGTGAAATCATAAAATACTCCATATTCTATGAATGGTGATTTAGGCAATCTCTATTAGGGTTATGGATGCCTAACTAGCAGTATAGAAAGGCCCAGAGTGGAGCCAAAGGTATCTCTATTAGGGCTATGAACACCTGGATAACAACAAAGCAATGCCTGAACCATCCCTAATTAACCAAAGCATCATTATTTAAATATAAATAATTCTTAATTCATTTCATGCTTGGGTGTCTTGAAACTTGAAAGCTAACATTTTTTAACTTATTGATAATGGGTAAAAATTTCAAGGTACACACATAGTATGGTTGTCTACAAGATTTAAATTTTATTTCTAACATATGAACTTTCATTTGTTCTAAAAATTAATTTTTATATTAGCTAAAAGTCCTAGTGAGATGATTAATTTTTAATTAATATTTTAATGAAGGATCTAGATTCTAACATTTTACAGTGTTTCCCCATAGAGGTCATCATTTATTGATGCTCAACTACCACCTACTCGTAGAATGGGGACCCTCATATTTTAATATTTCAAAAATGCCTAAAAGTTAAGCTTGTTGAGTCATTTGTCAACATAAAAAGTTGCTTTAATACCTCTTAGAAATTTATTGGTTAAAAATTCATTCTATAATATAGACTAACATATGGAAGTATCTAAATTAATTCAAGTTGCTTCAAGTTTTCTCCAAGTTTCAATGAATAATTAACCATTAATTGATTCAAAATGTGTAGACTGGCCTTTGTCAAAAGTATTACACCCAATCTTTGAATGGGCATGAACACAATATACTTCACCAAATTCTATTAAACTAACCTTACATTCTATTTGAAACATTTACTTACGTAGTTTTTATTTAATTTGGCTTCATTTTGCTTATGACAGGCATTTAATGTTTCCTAAAGCCTAATTTAACTTCTCACATGACTTCATAAGATGTCAAAGTTAAACTAGTGGTTTGAGATGTCTAAAAAGATGTCAAATTTAAGATTGTAACCTAAAGAAGACAAATTTTGACCTCACTACCCTTCACAATGCCTCAATGACTCATTTCTCTATGCATGACACCTATATCAAATTTATGAATCTTTCAAGCCATGTGGCGCCAACCTAAGAGATCACAAAAGAGTTTTCCATTAGAATTCAAATCCATAGGCTACATGTCAATATCTTGGTCCATATAAGTAAACCTAATCAATCCACACCACCACACATCCTACTAAAACAATAAAATTGTGAGATATTACCATGTGTCCCATGTGTCACCCAATCAACCTTCTTAAATGATGCATGTCTCTTTCAAACTTATTCGAGACTGATGCATGTTAGCACCACATCATATTTAACCCAAAGCTACTGAGGACTCACTGAATGAGCACATAAATGTACCCTAGACATCTGATCAAGGCTCGATGGTACCTAGCTATCTAAGCCCCTTCTAAGAATGGTAAGTGGTAGAATAACATAGAACTCATAATAATGATGTGTGTCCCCTTTGGACCTGCATGATGATGACACTTGTCATGCTCACACTTCTTATATATAAAGAACCACTTGATCACCTTTGAGAACACACCAAGATGATGTGTGTCCATACTAGACCCATGAGATGATGTCATGTGTCATTCTTGTAGAGTTGTAGATTGAAATAAATATAATTGCCTCTAAAGTGATACATGTCTAGCCTAGACCTATTCGATGATACCATATGTCAGTATTCTAAGGCTCCATTTGAGACCAGCCAAATTACCTTTAAGATTGACATGTGGCTCAAACTAATCCACATGTTAAAAATAAGTTGACTACAAATATCTAGAGTCCTTTCAAAGGTGACACCTATATAAACAAGGCCATGATTTCCCATGAGGAAGCCACTTAGCAAAGAAGGAACCTTGATTGCCTACAAAAGCAACACATGACACTCCCATAGCCGCTCAAAACTAAAGGCACACACCCAAGAGAACCATGAATATAGGAATGACACATGGTAAGTTATAAGTGAATTTCCATATTAAGATGCATCTAGATATCTTGAGAGTAATTATAAAATGCCACGTGTCTAGATTTGAGTTGATTGAGAAACCAAGTCACTTTTAGGCCCTATAAGTGCCTAGCTAGATCCTAGTTGGAATGACACATGTCATAAAGTGGTGGAAATTAGCTTTAAACATAAAATTAATGGCGAATAAAAATTAAATCAATGATAAATTTTAATTCTAAGACATTTAAATGCTAAAATAAATAGTTTAGAATGTTTTGAATGTAAAGGTGATGAGCTATCCATTAATGTAGCACAAATCAAGATCACCATCAAACCTTACATTAATAAAATAAATATATAGAAGGCTACCCAACATTATTTTTTTACCACACTTGCATTTGAAATCCCTAATCATTTTCTCTCATATATATCTACATTTTCAAAGTCCAACTAAGCTCAAGCTCTTCACATATTTCACCTAAGGCATTATTGTTAGAACTCCAAAGTTGTAGAAACTATATAAGACATCAATTTATACCTATAACATCATATAAATGACACATAGAGGACCTTTCACTTCTAATAAGGGCATTCCATTCAAAATTTATGATTTATGTTTTAATTTGGTAATTAAATCATCTTTAAGAATATAAAGTTCATCCCCGATGCCATAGACACAAGGGATAATCATTATAGTAGTGTGTATTACAATGTTGAGGAAACTAGGGGCCTTGATGATTTTGAGACCATATCCCACATTATTCATCTTATTTTTGATATCCTAGTAATCCAAGTTACCAGCCTTCACAAAGACGTAGCAAAACCAGAGGTCATGCCATGCACATACCTAATGTATGGCATCTTCAAATGTCAAAGTGTGAGGATAGATTAATCAAATCCATGCACAAAGGATTCCCCATTACCTTCATTACAAGTCTAAGTTCAAAAATTATTATGACCTACCTATACCATAGGTATAATATAACCCAAACATAATTAAAATTTGATATGAGGTGCACACTCTAGATAAAGTCTTGGCCTCATAGGTAACTAACCAAAAGAGGATTGATTGTCTACATGAATGACCATGGAAACCTACCCACCTAAAAATTTAGAAAAGGGCTAAGGATTAGCCTGGCCTTACTAAACATGATATTTGGCAATGTGCATATTAGATATGTAAATATAAGGATTATCCCATTATTTTAACTAATTCTGTAAGAGTAATAGATTCTCCCACTTAAGGATATTATTAGTGAGAATTTAATTACTATTATGAATGACACATGACAAAATGGAACTCCATTTTATATGATGAGCTATCTTCTAGATGCCATTTATGCAAACATGCAATTGGGTCCAAATACATGGTCCCATGAGAGAGAAAAAGTGGTGCCCCAATATTTTTTTGCATTGTACATCCTAAGAGACATAGGTAACTTCTAGCTCTACCTTGATTATATAGTCATCTGATTAGAAAGGGTAATGGTAGCTCTCTTCAAGATACCAAGGTATGTGATAATGAATTTGGTAAAAGAGGAGATAACATACCAAATAATCCATGGAATCAATGAGATCTTCAAGAGGAAGAAGAACACACCCCTCCTAAAAATCTCCTTATCAAATGGTGAGAACCAAGATTAAACAATGGCAAGATGTAATAATGGGAGCAAAGCATAGGGAATCCTACCTATTACCCAAAGATGATTACAAAATGTGGGACCCAAAGTAGGTCATTATTAAACACCTCACCAAATTTAGAAGAAATATGGCTATGGAATACAAACATCAGGATGAGGTACACAACTAGATATATCTCAATGCAATGAATGATGAAGTATTTTTTATAAATGTTTTAATGAATACTATATTGCTTAATCTAATTATTGACCGAGAAAGGATGAAAGAAGACATAGCATAGCCTCAGCTCTCACCAACTCATGGGAGCATGTTCAATGTGGATTATGAGGAAAAAGAAGAAGAGGATGACACTCCTCTCATAAAAAATAAACCCTATAGGACCCCACTTTAGGCCATTCCATATGGGCAAGACATTCTTCTGAGATCTGAGCAAAGAGAGTTAGGTAGCCAGCCTAGCCCATCACAAGAGCCCACAATAGCCACTACATATATTGAGGAAGTTTCCATAGAGAATGTGGGCTATCCAAGTCCCACTATAATTTATTTTAAGTAATAACAACAAGGAGTTGAGATAGCATTGGAAGTAATTCAAGAATTGGCTAAGAGAATATTTGAGAAAGTATACACAAGAAAGAATTCTCATAGAGTCACAATGAGAGGAGTAATGTCCCCTGCATTAGCCTCCCAAACTCCCTTTATAATTAATCCACTATTTTCTTCTTTTTTAGGCATTTCTACATTTTCAACTGTTCCTACTTTTGTAGATACACATACCCCCTTGTTTACCTCTTTCACCACTACTTCCTTTGGAGGCACCATTCCTCAATTTATCTTTCATGAAACTACCAATTTTCCACCTCCATTAAGCTCCAAAAGCACTAATGTTTTCCAAGTTATGGTTATAACCCTTCTTAAGCTACCAATACCAATTCATCACTCATCCTTGGCTCCATTGTATTTTCTAAGCCACTCAAACCCATTCTAAAATCATTCACATGGTAGAAGCCAATTCACCTCACCATAGCAGCCTAAATTATTAGTCCCCAAGCACTACCTTCATTTATGCTTAACATGGGCCTTACTAATTCATTGTTTGATCCATTAGGCCAATTAGACACCAATAATTTGTGTATCTATGATATAAACTGAGCTTCTTCCTCTTCCCAAGCACTTCCATTGTAACCACCTCTCATTTAGCTAATAACCCCAAATTGGGTGAGAAGCATGATGCAAAAAATAAGGCAAGGGAGGCCTCAAGTGAGCTAAGCTCTAACCTAAATTTGGATGAGGTTTGACCCCACCACGAGCACCCTAAAGAGGGTAGTTTAGAGAGATGTATAACAACAACAGTCTAGCTCAGATGTGATATATGAAAGTAAATAACCACTCCTCACTTTGACTAAGAAAATAAAATCAAGCCTTGGAGAAGTGAAATAGTATGCTAAGGACCCATGTCCATAGTAAAATTACAATAAAAATCCACCATTTCTATAATGAAAGGAATGCAATAAGAGTTTCAAATGATGAAAGAGTAAACACTACCTACAGTGCCAAAAAGAACTTTGATTTTAATCATAAATATTGTAATCAATGTTTTCAACATTGATAAGGTTATGAAGAAGAGACAAGGAGAGGGGATTCAACAAACCAAGGTAGTCACAAATCTTGGCCAAAGTCTTATCCATTATGTCACCAAGTTGGTAAACTTGGTGAGAGTTTTAAGAAGTCACAAATTCCTTGATGTCAAGATCTTTCCTTTTGAAGGCATTATGCCTATGTAGACCATCCTCATGAATAGGAGGAGAATTTGAAGATATGGTTTGATCAATTCAAGAATACAAACACATCCATTGAGAAAATTGAGTTTAAAATAGCCCACTTACTGAAGAACACCATGATCACCAAAGTGACCAAGGCTAATAGATCTTCATGGAAGAGTAAGAGTTTAGGGCATAGATGAAGGTCTTCATGTCATATTTATAATAGGATGTATCAAGTGTCAAGATAACTATATAGATAATAGATTTGTGGCATTCGCTAATCAGAGACTATAGAAGGTAGAGGCAATAGAAGAGGCACTCAAGCCCATACTCATGAAGAATTATAGGCAAATCTAGGTCATACCTGATATAATTAGGCCTATGATCATATATTTTTTCCAAATAGACAAATATTATCAAGGATGTGTTGAAGCATAAACCTAGGAGGAGAATGAGAGGAAGCAAAAACAACAACAAGTTGGCCAAAAACAACCTCATGCCCCTTAGAAATATTTTGTATTCTTTTTGTGATTTCAAATGTAGAATATTCAATTATAATGTGATAGTTTAATCCACTTAGATGTATTTGGGAACTACTTATGGGCCCACTCAAACTAATCTTAGGCATTCGAGCCTATAATATGGATCTTCCCTCATTTTTAAGATACAAATAATTATTTGCAAGAATTAATACCAGAGAGCCAAAGAATTTGTGAGATTGTCTATAGTGCTTAATTATTTATTTTTATGTTGTTGTTCCTCAATATTTTGATGTCTGATTGTTTCTTTTTTGAAAATTAATCTAGAAGTTACATTTTATACATGCATATTTTAGTTTGATCTTAATATTAGGCTAACTAGTTTGATAGTATATTTGTAATTTTTTTCTCTCATTTACAACTATATGTGTTATGTAATTTACTATGAGTGAGTTATAGTTATGAAAATTATGTTTTTAGATAATGTAATCTCTTCCCTTGATGCTTCAACTAAATTTATTTAGCCTTGAACATCACACTAGGGATGTTAGATGTTAGTTTCACATATTTGTCTCATGAGTTAGCAGACTTGGCATCTTCATTCATCTTTAGCACAAACTATTATCTACCCTACCCTACTCTCTCTAGGATCCATCCATATCACCTTATCTTAGATCATATTTTATTTATCCATTATTCATTTACATTTTGGGCACTAATTGGCAAGCATTAAGATAATTCATAAAGATTAGCTATAAATTATATCACCACATAACATTTGGGTCTCTACAATAGGGTATGCTTGTAGAATTTGAAGTGGTGATCACATCTCTATTATTTTTGCTATTTAAATCAATAAATTTATAAATAGCTCAAGCTCCAAGTCATTTTAGGACTTTAAATTGTGTTTCTTAATTTCTCTTTTGTTTCCTAGTGACACAAGAAGCACCTAGAGTGCATCAACAAACCCCATTTTGAGGTGATGAGAATGAAATTTGATAGTTCATTTACCTCAAAAGGATAAGATAATTATATAATTTATGTATGAATCATGTAACATATAATATTATCATGTTTAAGTAAATATATCAATGAAGTTCATAGTATGTGATCACAACAAGCCTTAAGATGCATAATATGGATCTTGGAAACATCTAGAAAGTAACAATATAACCTTAATAAATAATCAAGGACACACACAAGAGCACTCAATATCACACAAAATGGGTCTAAGGTGGTTCAAAAAGGGACATATTCAAATGAATCACACTTGAAGGAAGGATATATTCAAATGTCCACATAGTAAAATAAAAAAACATATAGTGGCATAAAGGCCAATAATCAAAGAACATAGTCAAATTTTCAAAAATAAAGACAATATAAATCAATAAAATGACACTCAATAAGTGTCAATGTGAATAAATCAAGTATAAGGAATTGACATAAGCATATCATACTAATCCATAAATGTATGTTTTATAACAAAATGTCATGTAATGTATTATATCAAGTACAATATGAAATATGTAATCATGAGAATATACATGTGTAAGCATTAGTACATAATCTCAACATGATAGAATAAATGTGATCATAAAATAATGTAACCTGTATCAATCATGATAAAGGAAGAAAATGTTCCCAATGTAGTGTGTTACATAAGAAGAGGAAAGGTCCAACATTTGCATGTGCATGTATCATATATTTGGTGTATGTATATATTACACTAAATTATGCATGAAATATATTTGTATCCATTAAATAAATGATTTGTTATCTACTAACATAAATTAAAAAACATAAATGCCAAGGAGATAGTAAACATGTTGAACATGAATATTTTTGTATTTTGTATTTTTTTTTGAAATTATTTTGTTTATTCAGATTTTTAGAAAATTTTAAAAATAAAAGGATAAAATATTATCCCATATAAGGGATGCTCATATTTATCTTTAAATTCAAAATATGTTACATCAAACTAGTGATACTATGAAAGAGAAAGGATGGGTGTCATATCTGATACTATATAATTTTTGGTACTCTACATATTTTTCATATGACTTTGTGGTTTTGAAGAGGTAAAAAAAGGAGTAGGGGTACATGGAACCCATAATTTAGTGCTCTATGGTTTACTCAGTGTATCTATAACTAAAACATGTTTATTTTCTCTAGGAGAGTTTGAAAATATACATGTTATTCAATGATATCATGAGGATGACCATTATATATGTGGAGTGGTAAATAAATGAGATTTTTTGAATGAAATGTACCATTTGTGTGCATAGTATAATTATAAAGTGTATCATTCTCTTTTGGTAACTTCATACTTTTTATCTTTATTTTAGACATATTTTTGTTTATTTGTATCAATCATGGTTTTATGATTTTAGCATTATATTTAGTGAAAAAATGGAGTAATATGTAGTACAATAGAACATGATTTAGATCCAAGTATGAAATTACACTAAATAAATACAATATAAAATTGGATGTAGTATAATTAATCATGTGTTCTATGCCATATCCAAAATATGTAAATAATTTCCATGTACATCTATTAAATTCATAGGTTGAGTCAACTATAATATTTTGAACTTACTTTCCATATATGAAAGTTTCAATGATTTTATGCATTGAGGAATGATTTTTTAATTATTAATATGAAGACATGTCTAACATTATCATTTTTATACGTGTCTTACTCTTTTTTTAATTATTACTTTTGTATCTTATTTTCATTTGTATATTCTTATTCTTTTGAATTAAGAAAATGAATATGCATATTTGAATTATTTTTAGTGATATTGAAAATATATCCCAAGCCTTGATTGTCATTATGATCAGATGTGGAGATAACACAAGTGATGCCTTGTATATGTCTTCCCAATAATTGACCATGATAACCAAAGTTTTGTAGATATTTTTGTCCAAAAAATATTATTTTTAAATTTAAGTATCATTATTAAGAGGTAGATTTGGATCCTTTTTTTAATTCTAATTGTTTTATTTTTAACTATTTTTTTTAAAAATTATCCTTTAGTACCCATATTTTATATTTTGTCACTTTTAATATAAAATAGGTACTAATAATATGAGTGGGTTGTTTTATTGATGTATGTATTATAGTATCACCACTATCTTTGAGACTTTGTATTTTTTATTCAATGAAAAACAATAATATGTATGATGCCCATGCATTATATGATATGTAAAATATTATTTGAATCTCCTTAAAGTATGTAGAGGAGGTATTTTAATTAATTTATCTCAAAAAAATTCTCTTAGGATTTCAATTGCACACTTATTAGCCTTTTGTTCACTATTTGTAGATGAATTCTCTTTTAGCTTCTTATTTTGAGATGAATTGTGTTGGGTATATCCTTACTAGATGAAGATGCAAACACATGAGTATCACTAGAACATTATATATTTGATATGTATGTAATTTGATTTTATAATTATGTGATACTTAAACTAAAATTATTTTGAAGCTCTTATATTAACTTGATCATAGTAATTATTTAATATTTAAAGGATTCATAAGTACAAACATTAGTTTTTTCTAGATTCAATAGGCATACACACACCATATAAATGATATTTATAAGTTGGAGGGGTTTTATGAAGGATATATTGATTACCTTCATATGAAATCATAATATGGGATACTTTAACCCTTGGAGCAGTGATAACATGGACATGGTTAGAGGGATGATAGTTATCACCCTCCCGAGGGTTAGGTAGAGAAGGAAGTTAATTTTTATCTATTTTAAATGGTATAAAGATGGATATTAGAACATAATAAAATATGTATAAAAATTCTATGGAATAATCCAACATGATAAAAAAAATTAGAATTGAATAATTACTAATTTTGAAACACTAGAAGGATGAAAACCTTAGGGAAAGCTAGGATTTTCATAAAGAGACACAAAGATCAGGTTTACCAAAATTTTAACCATATTTTATGATTTCATGAGGTTAAAAGTTATAATATCCTAAACACAAGGGTGAATAAAACTATTCTAAAGAAATCCAATTAATTGAAAACCTACATAAATTAATATTGTGAATTAAAATGTTGAGTTATGCAAAATATAGAAAGTATATTCGAAACCGTAATTGGATTTGATAAAAACCAAGAAGATATAATAATTAGATTATATATAAATGTTAATAAATATATTAGATATGTATATGTGGAAACAGGAGGGAAAACTATTAGGATCCATTTGTTAGATTATAGAAATATTATTTTTAGATACCTATAAAATTATGTCAACATTGTGACACTTGCATTGACATAAGCATCTTAATTTCAATGGATTTGTCAAATTTATAACATTAATTATATTTTGGAGTGACCACATAGATATTTATAGGTTTTATATCACCTTTTTATTGATATGTTTTATTTTTTCACACAAATTATAGATGATTATTTATGGATCAAACCCTAGCCCTTCACCTAAGTCTTTGTACTTTGAAAAAAATGAGTTAATGGGATAATAAATTAGAGATAACCTCAAGGATCCATTTTTAAATGAGTACTATATACATATACACTAGTCCTGATAAGGCCTTAGACATATGTAATTCTGCCCTAAGTTTTGGCTTGTGTGTGCACAACGGTGTAATATGTTATATGCAAGGGCATGCAATGATCTATCTTGTGAATTAAAAAATACTTCTCATGGGATAATATTAAAATGTTTAAGACCTATCACATGGAAAATCCTATGATTGAAATATTAAAAGGGAATAATAGGTTAGTTTTGAATACTTTAAAGGTAATCTTTTATGTGTGTGCTTGGTAATATTTTCAATATGAATTGGTGAAAAGGAACATACTTTGTTTTATATTTAAATTGAATAATTACTAATTTTGAAACACTAGAAGGATGAAAACCTTAGGGAGAGCTAGGATTTTCATAAAGAGACACAAAGATCAGGTTTATCAAAATTTTAACCATATTTTATGAGGTTAAAAGTTATAATATCCTAAACACAAGGGTGAATAAAACTATTCTAAAGAAATCCAATTAATTGAAAACCTAGATAAATTAATATTGTGAATTAAAATGTTGAGTTATCCAAAATATAGAAAGTATATTCAAAATCATAATTGGATTGAATAAAAACTAAGAAGATATAATAATTAGATTATATATAAATGTTGATAAATATATTAGATATGCATATGTCGAAACAGGAGGGAAAACTATTAGGATCCATTTTTTAGATTATAGAAATATTATTTTTAGATGCCTATAAAATTATGTCAGCATTGTGACACTTGTATTGACATAAGCATATTAATTTCAATGGATTTGTCAAATTTATAACATTAATTATATTGTGGAGTGACCACATAGATATTTATAGGTTTTATATCACCTTTTTATTGATATGTTTTATTTTTTCACACAAATTATAGATGATTATTTATGGATCAAACCCTAGCCCTTCACCTTAAGTCTTTGTACTTTGAAAAAAATGAGTTAATGGGATAATAAATTAGAGATAACCTCAAGGATCCATTTTTAAATGAGTACTATATACATATACACTACTCCTGATAAGGCCTTAGACATATGTAATTCTCCCCTAAGTTTTGGCTTGTGTGTGCACAAGGGTATAATATGTTATATGCAAGGGCATGCAATGATCTAGCTTGTGAATTAAAAAATACTTCTCGTGGGATAATATTTAAATGTTTAAGACCTATCACATGGAAAATCCTATGATTGAATTATTAATAGGGAATAATAGGTTAGTTTTGAATACTTTAAAGGTAATTTTTTATGTGTGTGCTTGGTAATATTTTTAATATGAATTGGTGAAAAGGAACATACTTTGTTTTATATTTAAATTGAATAATTACTAATTTTGAAACACTTGAAGGATGAAAACCTTAGGGAAAGCTAGGATTTTCATAAAGAGACACAAAGATCAGGTTTACCAAAATTTTAACCATATTTTATAATTTGATGAGGTTAAAAGTTATAATATCCTAAACACAAGGGTGAATAAAACTATTCTAAAGAAATACAATTAATTGAAAACCTAGATAAATTAATATTGTGAATTAAAATGTTGAGTTATCCAAAATATAGAAAGTATATTCAAAACCATAATTGAATTGAATACAAACTAAGAAGATATAATAATTATATTATATATAAATGTTAATAAATATATTACATATGTATATGTGGAAATAGGAGGGAATACTATTAGGATCCATTTGTTAAATTATAGAAATATTATTTTTAGATGCCTATAAAATTATGTCAGCATTGTGACACTTGCATTGACATAAGCATCTAAATTTCAATGGATTTGTCAAATTTATAACATTAATTATATTGTGGAGTGACCACATAGATATTTATAGGTTTTATATCACCTTTTTATTGACATGTTTTATCTTTTCACACAAATTATAGATGATTATTTATGGCTCAAACCCTAGCCCTTCACCTTAAGTCTTTGTACTTTGAAAAAAATGAGTTAATGGGATAATAAATTAGAGATAACCTCAAGGATCCATTTTTAAATGAGTAATATATACATACACACTACTCCTGATAAGGCCTTAGACATATGTAATTCTCCCCTAAGTTTTGGCTTGCATGTGCACAAGGGTGTAATATGTTATATGCAAGTGCATGTAATGATCTAGCTTGTGAATTAAAAATACTTCTCATGGGATAATATTTAAATGTTTAAGACCTATCACATGGAAAATCCTATGATTGAAATATTAATAGGGAATAATAGGTTAGTTTTGAATACTTTAAATGTAATTTTTTATGTGTGTGCTTGGTAATATTTTGAATATGAATTAGTGAAAAGGAACATACTTTGTTTTATATTTAAACTAAATAATTACTAATTTTGAAACACTAGAAGGATGAAAACCTTAGGGAAAGCTAGGATTTTCATAAAGAGACACAAAGATCAGGTTTACCAAAATTTTAACCATATTTTATGATTTGATGAGGTTAAAAGTTATAATATCCTATACAAAAGGGTGAATAAAACTATTCTAAAGAAATCCAATTAATTGAAAACCTAGATAAATTAATATTGTGAATTAAAATGTTGAGTTATGCAAAATATATAAAGTATATTCAAAACCATAATTGGATTGAATAAAAACTAAGAAGATATAATAATTAGACTATATATAAATGTTAATAAATATATTAGATATGTATATGTGGAAACAGGAGGGAAAACTATTAGGATCCATTTGTTAGATTATAGAAATATTTTTTTTAGATGCCTATAAAATTATGTTAGCATTGTGACACTTGCATTGACATAAGCATCTTAATTTCAATGGATTTGTCAAATTTATAATATGAATTATATTTTGGAGTGACCACATAGATATTTATAGGTTTTATATCACCTTTCTATTGATATTTTTTATTTTTTCACACAAATTATAGATGATTATTTATGGATCAAACCCTAGCCCTTCACCTTAAGTCTTTGTACTTTGAAAAAAATGAGTTAATGGGATAATAAATTAGAGATAACCTCAAGGATCCATTTTTAAATGAGTACTATATACATATAAAATACTTATGATAAGGCCTTAGACATATGTAATTCTCCCCTAAGTTTTGGCTTGTGTGTGCACAAGGGTGTAATATGTTATATGCAAGGGCATGCAATGATCTAGCTTGTGAATTAAAAAATACTTCTCATGGGATAATATTCAAATGTTTAAGACCTATCACATGGAAAATCCTATGATTGAAATATTAATAGGGAATAATAGGTTAGTTATGAATACTTTAAATGTAATTTTTTATGTGTGTGCTTTGTAATATTTTGAATATGAATTGGTGAAAAGGAACATACTTTGTTTTATATTTACACCACTCCTTTTGAAAATATCTCATGGAATGGTTAGATTAAAAAAATGGATCAACCCATAGGATTTTAAATATTTTCAAATTATATTAATTTTGAGGTACAAAAACTGTATAATAATTTGTACACTTATGTTGACACAAGTTTCCCTCTATGGGATGTAAGTGTCCATCAGGCTAGAAAGTTGTAGAGGACCTAAAACTAATAGTGAAGGATATATATCAAGTTTCAAATTTTTTATACTTTAAATGATATTTATATCATAAAAAATTATAGGGTTAGACAGAAATATAAGCATTTAGACACAATTAAATGATGAATATGATCCTTTCGATAGTAGAAAGGTCTAGAATTAAAGGGCAAAGCCTTGATATGTATGTGTCAAGTATAAAATATTGAAATCCTATATAAATCAAATATATTAACTAAATTAAATAAACTATGGTTTAACCTATGTTATACCATTGTCTAAGATTTATAATGATTTATAGACACACACACACACACACACACACACACACACACACACACACACACACACACACACACACACACACACACACACACACACACACACACACACACACACACTCAAAATTGAGATCTATGAAAAATCATTATGTAATCATGTAATACATTATATTTATGTTCAACCATTGTTATTTATATCTAAAACTAGTAAGGGGTCCTGAGGAATCATGTAATACATTATGTTTATATTCAACCATTGAAATGTTTAAGACTAGTATCTTTTCATGACATGTTCCCCATTCCTCAGGACCCCTTACAAATCTATTGGTATATTGTGAGGATCGAGTACTTGCATGTGAATGTAGGTAGCACTAAAAGATTTTTTATACTCCTTTTCTAATCTACTAGTCTATCAGATCCCAATGGACCTCATCTCTATCGTGAGGCCAACTGTGGAGTTTGAGCTTTGACTAGAAGAAGGATATTTTATTTGAATCATGTATTTTAGTGTGATTTGACTTTTGATAATATTGAATGTTTTACTTTTTGAGATCATTGAATTTTATTAAGTGATTTTTATTTTGAATATTTTGAGGGATTTTAAGATTCCTCCTCCATATGGACTTGGAAAGACTAGTCATGAGAGATAGACTGATACACACGAATAAGATTTAGGATTAGGCTAAAGGAAGCTAAGTAACCAAAGACAATATTGATTAGGACACTTAGGCTTAATAGTGAACCAACATGTTATCTCAAGTCTCAACCATGTATATGCTTAGTTTGTGAAATGGAATAAAGAGAAATAAAGGAGATCCAAAGTGGACTGGTCAAATGAGTTTATAATGAGATGAATTATTTTATAATTGATCACATGGTATAAAAGGAATGAATAAAGGGATTAAGGTTTGTATAACCAATTCATAATAATAATTATCTATGTTTATAGAGATAAGATAGCAAACAATAATGAAAAGAAAAAAAGAGAGTTTTAAGAAAAGAAATATGATAATAAAAGAAGGAAATGATAAAGAATAAATTCATAAGAAAACATAAATGGAATTATAATTAATATAAGGTGTGAAATTAAAGTCACCATGTAAGATAAATAAGAATTTGACACAATGTCAAATGATTTAACAAATACATAAAGATAAATTTGGAGCAAAAATCCAATCCAAATGGAAATTTAAGAACACCATGCATGTGATCATAATTATTAATAGATTCTCCCACACACATTATCCAAAACGTCTAATAAGTATCTATGAATTTGAATGTGAACTAAAACTAATGTCTCATATATCTTCAAAAAAATTGGGAAAATACTTCACATCTAATCTTCTCAACATAAAAGGTAGGAATGCTCAGGGGATCATATTAAGTAGGACTATCATGAAAGGAATGATCATGAGACTACATAGGAGTGGTTTATATAGCAAATTAAGGGATCACTAATGGGGAAGGATCCATAGGTGAGGGATTCACAAGTGGAGAAGGATCCACTGGTGAGGGAAGGTCTACAGGTGAGGGATTCATAGGTGGATGAATAGGAGGTGAAAAAGGGACCATAGGAGGTGAAACCATGGGGGAAGAAGGGGGATCCTTCTTGTGGAAATGACCTATGAGAGTAATTTTAGGAGGTATGGGAATAGTTAAAAGGTGATCTTTAAGATGTTGTTAAAGGATAAGGCAATGATCAGTGTGATGTATGCCACATTGGTGCCAAAGATAATAAATCTCTCCATACTTTGGAGTATATTCAGGGAGTACCTTCAAGGGAGGTATGGCCTTGTTTGAGGACTAAGGGGTATTAGGAGGCAAAGTGTCAAAATAATTTCATATGTTATGACAACACATGGATGAATGATTATATATGCCATGGAAGCAATAAATACACTTATGAGTAGTCTTAGTATGTGTACTCATAGGAGGAGGTGTAATAGAAGTGGAAGGAAATTGGGAAGGCTCATCAACGCATTTGGTGGAAAAAGGTGCCAAATTTGGTAAATGAAGCAAACCATCCCTAAGATAAGGTGTTGTTGGTGGAGAGATAGGGAAAACATCAATAGTATGAGTGATGGGATTAAAAGTAGGAATAGGATTAGCTAAATTAGGTGTAAGAACAAGATCCAAATTGGGATCTATTAAGGGAGGGGTGGGTCTATAGAAGGCTAAAGGAGAGTTCCATGCATCTTAGGGATAAGCAGGCTATAGGGCTCATGGTACCTATCAAAGTGATAGGGCCCAGTCATAGCATGATCCATAAGCATACTCCTACAAGGTTATTTAGAAACTAGAGGTGTCCACACCATCTCCACCCTATGATATAGAAGAAAATGATAAAATTAGGAATGATATACAATGGAACATGGGAAGATATACTAAAATACTAAAGCAAAGAAGAATAATAATAAATAATCTCAGCATTATAGGCCTAAACAAGACCTCATAAGAATATATCATCCAATGTATAATCATCATCATAATCAAGCATATGAAGATCAATGATGTAGGTAGGGATATCATTGTCATATGATAAGGTGTCATGAATTAAATTCTGAGTCTTAGTTAACAAAATGGGGATGTTATCAAAATGTGGTTAATGACAATGAGGCTTCAAGTACATGAGAAGCTGAGAGATGAGATGAGGTGATAGTTAAAAAATTTTAATCTTAAGATTGATCTCATCAAGCTCATCATCATCAAAGTCTAAGAGGTTAGGGTGAATATTCCTAATGAGTTCAAGATGATCAATATAAGCTTGAGTGGAATTGATGGGAAATTTAAATCTTTGAGACCCAAAAATTTGAACACTTGGTAATGGTTTAAGGGTAAGAATCTTGAATACACACTTGTCCTAGAATTGTTTGAAATTAAAAGGGTTAGTGTCACTCTAATTCCTATATATGGCTCCATCATGAGAGAATTTAATGCATTGGAAAGAATAAGAGGAAAATAATCTTATATTATAAGTCCATGGCCTACCAATCAAGACATTGTAAGATAGAGGAAAGTTAACTATCATCACCTATTGGAAATATTGTCATTGATGTCAAAGGTCTAGCATTATTGGTGATAAAGGCCCCATTGCATTTAATGATGTTTATAACAGTTATATCTTGGTTGATGTGTGTTAATATTTGTTTAATATTAATGAATATATTTTTGGTTGCATATAAGATAAAAGAAGGGCCCATGGAGAAGTCAAAGAGTCATGGGGTAAAGACAAAATAAGAATGGGACACATTTTCCCATGAAGAGTCATCTTGGGGAATTCTAAGAGTCACAAAGTAAAGACAAAAGAGGAAGGGAACAATTTTTCATGAAAGGAGACTTTGAGGAACATGAAAAGTCACCAAAATAAAGACAAAAGAGGAAAGGATGCTTTTGCTTATGAAGGGTCACCACATGACTTTTCAAATGCAAGGATACAAAGGGTCATGCAAGTTTGGTGCCATTTTTCATGAGGATTGAAGGGTCACAAAGGGGGAAGGACAAAGGTCATTTAGAAAGCTATAAATATAGGCTTGATAAGCCATTTGTAATGTGTGAGATAGAGTATGATTTGTATTTGTTATATCTAGCTTAAAAGATTAGAAGAGAGAGAGGAAAGAGATATTGTAATGAACTATCATTTATTGAGATAACAACATTGAGAGATAGTTGTGTGGTATACACAAAAGGGATTGGTGCTCCTATGTGTTGGTGCTCATGAATAGTTGTTGTGTTGGTGCTCAGCAAAGGGGTTGGTGATCATATGGGTTGGTGCTCATGAATTTTTGTTGTGTTGGTACTCAGCAAAGGGGTTGGTACTATTGTGGGTTGGTTCTAATGAATTGTTGCTATGTTGGTGCTCAGAAAAGGGGTTGGTGCTCATGAATAGTTGTTGTGTTGGTTCTCAAAAAAGGGGTTGGTGCTCCTACAAGTTGGTGCTTGAAAATATTATATTTTGAGTTAGTGCTCATTCATATACTTGAGATTGTTCTCCATGGTTTTTCCCATATTGGGTTTCCACATTAAATTTGGTGTCTCTCTCTATCTTGTGTGGTGTTTATTATTTTAGTTTAATTGCATATCTTGAATGTATGTTAAAGTATAATTTGATTAAGGGAAATTTTATAATATTTATGATATACTGATTCACCCCCCCTCTCTGTACATCCCATGCTTAACAATTGGTATCAGAGTAGGTTCCTTTTGAAAAAGTTTTATAGCTTGAAGGTAGATTAGGAAAGCATGATGGCTAGATCACATGAAGGATTTTCTAGAAATAAGGCACCTTTTTTTGATGGGATGAATTATGTTTTTTGGAGCATAAGAATGAAGACTTATTTGATGGCCCTTAGATTTGACATATGGAAAGAAATGGCAAAGGAATATGAAGAGACATAGACACTTGTAATTACTCTAGTAGAAAATAAGGCAAGTGAGTGTAATGCTAAAGCTTTAAATGAATTTTTATGTGGTTTATGTGAATCTAAATTTGTTAAAGTTATGTAATGAAATATACTCATGAAATGTGGGTAAAACTTGAGAATATTTACAAATGTGATGGAAAGGTTCAGCAAGCTAAGCTTCATACTTTTAGAAGATAGTTTGAAAGTTTTAAGATGGAAGAAGAAGAAGATGTAGCAAGTTATCTTTTACAAATTGATCAAATAGTAAATTAGATTCAAGCTCTTGTAGAAAATTTGGAAGAGTCAATGGTGGTACTAATTTTTTTTGAGATCTCTACCAATGAGATATGATGCAAAGGTTCAGCAATCGAGGAGATGAAGAATTTATCCAAGCTAAAGATGGATGAGCTTCATGGTATACTCAGGGCATATGAGATGTAGACTAAACAAGATAAACCCTCAAAGAGAGAAGTAGCTTTCAAGACATCAAATAAAGAGAAAGCTAAGATTCAAGAATCAATTGATAGTTCTAGTGATGATGAATATGATAATAGAGATCTTTTCATTCATAAGCTGAAAAGGGTAATAGGTAAATATCAAGGAAAATTACCTTTTAAATGTTTTAATTATGGAAAGGTTGGACATTTTTTAGCTAAATTCCCAAATAAGGGTAATGATGATAATGAAGAAGGAAGGTCTACATAAAAGAATAATTTCAAAGGTAAATTCAAGAAGGGATTTGAGAAGATGAGCATGTATTCTAAAGATCCTAGCTCAGCCAAAGATAGTGGATTCAGTGATTCAGAAGAAGAAGAGATTCTATTCATGGCCATACATGAAGATGCCTTTACAAGCAAAAGTATAGATGATAAAGAAGAAGAAGAAGAAGAAGATGAAGCTAAAGTGAATCTATAAGGATAACTAATTTGTGCCTTAGAAGAGTTAGAAGCTATTGAGAAGAAGAATCAAATATTGAAGTGCCAGATTAAGAAAAATGAAAAGGAGTCAAAAGAAATAATTGATATTCTAACAGGACATGTTGAAGAAGCTAAAAGAAATGAAAAAGATCTAACAACATAGTCAAAAAGTAAGAAAAGAATGTTAAAGGTATGTTATTGAAATTGCCTCTTTAAAATAAGATTTGAGAAAGTAGTCAATGATAAAGTATTCAGTGATTCAAAATTTAAGGATAACATTAACATGTTGAATAAGATATTAGAAAGCCAAAAGGCAAATTCAGATAAGACAAGAATCAGATTTGAAAATAAAAAGAGCTATGTTGAAGCTATTAAAAAAGAGGAAACAAAAAGGTAAGAAGTGAAGAATACAGAGGACATTTCAAACAAATAAAGCTGGAGGGAACAAAGCTACAAAAGGCAATCAAGTCAGAGATACACAGATAGGTCTTATTTTTATGGTTACTATTTTTATTGTAAAGGATATGGTCATAACAAATTATAATGTTGAAAAAGAGCTAAAAATTTTAGAAATAAGGAGAAGGAAAATCATGTAGAGTCAAGCATAAGCTACAGCAATTTCAAAAATCATGAGGCACTAGTGGAAACAATTTCTTGTGTGGAAAAGGATGGACTGGTGAAGGGATGAGAAGGGAAGCACTATAAGCATGATTACCATGGGTGTAAAATGATGAACTACTAAAATAATTAAGGAGAGTGGGTCTTAGAATAATCCCACTAGATGTAGAACCTAGCATGCTAGTAGAGATACTAGGCATGGACTTAGAGGAAATCAAATAGGAAGAAGTCATGGTATAAGGAGTCAAAATATAGGGAAGAGGCTAAGAAAAAAGAAGCTAGTATCCCCAAATCCATGCTATAACATGGGAGAAAGTTAATGAGGATCTTAGGCTTGACCACTTTCCATAATATAGTAAATGGTAGAAGGATCCTTTCCTTGATGTTGAGTAAATTTAGAGATAAAGAAGAATATTTCATGTGTATACTCTAATTTGGGTTGATTGTCAAGTAAGAAGAGAGGATTACAAAGTGAAGAGGAATGAGGACGGGTCCCATAGTTTATTGTAAGAGTTGATATGAACATTACTTTCACCCAAAAGAGGAACAATAACCTATTGATACCCTATGAGGGTTTATAAAACTCATCATAGTCATTGACTTTAACTCAGTGTTGTCTTCAAATGGGAAGTTCATGATAAGGGAGAAGGACTAGATAAGGAAAATGTGATGCAAAAGCAAGGAAATAAAAAGAGGCATATAAGAGTATAGAGTCAAATGGGTTGACCTAGTACTAAAAAATACGGTCTAAAAATTGAGAAAATAGGAATACAGAGTCAATAGGGTAGACCTAGTTTTGTAACCTAGACTAAAAATAGACAATACAGATATAAAGTCGATAGGGTCGACCTAGTAATGTATCTTGAGGGGAAGAAAAAAATAATGTGTTAATAGGGTTAACTCATTACTATAGGTAGGGGAAATAGATAGTCTATAAGAGATTGTGTCAAACAAAATGATAGTGTACTAAAATAAGAAGTTTTTTGCAAGTACTTTTGAAAGCAAGAAAAAGAAAGGAAACAGATAATCAATTGAGTCAATGAGGATAATACAATTGAGGAAAACAACATAAAGCCTTACACCAATGCCATCTAATGAAAGTTTCTGAAATAAAACATATAATTGAGCAAAGAGAAAATAGTCAATTTGGAAATTAAATTCTAACTAAGTGGTCATCATGAATGCTTTTAGATTATTAGAGTGTTATTTTAAGTGTGATAGAGAATTTGGTTGAAATTAAGGAACTAGAAATCAATGTATGGATGGTTTTAGAATGTTTAGACTAAAATGGATTTGTGTTGGAAATGGTATGGTTTCATATTGGGGCATACCCCCTCACTTAACACATCATAAGGATAAGGGTGTCAGGTACTTTGCCAATATATACCATTAACCATGTGTTTATATTTGGCCATAAAACCAAGTCGACTTCCCCCTTGGTGATGCAATACAAGTAGGTAGGCCCTAGGTAGATAATTGTTTAAATAAATTTTAAGATTATGTGATTTCATAGTGTGTGCATAAAAGATAAAAATAGTGAAACTAAATGGTATATTTAAAAACCACCTAATTACACTATGTGATCTATTTTATGCATGTAAATAACTAAAAGTGAAAGTGTGAGCTAATTTTTTACCATATAGATGTTAATTCCAACTTTGAAACATATTATAGTGTTATTTTAGATGATAGTATATGAAAAAATTATAGAACAAAGTCAATAGTGTCACTACTATATTGCTAAAGTAAGGGTCTGTTAAGAACTATGTCGATAGTGTCAAACTAGTCATTCAGATAGAAGACAAAATACAGAACTAGGTTGACAAGGTGGATCTAGTTTGTTGTATAAGGGTAGTTTTAAATATTGAAAACTATGAAAAATATAACTATGATGAATAAAATAAATTAAATTGAAACTAAAAAAGGAACCATAGTGGGTTGGAAGATGTAGAGAAAAGTGAGAATACTATTGAAGTACCTTAATTTTTACTTGTAAATCCTACCAACTGTGTTGATCGGGTCAACCTAGTTTTATAGTTCCTTTTTTACTATAGACTATGAGGAATATTATATTGGTAATGTTGACCTAGTATGTTTATTGAAAGTCTAGAAGTGTATTATTTTGACAGGTTCGACCTAGTAGCCTATCTAGAAGTTAAAACCTATACTATGTTAATCTATTTGACCTAGTAGATTGTATCTATGAAGACTTGAATAAACATAATAGATTAATTTTGATGTGATTGTGTGTTAAACCTATGCATACAAAATAGAAAATATACTAGCATTGTCAACCTAGTATCAAAAATATATAAAAATAATAAATAAAATGATAAAATACTGAAAAACATGAAAGAAAACTTGCAAGGGTTAGATTCACATGGGTTCACTAGAATGTATGCAATTAAAAATGCATCATTTCTATAAATCAATCCTAACTCAGAGAGGATAGATCATACTTACACTTCTTATTTTGGATACATTAGATAATCAAGAACATGACCAATATGTGGATCGACTAGACCCAATTAGAGGATATCTTATCATAATAAAAATACTAGGGAGTGTTTCAAATCCTCCATTCAAGCACAATCAAGTACTAAATCTAACTAAGCCCTATGCTTTCATATTCACTAGACTAATAATAAGTAAATTAAAGTCTAATATAGTTTTAACCAAATCTTGTGGAACAAAGTGGGGGTAAGAAACAATAAAAGTAAACATGAATAATAGACATACACTCATGTTATGTATACGAAATCCTTATGCATGGAAGAGAAGTACAAATTCATATGTATCTACTCTTATAAAGGAGGACAAAATTTAAGAATTATTACCTTTGAATATGAACCATCTAAGCCTCAATATCTCCCTTGGCCAAGGATCTTTGTAAGAGGTTATTATGGTATGTAAGGATGACAAGGATAAATCAGCTCTAAGCTACACAACCTATCAATGCATCCAAAAGACTTATCCAAAAAACAAGATGCATATCTCCAAAAGTATGAAACCCTAACATTTATCCTCAAGTAGAATTATGGATAATAAGATTCACAATAGCTCTTACTATGATCAAGGAATACAAGAAGGGAGGTTAGATCACGTGTTAGAACAAGTAACAAAGCTTGAATAAAAACACACTGACATGCTTTAAAATTACTTTACTAGATCATAGGGGAACATAATGAACAAAACCAATAGAAAACACAACTAAAATGAAAAATATAACAAATTCCTTACCTTCCTTAAATGTTCTACAATATTTTTTGTGTGGCTTGATCAACTTGTGCTCAAAGAGTCTTTGGAAATGGAAATTGGTTATCTCCTTCTCTCCTTAGAGCCATGACTTGTGGCTTGATGTTGGATTTGGCTTGTGATTTTTGAATTATAACACTACAGTTTTGAATTATGCACCAAATCCTATATTATAGCTTTATTATTTTCAAGCTACCCAAATAAAAAGGCAAATGCTTATATTTATAGGTTTATAAACTAACCCCAACCGAATGTCAGTTAAGGTGTATTTTAAACATGGTATGGGTTCAAACCTAACAAAAGTGAGTTAATTAATCCTATTAGAGTTAAAAAGTGCCAAAATATCATGATTTTTAATGAATAGGAATGGTTGAGATATTTTAGGATATTTTCAAAGTCTTGACAACTCACAAAAGGTAATTATGAAAAAGATAGGATAATTACATTGTAAATTTCCTTTTTTAGATTTTCATTAATTTCTCATGGATAATTCAACTAGAAATTTACTTTGATTTAGAATTTTAGTTAATTATACTTAAGATTTTTGGAATTTTCAATATTTGATTTAGTTCCATGTGTGCACTTGCCGCATTTAATAGGTCTACAGGTTAAATTGCATGTTATGATGCCATAAGATGATTAAAGATGAATGTGTTAGAGGTTTTTGTTTCTTATGGTTGGACACCCCAATTAGGGATGTCTCAACAAGATTATTAAATTTGATTAATGATGCACAAGTAAATTTGGGATGTTTAGTGATTCCTAGGCTTAATTTGTAAATGTTTCTAAAAATCAATCTGAAGTCTAGTATGAAGCCATTGGTGGCTAATTTTAGGTGTCTAGAGTTTGCCCTTGTTTGGGAATATATTTTTATTTATAATAACAATAATTTCTTCTCAAATAATGAAAATGTGCTCTATGATTATGACTTAAATGGAAATGGATGAAATATATGTGCCCCCTCAAGAGAATGATTATTAAAGGGATTGACAGATGGTCCCTCAAAAGAAGTAAATGAGTGGACCAAATAGATGAAATCAAGTGGAAGGGACTAATTTTCCCAAAGGAAGTTATAATCAATGGCATATAAATATTCCCTAGTTAGGGAAGATAAGTAAGATTATTTTCCCATAGGAAGTTATAATCATCGGCATATGGAGCTATGTTAGTTAGAGTAGACAAATAGGATGATTTACCCAGAGGTGGTTATAATCATCAACATAAGTGGGAAAAAAAGGTAATGATTTACTCAAAGGTGATAATAATCATTAAAAAAGGCTTAGGGCAATAAGAGATTGATTTTTCCAAAGGCAATTATAATCAATAAAATCAAAAATAATGATTTACCCAAAGGTGGTTATAATCATTGGCAAGATAAAAACATGCCCCAGTTGGGAATAAGAAATAGAATATTTTTCCTAAACACAATTATAATAATCAACCTTAACATAGATGGAAACATAATTATTGTCCCAAAAGTGGTAGAATCATTGGTAATACAAGTGGGATGGTATGAAATGATTTGCTCAAAGGTGGTTATAATCACTAGTATCCTGATAGTGGAAAACATGATGATGGAAAATTGGTACAGAGGATAAAGATGAATTAGGCAACCTACTAGTAGGGATATGTTCATCCAAACTAGCAATGAGTAAAATTATTTCACTATTTAATTACTCTTTTTGGGAAATGATTTGGATTAGATCAAAAATATTTCTTGTGCCAATGAGATATCATTATTGCATTACCATGTAGACTCTCTAAGCTGATTTTTTTATAGCACATGACAATAGGCACCATGAAAACTTGATCAAAATATTCATAAGGACTGACTCTTGATCTAATACTTAATTGAAAATAATGCACCAATGATAAAAACCATGATGATAATGTTGGAATATGAATATGGATGGATTCAAGAATAATGTGTAAGTAATCACCTAATGAACATACATTGACTAAACAAAGACACAACAAGAAATAAAACAAATAGGAAAATAAATAGAAATATAAAATAACCAATAAACAAGAAATAAAACAACCAAAATAACACAAAACATAAATAATGGTTAATCACAATGTTAGTACAAATAACACAACACAAACAAGGTGACAAACATTTCCCTTAATAAATAGGAGATAACTTAATAGAAAAAAATGGTGGAAAGAAAAGAAAATGAAGGGGGTGGTTTAGCTATCTCCAGATGCACTAGGTAAGTGGGCATTGCCTACATAGTTTCATGGATATAAAATCCAATAAAAACATTAGGCCAAATGTATTTCTCCTAGGAAATAGGATAGAATAAAATTATGAGAATGAAAAAATGATGGATAATATAGAATAATACAAGAATGGACTTGTAAAATGGTGAGAGAATGGGATAAAAGGTCAAAAAAGATGGGGAAACTAAATGACAAGTGGTTTCTTGTGACTTAGTAAGGGTTCCCAAAATTTTTCAATCAAATAAGTGGTCAATGTTTTTATATTTTATAAACTGGTTTTACCAATGTATTTTGAATTTTTTAAGAATCTCAACTTGATCGAGAATGAGGAGACACTAAACGGTCCAAGCTCATAAAATAGAGAAAGAATTCAAATTTAAATTGCTCAAAAAATGGGGAGAGCATGGATTAGGGTGACTGAGATAACCTCAACATAAGTCAAGCACTACCTATATATTCCTAGCATGGGACCTAAAGTCACTATATTTTTTCCTTATAGTGGAGTAATCTAATTAGTTAGTATCGAATTCAAACAAAATAGTCAAAATTGGCAAATGGCATAGTATGGCATAAGCATGGAAAAGTGGTACTTTAAGGCATGATAAATAAGTGTTTCCCCTAGTTTTCCCATAGATAGTTATAAATAGGATATAATGGCATAATTAAATGATAATAATTTTCCCATAGGTGGTTATAATTAGTAGCAACATGGTGGAACACTGATTTGCCCAAAGACAATTATAATCAGTAATACTTGGTATAGAATGGAATAAAAAATGAAGGATGCTACTACCAAACCATTATCATACTACTCGAAAATATGATCTCTATCTAGAATACTTAAATAACCACTAAAAATTTATCTGAATCTTTGTTTTTAAAGTCTCCTTATAACCATTAGAATGGAACCAAGGTCAAAGGGCTAGCTAGGGAGGGCTAATAACAACTCGATCGATAGAAAAGGTATGGTAAAATAGAATGATGGAATTATTGACCATTTTTGGCCTCCTTAGACAAAATTTAAATACCCATAACTTTAAAATTTGAATCTTAAGGAATATCACCTCCTAAACCATCAAAATGAGATCATCAAGTTGGAGTTAGGATGCAAGAAAACTCATTGTTAAGCCTAAAGGCCAAGAAGACTAAAGTGTAGGGAAAAACATATGTGTTAGGTTAAATGGAAAAAAAATGGTAGATAAATATTTATTTTTATGGTTAATCATGCTCAATATCATGATAAAATGACATTATATACTCCACTGATCCCTTTAGGAATAAATTTTGTGTTTTGACCCCCTAAACCATGCATTTTCTCAAGCTTAGCACCATAGCTACTTCAAGGTTTGCATATAATCAAAAGGTTTAAAAGTATAAAATTTGGAATGGTAAATCATGGTATCTTCCATAAGGTTACTAAAACATGTCCTCAAATTTTTAATACATGAAAAGGACAAAAAATCTAATTTTTAGTTTTCTAGGCCTAGATAGCAAAGAGAGACCTAGAGTGACAGAAGAGAGGGGCATAAAATAAGTAATTTAATTGATATTTCAGACCTTAAATTTTTATTATATATAGGTTAATTTTTTATAATTATAAACCTCTCCTTGTTTCCTTATTTTACCCCTAGAACTCAAGAACTATCATCAAATCCAAAATCAGTTTTAAACCCTTCTTAAACCCTTAAAGCTTGGTTTTGAGAGAACTTTAAATTTTTTGATATTTTTAATAAAAAAAATGTGGTTTGAGATATTATTTGGAATATTTTACATTTATAAACCTTTCTCCATAAAATTTTAAAGGCAAAAAGTGGAAAAGTGCAAGTTGGCTGAATTTAGGGTTTTGGCATGCAAATGTAGACAATCAAAAAAAGCATTTTTATGGCACTTAAAGGGTTTAATGGTAAAATATAATGGTTTAATAAGTTATATGGGTACTTATAGGTTAAAAAATAATAATAATCAGGTCTTGATACCTCATAAATCTCAATATACACCTTTTTCGTTTTCCCTATGTCTCACAGTTCACAATTTTTGAGTGTGCTCGGGAGTGGAAAAATGAGTTTTGGGGAATCTAGAGGTACAATAAAGTTCTTAAATTTGGTAAAAATATTAATAATTATTTTATATAACTATTTATTATTATTTTTTCAAAATAATATTTTAATTACCCTTAATATTTGCACAAACCTATGCTTGTTCGTTGAGGAGAACATGGAGCTAGGGTGTGCATTATGCCTAAATTGGTGTTTTTGGAGGTCTTATTTCATTTAATGATGTAAAAAAATTATTTTAAAATATTTATTAGTATTACATGATCAAATTAAAAATTAATTAGGTCTTGATACCACATACATCTCAAGATATGGCCTTTTTCGCTTTTTATTTTTCTTATTTCTCGCAAGCATGAGAGAGCTAGTATAGAACTTCAAGAAAAAAATGGAATTTTTGAGTGCATTATGAATTTTTAAACATTTTTTATGCCTTAAATAATTTAATATACATAAAAATTTCCATGGGATGTTTCAATATTGACAGAGAGAGATCGAGAGAGAGGAAAATCAAGTTCTCATATCTCCATTAATAGAGTTTGTGCTCAAAACTAGGTCTAAAAGTGAAAATTGTAAGGGTAAATTGAGACATTTATGGGATTAAATGTGATAAATATTATACCTAAGATAAATTATCATGATTTAAAAATGTTTATAAATCCAAAAGAGGCTCATTTTAGTCCAATTTAACATAAAGACACACCTAAACCTATTAGGCCTAAAAGGTGGCAACCCTTCTCAAGCTATTTTAGAGAGATATTAAGTGTATTAGAGGCTTAAATTAGTATTTATGGAAGGTTATGAACCAAATAAATATTATTTATTAGTTAATTAGTCCATGGAAGACCTCAAACATGTAGAGAGACACCAAAGCCAATGTATGCCTTGAAAAGGCTAGTGATGGATTAACAAGTGACTAATCAAGTTTTGATATTTTTCAAATGTTAAAAAGCATATTTAATACATTTATAACATTAATTAAATTTTATAATCATCCAATTATCTATTGAAATACATTTTATGTCTAATTTTGTTTTTGGCCTCTTTTTCACTCTCTCAACCATGTGCAATTTTGGACCTCGAAGGTCAAGTTTCACTTGCTTGGCACATGTCTTAGAGGTTTCATGGGGGGATAAGTAGTTATGTAAGGTTGATGGAGGTTTTCATATTAAAATTAAATTAATTTATCCATCCATTAAAAACCTTGGTTTTATAAACAATTATTAAAAATCTTGCCCACTCTCAAACCTTCAAATTACTTTTTTAGAACCTAAGAAGCCAAATTATTTGGAATGCTTCTCACCCTAGGAAAATGTTAGGACATAAAATTTGGAGGGTATTTTGGAGCCTGATTTTAATCCATAAACATCTCTTATTTTACCTATTTAATCCTCAAAATTCAAGAACCATCATCAAAGCTACTTGTAGGTTTTAGCTTGCTAAGCCCTCTCAAAAGACCATTTTTGCCCAAAACCTCTTGAAACCTCATAAATTTCCATAAAATGGTCCTAAAAACATATTAAATTTTTATTTAACTCCCATAATCACTTTTTGGACCCATTTGGCAAATATATTTGGCACATGTGGGTTGTCTTGAGGCCCAAAATGGCAAAAATTACAAGTTTTGAAGGTTTTCAACACAATTGACCTCTGTTATTGGAGTCATGAAGAACCAGGTATATTTAAAGACCATAAATGGTCAATAAATCATCATATGTCATGGAAAATACCTTGTAAGGTCATAATAAATCCTCTAGGGGAATCGGGAAGCTTAAGGGTGAAGACTCTCATGGTGGCCTAAGTTCTCAAGGGGTCTTTAATGGTAGAGTGTAGGTTAAAATAAACATTTTCATGTTTAATGGTTCCCAAAGGAGGAATAGGGATCCAGATCAACATGAAATTAGAATCATTTCACTTTATGGTCTCCCAAGTAAAATATATTATCTTCACTAACCATTAGTGGTCAAGGGTGGCTTTAAAAAGATGTTAATGGTCAAGTGGGTTGTAGAATTCCAAGTGGGAGAGATTGGAGGTTAGGAGAGAAAGTTGGAATATTTAATAAAGCTTCTAGATATTTATATAAATTTGGAGATATTTCTTAGAAATTTTGAGACATGAATTCATCTTTCAAAAATCTTTTTTCTCCCCTCTTCCTCTTCTTCCATATATCTCCCTTTTCTCCCCCATTTGTAATTTATGATTCATGCTTTGGCAAGGGCAAAATATACCAAATTTTGTAATGGGAGCCTATTTAAGTGAAAAATATTGATTACCTTCTACTATGCTTTCATCTTTGTGTGTATTATGGTTTTTTTATGAGGATTATGTGGCATGAGTTTTCCTCTTGATTTTTGTCCTCTCCATTCACCGTTTTGCATGATAGATTTGATTTTGTAGATCTTGAGTCATGTTTATAAGTAATAGGTATGATGTATGATCTGAATGAGTCCATTCATTAATATTATATCTCATTTCTATAATATTTCTAAAGAATTACTTATGTGAACTTAGTTAGTTCTAGGGTTGTGTGAGTGGTAGGTCTTTTGATTTCAATTGTGTGTGTTTTAGTGTAGTTGGAGTATCATTATATGGTGTATCACCTTTATTTATGTTTTTAGTTCTTCCTTCACCATTATAAACCCTTTTCCAAGTCATATAATTAGATTATTAATAGATTAATTGGTAGACCTAGGGATATGGCCCATAACCCAGAGGTTTAAACCCATAATAGGACACCCACAACCTAGGGTTATTCCCATTTTTTAGCTTAGTTGGAAAGAGCCTAAATAACTCTCTCCAAAGGTGAAAACTAATGGTACAATAGTTTTTTGGATGCTTGGTGGGTTTAATTATATATTTTTTATCTCACTAAAAGGTTATTAGTGTTTCCTTTTAGTGTAATCAGCCTTTGGATGCATGCTTGCAAATACAAATGATGAATCCACTATAAACATAAGATGGCCATGCAACCTAAGTACCTAATTTTAGAATTTGGTATGTATAATGAAACATATTTTCATTAATATGATCTTTCTCTACCTTAAAATCACACTTATCAAGCTAATAATGTTTGTGTTCCCCCAAGTGTTCCTCAAGCAACCTATCATACCTATCATAGTATTTGCCTCCCCCACACTTATGTATGACCAAGATCAACCTCCTTTTCATTCAAATCAGTCCTCTAATTCCCCTTGTTGAGACTATGTTTATCTTGTTACATCCATGTCAAAATTTAATCAAACATTATGATATTATATTAAGTTGATATGGGAGATTGATAGGGGTTTAAAGTTTTATTTAGTCATCCCTATCCATTTTATAAAAGAGTCAATACTTTCTCTTTAGTTGGTCAAGAATAAGTTGTCAGCTTGTAAGAATGAACAGTGGGTAGTTTGTGAGAGGGAGAACAAAGTGTGTTTGAGAATAATGGTCCAAATCTTGGAGAATGTGTTGATATATTATGTGGATTAGTAGGTTTAGTGAAATTAGTTTTATTTGTCCTCTCCTCTCTATGAGACTAAAACATAGCCCTGAAGAGTTTCAAATCAGCCCCCTATCCAACCTTGTCAAGGCCCATCCTTGTTAAGAATCAGAGAAGCAATACTGAAATAATGAAGAACAATCATGAAAATAAATAAGGGGATTAGACTTGGAAAATAATTCAACATTCATTCCATGGAGGAGATAAGGAGCTTATTTAATAAGTTTTAGAATGTGTGGGCATTTTATTGAAGAAGGTGACTATCTACATGATGATAAGATAGAGATGAAAGAGTGGGTATTAACCATTGAAGAGGTGTTATATCATTAGGAGGGAGAACATATCAAACCAAAACAAATAAGACTACCCTCTCTAACCCCTAAACACACTCTCCCTCATGAACATATTCATCCCACTCTTCCCCAAGAGCATCTTGTAACTCCTTATGTTCCTAATCCACCAAGTGGACCTTCTTTCCCTCCCACCATCTCCCTTTGCAAAACAGGACCTATTATATGGAGAGAAAATGAAGGCAATTAATTTGAAGAGTATTAAGCCATCCTTCCATATATATCTCCCTATGCCAATGATCCTGGTTATACCATTTCCTCACTAGTGAGACCATTCTTTCCTTGGCATATTGAAGAACATGAGGACAATACAAGTGTCTATGAGGAAGAGATCATGATCAACCCACTTCATTTAGAGGAAGAAAAATCAAGTTTGAATCAACCATCTTGGAATGAATTTAAAACTAATGAATTAGAGCCTAAAGAGGATAATATTCAAGCTAACTATGGGGTAGATCTTGAATGGACTACTGAATGTCTATTTTACATAGATTTAAAAGATAATTAGAACTAGGTATCTGAGGGTGGTACACTTCAAAATCAGGTGTCAATTAAAGATATCCCTAATATGTTAGAGCTAGAGGAAGGTAAATCAAACCTTGAACAAGACAAGTGTGATGTTTGGACCTTGGTTGGTCAAATCAAACCTCATTTGTAGTTGAAAAACAAGATGAAATCTTAAGTGACATTGAAGAAGGAGGCATTTCAAGTGCTTAAGTGATATAGTTTGAGAAACATACCAGTGAAGAAATTGAAGAGTTGTGGCAATAGTTCAATGCCATAACCAAAGAGTTTGAGAAGTTTAAGAGACACGTCCTTATTACAAAAAACTATGATCATTCTTCTTTAAGCATGATTAGTCTTGATTTTCACAAGAATAAGGTGGAATAATATGTTATTTTTTAGACACCAAGTGGAGAGACAGCAACCAATCTCCCAAATCATAGTGAGACTTTCTCCCAAGACATTTTTCACATTGAAGATCATCATGGGATCAATTTTGAGTCATCTCAAGAGTAATTATACATTGGAGACATTCTTAATCCAGTTGACCCTCATTAGAGGTATGATTCAATAAGCATATTGTTTCACAAGCAGAGTATATTCATCATGTTCCTATTCATGAAGTGAGTGATCCAAAAACCTCTCCTTTTGATCTAAGAGGAGAGAAAATATTAAGGTTAGTTGTATATAGTTTATGTAATTATAAATACATAATGTCTATTAATTAATCCTAAATTAGATAAAATAGATCACACCTACACTTCTCATTGGGAATTACTTATTATTTAGGAGCATTACCAATATGGGGATCCACTAGACCCAATTAGGGGATCACTTGTATCACTTGTCATAACACATCATGCCAGGAAGGGTTATAAACCCTACAATATAACATAATCACACAACAACCTTAATGGAGTCCTAAGGTTTAAAAATTTCATTTTATTCTAATAACAAGAAAGTAAAATCTAATATAGTGCACACCAAAGATTGTGGTGTAAAGTGGGGGTTAAAAGCAATAAAAAACAACTAAACTAAACATGTATCAAAATAAATATACTCACATCAATGTATATAGAATCTTAAATACCTGGAGAGAAGAATATAGATGCATTATCTATCTATGCTTACAAAAGAGAAATAAATTTAAGAATACTTACCTTTGAAGATGAACCCATCAAGCCTTAGTCTCTCCCTTGGCCAAGATTCTTCACAATAAATTGTTGTGTTATGTAAGGATAACCAAGATAAATTAGCTCTAGGATACACAACCTATTTAAGCATCCAAAAGGCCTATCCATGAGACAAGATCCATATCTCCAAAGAAATTATGGAACCCTAAGCTTTATTCTTCAATTAGAATGGTCAATAAGTATATGTTCACTCATACTTCTTTACTAATAAGTCCTCTCTTATGAAATGGTGGGAAATAAACTTGTATATATAGGTAGATCTTGTCCTAAATTCTCTTGAGAATGTCATTTGTAAAAGGTCAACCCAGTTGACCCTAGTGTGAATTTTAGGATAATTTATTAGGTTTGTGCTAGTTCAACTAAAAGGCTAACAAACCAAGAAAGTAAAGAATGCCCCTAAACTATATTGGGTCAACCCAGTTGACCTAGTATAATTGATAGTAAAAAAGGATGTTAAAGAAAGAAAAGGAAGAATTGAAAGAGGAAAATAGTAGAGGATTTATGACTAAGAAGAACAATCTTAGGGTAAATGCTTTTTGGAGACAAGTGTGTAGATGGTAAGTGGAAAAAGGGATAAAAATCTTATGAAGCACCAATGGTCTACCCACCCCTTTCCTAATGCACTCCTTAAGGCATGCACTCATAGAGATTGAGACTCAAAAAGTTATTATAAGATAAAGTGTCAATAATCAATAAAAGTTTTAAAATATTATGTGTATACATATGCCCCAATTGAAGCTTATCACATGTCACATAAGTGCAACACAGGATGGTGTTTCAAGATATAACATGATAACATAAAAATTTAATGCTAAGTAAAGTGTAGTAAGTAGAAAATAAGATAAATGAAATAAATATATTGAAAAACACATACCTTTAACTTACCTTAATGTGTAGATAAAGAAGTAGACTATAATAAATGTGAAGGTGTCCAATGCAGAGAACACTAGATGAACATGTAAAAGTTAGTGCAAAATAGCTCAATATCATAATTTCTAGAATATAAGCATATGATAGTCGAAAATAATATCTATGTCATCATGAATCTAATGAATTTTATGCTTTGAAAATTGGATGAGTAAAAACAAAGATAAAAGCAAAATAATAAATCTATAGGACAATAATTGAAAGATTTACATTTTAAAAAATGTTTAAAATAGGGGAAAAGACAAGTCATTTATTATTTTGACTTGTTAGAGAGGAGAAAAAATAGATTTAGAGAAAACATAAGATAGGATTTTGAGGAGATGACATTCTAGATAGGGAGAGAATCCAAAGGTGGCAGCAAGTGCATTACAGGTATGTAACTAAGAATTGCAAACTAGTTTTTGAAATTTGTATTGAATTAAGTGAAATTTAGTAATTTTGAATTTTAAGCATTTCTAAATGTCAAAATGAAACAAAATAGATTATAGGGGTAGTAAATAGGAATATGGGAAATAGGTTTGAAGGATTTAGGCAAAAATTAAGAAAATTACAATTTTTAAAGAAAATTCAAGGGGTTGGTAGGAAAAAGGCACTAGGTCAACCTAGTCAACCCATTAGGCTAGAAAATAGGTAGAATCCAAAATGCTGACCTAGTAGGTATGGGTCAACCCTATACAATCTATAGGTTGAAATCTTAGTTTAGAGTTATCAGCTGGCCCAAAAGGTCTATAATGGAAACTCAAAACTAGGGAGGGAAAAATAAGGGGGTTGACTTAGATTTTTTAGTCAACTAAGTAAAAATATAGGAAAATTTTGGTCAAACTAGTTTTGACCAAAGAGCTAGAAAAATACAAAAAAGAATGCCAAGGTTGAAGGAGGGATAAAATGACCAAGTAAGATCAAGAAGGACTGAGAAGGATAGAATTAAGTTAAAATGATTAAAATAAGGTAATATAGGCTTGTTTTTGCTTTAGAAATGGAAAAATAATGTATTATGACTATACATGACATGAAGGAACTGATACATTCTTTGTTGCTTCTTAGGTACAAGGATGAATGAGATTGTTGTGACTTGTAGATGCAACATGGTTATTAGATTTGTTATATAGGATATTAGATAGAGATAGGGATAGACTAGGATCCATGGGTCTAGGCAAAATAATAGAGATGTGTTAGATCCCCCTTAGTGTTGATTTGTTAGTCATGGTTCTTGGTTGTTGGGAATGATTGACTAACACATTTCAATGGGAGATGGATGGGGATATAGTAGAGGTGGATATCACACAAGAGGATTTATATTCCATCTTGGGGATACCTATAATAGGAGTAAAGGTGATCATAGGGATACCAAATATTCTAGAGGAGAGGAGAGCCTTAGCCATGTAGGCTACATGATTAGAGATGATACTACCAAGTAGGAGGGTGAGCATGTTTGATGTATATACATCATAGATTATAAATATTTAGAAGGTTATGATAGGCATTGTGACATAATGAATGCTATGTCACAAGTCAAATAACAATGTATCACCATTCATGGTAGCCTTGAGTAGGATGATATTGGAGGAGTGTGTTTTATATGACCTAGGCTCGATCATCTAGGTCTAACTAGTACATGATATATATGAGATGATATTTATAGGGTATAAAACCATGGGGTTTATCATATTATTAACAAATTGGATCTATGAGATGTTTTCTATATGCCAACTAATTGGGTTACCCCATGTGGTCGATGATAGGTTACCTCGAGTGTAGAGATAGAAGGAGGACTAGGTAGCATTTGTTATACCCCATGTGCTATAACTATAGTCTGTGAGATGTGAAGACATCTATGGTAGCTAGACACACACATAATAACTACATGGTAAATATAGCACATAGTTACACCAATAATAGATAGGATAGAGATGGTTAGACACTACTTTTGATGGAGACAACCATATCTAGTGACACAAGTACCAATGTAAATGGGCCTACCTCATCTAGTGATACCAATACTAATGTCTAAGTAGTGGTATTAAATTGTGAGGGAGCCATAGGGGAGGAGAGGACTAGGGCCAATAGTAGTGAGGTTGACATTGAGTCCATGCTAAGAGGAACCATGGATTGGTCAAGCATGATGAGGAGATGAATAAGAGGGTAGGGATGTGGAGGTAGAGATACTAGATGTACCACTACTAGTTTCACATAAAGATGAGAAATGACCACTAAGGACACAATGTCAATTGAAGTAAGAGGCATAAGAGAGAGTGTAAACCATTACCATCCTAGATTACCCCATAAGTGAGCCAAAGGAGGTGATAGAAATACCACTCAGATGATGACTGAGACTAGAATGATCCATGATAGTCAGATTTGAGCTAAGGAGGCAACTTAAAAAAGGAGGTGATATGAGGCCATGTAGATGGGAATACTATGTTAGGTGGTCATGTAGATGGTGACACCATAGTATCCAAGACATAAATAGGTAAAAGATGATTAATTTGTTGCTTAAGTTTTGTTTATATAGATAGATAAATATTATGAGATATGAAAGTCATCTAATATCCATCTTGTGGGATTATTTAGGTGTAGGTGATGATGAGGATGAGATATGGGGTTCCCTAGTGAGGGGAGAACTCCATGATGTCCTCTATAAGACTTTGCATCCATACGATCCCATGACACTAGAGGATCTAATTATACCATTTACCTCAGCTCAAGCAAGCTAGTTTAGATTAGCTAGAGAGGTAGTAAAGTAGATATGGGTGTAGAGAAAGAGGATGCAGCCACCAAAAATGATGGGTGAAGGGGATTTATAGGCACGACAAGCCTTAGTAGATGAAATAGCTATGTATCTATTTATAGTATCATAGATGACAAAGATATGGACTCATTTGATGGAGTCATAGATGTGGGAAACACACCTATAGGGACAAGTAGAGGGGCCAACATCTTAGATGGCCTCCTTACAACATACCATTTGGAGGAATCAGACTGAGGCCTCAGTAGGTAGCATAGCTAGGATATGAGATGGATAGAATGGGACCCAACCCTAGAGCTAGAGCATTGTATATGGTTGTATTTTTGTAATAAAATGGAAGGTATGAAAAAGGGCACAAATGGTAATAAAATAAATTAATTAAGTCAATAAATCATACTAAATCATGCTATGAAGTATGAAAGAAAATAAAAATTGCAAAAGATTGGTCTTAAATTGGTCATACTAATTCAAGTTGGGAAGTGTGAAAATTTCAATAAATGGTTGAAATCTTAAATTCACTCAAAAAATAAGAAAACAAAAAGGTGAAATAAAAATTAAATAACCATAAAACATACTAAATATCAAGATGGGAAGTATGTAAAATGATGTGTAACTTCATAATTGATTAGATATTATCTCAAATTTGACACATGTAATTTTGATGGTGACTTGGGTATTGGAAAATTTTGTGAGGAGGGTTAGGTCCTATCCATGGTCTTACGCTACAAATTAATAAAGAGAACACTATTGGGTTGGAATAAATAGGAAAATTGGGTAATCAAAGATGTGCATAATATGAAGGAAAACTTGGTAATGTGTGAGGATGGTTAGGTCCTATTCGTGGTCTTACAATGTAACTCACAAATGAAATCCCAAGGGGAGGGGTGATCAGTAGAACAAATAAAAAATCTCAAAAGTAAATATAATAAGTGAAAAAATAAGTGTTAAAAGTAAGAATTTGGCATCTTATGAGAAGACCTTAGAAGGCTAGAGGCATACTAAGAACATGATAAGACACTAAGTGACTAGCGGTCATCTATTTACAAAGGAAACTTACTCTCTATAGACACAAAGCTTTATAGGTAAATATGTGTGATACTAAGATCAACTCATGAAGGTAGATTGGTACAAAAAATAAAAATGGACCTACCTTCCCACGACATGTTCCTCAATTTTCAAGACCCTTTACAGAGTTGTCAGTCTACTGTGAAGATTTGGGTACTTTCATGATAAATTAGGTAGCATTAAAAGATTTTTTTATTCTCCTCTTCTAATCTACTAGTATACCATACCCCAAAGGACCTCAAATATACCATGAGGCCAATTTTAGAGTTTTATATTTGAATATAATAAGGAGATGTGATTTGAATCACATCTTTAAGTATTATTATAATTTTAACAATCTTTTTTCCTTTTGATATCATTTCCTTTTATTTAAATGATTTGGCCTTTAACTTTCTTTTGAAGGATTTTTAATATTCCTCCTCCATATGGATTTTTAATGACCAATAATGAGATAGATAGTGATACACATGAATGATCTATAGGCTAAGGATAAAGGAAGCTAAGTAACCAAAGACAAAGACTAACTAGGACACTTAGGATTTATAATGAACTAACATATGATCTCAAGTCTCAACTATGTACATGCTTAGTTTGTGGAAAAAATAAGAAGGGAAAAAGGAGATCCACAATAGACCAGTAAAAGGAGATAGTAATGAGATAGACTATTCTACTAATTGATCACATGGTAAAGGGAAATAATAACCGAGGGGAACATGGTAAGTATAACCAGATCGCCTTGACATATTATCTACAAAAAATAAGGATAAGAAAGCATAATAATCATAAATATACAATAAAAGAGTTTTGAGAAAAACTCCAAGGAAAAAGGGGAAAGAAAATAATGATAAAAAAAGACAATCATATGTGAAAATAAATGATAAGAGAAGTAAGATATAGTATAACAAGTAAGAAATCATGATATGAAAGAAGTATAAATTTGAAATAGTGTCAAATGATATAATAGATAAAAATAATATTGGAACACATGTCTAATCCAAATATAAATGTGAAATCACCATGCATGTGCTCATAAATACTAGTAAATCTATCCACACACATTACCCAATACATCAGATACATTTCTATGAAGTTGTAATCAAACTACTGCTAAGGTCTCATCAATCTTCAATGAATACTGGGCAAATACTTCTTTTCTAATCTCCTCAACTAAAAAATTAGGAATGATCAAAGGATTGTGCTAAGGAGTAAAATTAGGCAAAGGTTGGTGAAGAGAATGCATAGAAACAAGATCTATGGGAGAAGAAGGAATCACTGGTGGAGAAGGATCCATAGGTGAAAAACTTAAGGGTGGAGAAGGATCCATGGGTGAGGGAAGGTCCACAAGTGAAGGGATCATAGGTGTAGACATAGAAGGTGGTTAATGGACCATAGGAGGTGATGGAGCCATTAGAGGTGGAGACATAGGAGAAGAAGGAGGATCATTATTGTAGGAATGACCTATGGGAGGAGTGGTAGAAGGTATAAGAATGGCTATAAGGTGATCTTTGAGATGTTGTAAGATGTGACAATGATCAATATGATGGGATCTACATTGATGCCATAGACAATATACCTCACCATACTTAGGAAAATATTTAGGAAGTACCTTTGAGGGAGGTATAGTTTTGTCTACTGATAGGGAATAAGGATATAAGGTATCAAGATATTATCACAACTTGTGATAATGGGTGGAATAATGGTTATTTGTCCCATGGAAGCAATAGATATTCTTGTGGGTGGTTTTATTAGAAGCACTAATATAAAGAGGTAAAATAAGAGTGGAAAAATTTGAATAACACTCATCAACCCATTTGGTGGGTAGAGGAGCCATCTTAGCCAAGGGAAGTAAACCATCATTAAAGGAAGGTGATGATGAGGAAGGAATGGAACTAGGCTCCATGGAAGGAGTGATAGTATTAGAAATAGGGGTAGACTCAACAATAGTAGGAGTAAGAACATGATAAACTATAGTAAAATTAGGAAGAGGCTCAACTATATTAGTCTCTACTGAGGTAGGGTTGGGATCTATAGAAGGTCTAAGGAGGGTTGAACTAACCTCAAGGTTAAACTAATGACTAGAGTCAAGGAACCTAGAAAAGTGATAAATATTGATCATAGCATGATCCATGAGTGTATTCCTATGTGGCTCCTACAAAATTGGAGGTGTTAATGCCATGTCTTCCCTATGATAAAGGGTAAAATGCAAAAATTAGGAACTATAAGTGAAGGAAAATGATGAGATGCATGGAAATACTCAAGTAAAGAAGAATTATAATGGATAATTTTAACATCATGAGTTTAGACAAGATTACCTAATAGTCGATCATCTAAGGAATAACCATCATCATAATTTGGGGTATGAAGATCAATGACACAAGTAGGAATAACCTTGTCATCTGATGAAGCATGGTGAATAGAATGCCTAGTCTTAGTTATGACTACGGGAATGTCATTACAAGGAGGTTTGTGAGAATGAGGCTAAAAGAAGTTACAAGATGAGGTGAGAGACCAAAAGTTTTGATATTTAAATTAATCTCATCAAGCTTATCATCATTGGAATCTAAAAGGTTAGAATGAATGTTACCAATGAGCTCAAGATGCCCACTATAACCATGATTTGAATTAATAGGAAAGTTGAGATGCTAAGACTCACAAAATGGAACGCTTGGTAAAGTTTCAAGAGTAGTAATATTAAAGAGACCACGATCTTGGAATTTTTCAAAATTCCAAGGGTTAATGTCACCTTGAATCTTGTAAAGGTCTCCATTATGAGGGAATTTAATGCATTAGTAGGTGAAATATGCAATAGCTCTCATGTAGTGAGTTTACGGCCTACTAAGCAAGATGTTATAAGAAGGGGGAATTTAAATATCATCACCTACATGCAGATGGTGAGAGGTGGAATAGTAATCAGAAGCCACATGTAACCTAGAGGAGGAATTTACCTTCTATAGTATCCTTGGCATGTATTGCATGTATACTTAAGATTACATTTATAATACCCAAGGGTCTTAATAAAATTTAGAGAATAAACAAATGTATGAAAACCCTCATCATTCAAGGCACACTTGAATTAGATATCATTTATTTGGATGCTAATGAGTAAAGGAGGATCTATATGAAGTAGAATCTCATCAGGAATCATAGATGTGATAGTAAATTTTAAAGAAAGAAAAGTGTCTATAGTTTCATAATGTGGATAGACATCTCCTCACATTGTTGTAAAATACTATCTTTAAAAGTAGATAAAGCTACCTCCCATCCTATGAGGGGAGGATGAGGGACATTCATCTCAAGTAAGAGCTACATGAGGTAATTTATATGACATAGGGAAGTCCTCATGAGCTCAAGGAATGGAATTTTGGATGGGAGATTAGTGAGCTCTGTAATGGGTCCCACTCACCATAGCCCATAATAAGATTATTATATTTAGGTGCGTAATGATTATGGAGATCCTCAGAAGGAGGAATTAAAGTACATTAGAATTTTTGTTGGTAAGAAGAAGAAGGTTTAGAACAAGGTGGTAAATCATGTTGAGATGATGAACTAGTTGGTTTAAGTTAATTTTGAGAATTGAAGGAAGAAGTGTTAGTAGAAGATTAATTATAATTAGAATTGGAAGATGATGGAAGAGTTGTAGAAATAGAATGGGATGTATTATCCAAGGAAGAATCATAAATTGGATCATTAAAAGTGATAAGATCTTCTTTCCAAAACTCATTTAAATGAGTTGGAGAAGAATCTTGGATAACATGATATGTCTTATAAGGAGTGTAGATAGGTTGAAAATCAATTAAATCCACCACCCTTCATGTATTAGTCATACTAACCACATTTTCTTTGGAAGTTGGTTTAATAATACTTTCTATGTTATTGGTGGAAGGAGTGGGCTTGTCTTGATTATCTTGAATTGGTTGATTATTAGGTAAAGGATCATTGTAGATAGCCAAATAAGCATTTGCTTGATTTAAGGCTTAAGTTTTGTCATCTGATTCATATTCCTTGAAATCAATCTCATAGGCTTGTTGACACTTATGGATAATGGAATCATGATCAAACTTAGGTCTGAGAATAAAATCCCTAACTAAATTATGAAGTTGTATACAAGTCTCATGAGAATGACCCCAACTATCATGAAACCAACAAAACTTGTTAGGATCCTACCAAGATTTCATAGGATGATTAGGGTCAAGTTCTCATGGAAGAGGCCTAGGTAGATGCTTAATCACTTCAGTTGAGGATAGAGTTTTATGAACATTGATGTTATTTTGAGAAGATAATTGAGGATTGGTATATTTTTGAGAAGAATTTGGTTCCAAAGAAGGGTTAGGAATGACATCTTAAACATTATAAATGGTGTCATATGAATCAGTAACACCAACATTGGTGATATTGTAGTTTTTATTCTTAAGTAATAAACAAGGACCTGTAGAAGGTTGGGGTGGCTTGAATTGACACATTAATAAATCTTGTCTTTTACCTTGGTCAATAAACTCATCCAAGGTATGTGGAGAGAGAGTGTGGACTTGATATTACAATTTAGGAAAAATGGCATTTGTAAAGAGATGAAAAATATTATTATCCACCATGTTATGTTCAGATTTATTTGAAAAATTCTTCCATCTCTTAACAAAAGCTTAAATAGCTTCATTCTCATGTTGTTTGAAATTAATGAAATGGTCCAAAGTGTTTTTAGGAAGATAATTAGTTTGAAATTCTTGAACTAGAGCATTTAATAAGTCCTCTAAACTAGAAATGGAATGAGATATAAGTTGATTGTACCAATCCAAGGCATCACCCATGAGGGTTTTGGATAGGATCTTGGTAGTGATAAAGTTATTTAATTTGACCCAATCCTTGAAAATATTTCCAAATATTCTTAGGTGAAGGGTAGGATCAATTGACCCATTATAATAAATTATAGGTGTTATACCTCTTATATCAATGTTGGAAATTTGAGTAGTAAGAGGTTCATTTTGTTGATGTTTAATGGTTTTATTGACTAAAGGAAGTTGAGGAATGAGATTGCCTTGAGAATATTGAAGAGGAAGAGGGGGAAAATTTTGATTATGTTTGCCCCAATCCATTGGTTATAGATGATATTGAAGGTTAAGGAGGTGGTTTTGCATTCTCATCATTTGATTTGTGTTATGAGCTTTAAAGGTATTCATTTGATTAAGAGTTTGCAATAAAAATTGATGAATTTGATTAAAATTAGATGTATTTGAATTGTTATTTGTGTTGTTATTAGTGTCTTGGGTACCAATATTAATGTTGACATGAGATTGAGAAGAATTGTGAGAATTTGAGGCACTAGTGGCAAAATTTGCTTGTAAAGCAAAAGATGGACTAGTGAATGGTTAAGAGCAAGAAGCACTAGAAGCATGATTTCCTTAGGTATCAATAGATAAAATAATGGAAGGATTAAGGATTGTGGACCTTATGAGAGGCCCACTAGATGTATAACCTACCATGTTAGTTTAGATACTAGGCATGAAGGTAGAAGATGTTAGAAAAGAAGAAGTCATGGCATAAGAAGGAATAAAAATTGAAGGAAGAGGTTGAGAACCAAAGAAAGTGATACCTAAAAATCCTATTGAGAATATAGGAATGGGTGAATGAGGCTCTTTGGTTTGACCACTAATCATGAGGTTGTAAATAGTAGAAGGATCCTTTTTCTATGTTGAGGAAATTTAGAAATAAAGAAAACCATTTTGGGAGTATACTCTAACTTAGGTTGATCTCATAATGAGAAAAGAGAATTATGTTATGAAGAGGTATGAGGAGGGGTACCATATTTCATTATTCTAGTGGAAATATGAACATTAATAGCATCTAAAAGAGGAACCCTACTGTGGCTATGGGGGACCCTATTAGGATTGGTAAAGTTCATCATACTTGTTGACTATGACATAGTATCATCACCAACTAGAAATTACATGATGAACGAGAAGTAAGAGAGATGAGAAAGCAAAGGTCAAAATAAGGTGACTAAAACTATACAAGGTTGACTAGGTTGATCCAGTATAGAAATAGGGACTGTAAAACTATTTATGGTCGACTAGGTCGATATAATATAGTGTATAGAAGGTAGAAAAAGCACTGGGTCAACCAGATCGATCTAGTATAAAAAATAGGGAACTTAAGAAACCTAAAAATATATTACAAAATGAAACAAAATAACTTTGAAAGAAATAAAAATTAGTAAGTACTAAAAGGAAATAGACAACCAATTGGATCAATGCTAGCCAATCTAATTAAAACACACAAAACAAAATCTTGAGCTAATGCTAGCTAATGCAATTTTTTACATAAACAATGTAACAAAGAGAAAAAAAAGTTAAGTTAAATAATCGGTCAACCTTATTGTTAATTAGATTATTAAGAATGGTTTTAAATGTGATTGGAAGTTGGCTATAAATAAGGTACTAGATAATAATCTAAGGATGGTTTTAGGTAGTTTGGGATAAAAGGGATTGTAGTGGCAATGATATAGGCTTGGTTTGGGATGTAACCCCTCACTTCACACACCATAGTGATAAGGGTATTAGGTGATTAACCATAATATACCATTATCCTTGCTTTATACTTAACCAGAGCATCAAGTCAACTTCCCCCTTGGTGATGAAATCCAATTAGGTTAGCCTAGGGTAGACAAGATTTTAATGTGATTGTTTATATTTTATGATTTGGCCATGTTTTCATATAATAGAAATAATGAAACTAAGTGATTAATTTAAAATCCCCTAATTAAACTATGTGAAATATTCTAAGCATATAAACACCAAGAAAATAAATGTGTGAGATATTTACTAACAAATATGATGTTAATTCCAACTTTGAAATAAGGTATAGTGTGAACACTATATGTATAAAATATAAAACATGGTTGATAGAGTCGAACCTATACTATAGAAGAAAAGTTTTAAAGTGAACTAGTTTAATAGTGTCAATCCAATTATTTTAGATAGCACACAAAAGATAGAATTGGGTCAAGAACGTCGATCTAGTTGACTATGTAAGGGTAGTGTTAAAGACTAAAAATATGAAAGGAAAGATAGAAAAGAGAGAAATAGAGAACTAGAAAGGAACCTTGGTGGATCAGATATCTAATGAAGAAGATTTTTGGTCTAGAACCTGGAAGTGTGATTGAAAAAACTACAAACTAGGACAACAATATTGATCAAGCTATATAGAAACCTACTAAATAGTGTTGAAACTATAAGGGGTCAATTGGGTTGACCTAGTAGGTTGAAATGGATGTCTAAAAGGTTGAAAACCTATATTCGGTCGACTAGGTCGATCTAGTTTTTTATTTATTCAACATACACATAGAGATAAAAAGATAGGCCAACAAAATTGATCTAGAATGTTAAAATATATGATAAAAATAAATGAAATAAAAAGTGAATAAATCCTACAAGGGTTAGTTCATGTCAGGTTCACCAAAATGTATATAATTGAAACTGCATCATGTCTATGAATTAATCCTAGATTGGATAAGATAGATCACACCTAAACTTCTGATTGGGAATACACTTGTTAAGAGAGAGCATGACCAATATAGGGATCTACTAAACCTGATTAGGGGATCACTTGTATCACTTGTCACAACACATAATGATAGGAAGGTTTCCAAAGCCTACAATCTAAAATAATCACAAAATAACCCTAATGGAGTCTTAAGGTTTAAATTATTCACTTTATTCTAATATCAACAAAGTAAAATCTTATCTAGTGTACACCAAAGCTTGTGGTACAAAGTGGGGTTTACAAGCAATAAAAACAACTAAACTAAACATGTATTAGAAGACATATACTCAAATTAATGTATATATAATCCTAAATACATAGAGAGAAGAATAAAATTTCATTATATATCTACTCTTATAAAGGAGAAATAAAGTTAGGAATACTTACCTTTGAAGACGAACCCATAGAGCTTCAATCTCTCCATTGGCCAAGATGCTTCATAGGAGTTTGTTGTGGTATATAAGGATAACCAAAATAAATCAGATCTAGGCTACAAAACATATCCAAGAAACCAAAAGACTCATCAATAAGATAAGATCCATATCTCCAAAGAAAATAGGAACCCTAAGATTTATTCCTCAATTAGAATGGTTAATAAGTAGATGTTCACTCACACTTCTTTGGTAATAATTATTCTCTTAAGAAATGGTGGGGAATGAAATTGTATATATAGTTGGATCTTGTCCTAGATCCTCCTAAAAATGTTAGCTGTATAAGGTTGACCCAATTGACCTAGTGTGTTTTTAGGGACAATTTACAAGGTCGGCCAAAAGGCTAACAAACCAAGAAAGTAAAGAATGACCTTAAACTGTACTAGGTTAACCTAGTACAACCAATAGTCAAAAAGAATGTTAAGGAAAGAAAAGGAGGAATAGAAAGAGGAAAATACTAGAGGAGGTAGGAATGAGAATAATAAACATAGGTTAAATGGTTTTAGGAGACAAGTGTGTAGATAACAAGTGGAAAAAAGGACAATAATCTTATGAAGCACCAATGGTCTGTCCACCCCTTTCCTAGTGTACTCCTTAAGGCATGCACTCAGATAGATTGAGACTTGATAGGTTTATTCAAGATAAAAAGTGTTAGTAATCAATAAAATTTTGAAAATATTATGTGTATACATATAGTAGTTGGTGTGTTTGCTTTCTTTAAGTACCTTTGCATAGTTTGTTTGTATAGTTAGTTTCCTTTGTTGTGTGATTTATAGGTAGCAGGTTGTTATTAGTTTTTAGAGGTGTTTTAGAGGATGGAATAAGTGAAAATAAAAATCAAATTAGTTGGTTATTTATGTTAAGAGAATCCCTTACCCAATGGATAGATGAGGCACAAGTTTTTTGGTCAGTAGGCTAGCCAATCCCACAGAGTCATGAAGATTATTGACCATTTTTTCCCTCCTTAGATCAAAGTTAAAAAACACTAACCTAAAACATTTAGTATTAAGGCATATAGCCTCCTAAACCATCATAATGAGATCTATAAGAACACTCATTGGCAAGCCTAGAGGCTAAGAAAACTAAGGTGTAGGGTAAAACATCTATGTCAGGTCAAATGGAAACCAATTGGAAGATAAATGGTTATGTGGATGGTGAATAATTATTAATATCATGATATAATGACATTATAGACTCAATTGAGTCCTTAAGGAATAAATTTTGTGTTTTGACCCCCTAAACCATACATTTTTCTTAAGCTTAGTGCCATATCTACTTCAAGGTTTGCATATGAGCACAAGGTTTAATGGTCTAAACTTTTGAATGGTAAATTATTTTAGGTTCCTAAAGGTTAATAAAACATTTCCCAATAATTTTCATACATTTGACAAAAAATCCATTTTTTATTTTTCTAAGCTTAGAGAGTTAAGAAAGACCTAGAGCGCAATAAGAGAGGGGGGTGACATCAGTAATTTCCTTGAAATTTATGACCTTGAATTTTTATTATATTTACGGTAATGGGTTATATCCATAAACATCTCTTGGTTTCCTTATTTCACCCCTATAACTCAAGAAACATCATCAAATCCAAAATTAGTTTTAAACCCTTCTTAAACCCTAAAATCTTGGTTTTGGGAGAAATTTCACATTTTTTAATCATTTTAATATAAAAAAATGTTTTTTGAGATATTATGGGTCATATTTGACCTTTATAAAACATCTTACATCAATTTTTAGAGGCAAAAAGTGGAAAAGTGTAAGTTGGCTGAATTTAAGGTTTTGGCATGCAAATGTAGATATTCATAAAAGACATTTTTGAGGCACTTAAAGGGATGAATGATAAAATATAATGATTGTATAACTTATAGGCTTATTTGAAGGGGAAAAAAAATAATGAGGTCTTGATACCTCATAAATCTCAATATAAACCTTTTTCTTTCTCCATGTCTCATAGTTCACAATTTCTGAGTGTGCTCGAGAGCAAAAAATGAGTTTTGGGGAATCTAGAGGTGAAATAAAGTTATGAAATTTGGTAAAGATATTCATAATGATTATATATATATATATATATATATATATATATATATATATATATATATATATATATATATATATATATATATATATATATATATATATATATATATATATATATATATAATGTTTTTTGGTATAAAATAAGAGTGTAATTGCCTATTATTTTTATATAGTCCTATGTTTGTTTGTTGAGGAGAACATGATATATATATATATATATATATATATATAATGTTTTTTGGTATAAAATAAGAGTGTAATTGCCTATTATTTTTATATAGTCCTATGTTTGTTTGTTGAGGAGAACATGGAGCTAGGGTTTGCATCAAGCCTAAATTGGTATTTTTAGAGGATTTATTTGATTTAATGATGAAAAAATTATTTTAATAGTTTTAAAATATATTAAATTCCAAAATTAAAAATTAATGAGTTATTTATACCCCATATATTTGAAGATATGTCATTTTCTCACTTCCTAGTTTTCTTGTTTCTCATAAGCATAAGAGAGCTAGTATAGAGCTTCAATAAGAAAATGGATGTTTTGAGTACATGATGCATTTAGAAACATTTTTTGATGAATTAAAATATTTAATATAATTAAAATTTATATGGTATGTTCCAATATTAATAGAGAGAGATCAAGAGAGAGGAAAAGTAAGTTCTTATATCTCCATTAATGGAGTCCATGCTCAAAACCAAGTCTAAAAGTGAAGGTTTTAGGGGTCAAATGGGAAATTTATGGGATTAAAATTTAATATTAGTATCCTTAATATTAATTTACATGATTTTATCATGTTTATAAGTCCAAGAGAGGCTCAGTTTAGTCCAATTTAGCATAAAGACACACCTAGATCTACTAGGCCTAGAAGGTACTAAACCTTATTAATCTATTTTCAGGAGCTCTTAAGGGTCTCAAAGGATAATATTAGTATATATGGAATGGTATTATCCACATAAATATTATTTATAACTAAAAATTTTCATGTAATACCTAAAACATGTAGAGAGACACAAAAGCCAATACATGCCTTAAAAAGGCTAGTGATGGATTAACAAGTGACTAATCAAGTTTTGATCTTTTTCAGGTGTTACAAATAATTTTTAATATATTTATAGAATTAATTAAATGTTAAAATCATAAAATTATCTATTAAAATCCATTTTGGGTCTAATTTTGGTTTTGAACACTTTTTCACTCTCTAGGCCAAGTGTAGTCTTGGAGCTCGAAGGTCAAGTTTCACTTGCTTGACATGTGTCATAGAGGTTATATGGGGAGATAAGGAGTTATTTAATGTTGATTTATGTTTTTATATTCTAATTAAATTAATTTATTCATCCATGAGGACCCTTTGTTTTAATAATAATCATTAAGAAGTTTGCCCACTCTCAAACCTTCAAATTACCTTTTTAGAACTCAAGAAGCCAATTTGTTTTGAATATTTTCACACATGGGAAATATTTATGATCTAAAAATTGGAGGGTAGTATCATGACTTAGTTTAATACATAAACATATCTCATTTTCCATATTTCACCCTCAAAATTTGAGAACCATCATCAAAGCAAGTTGCAGGTTTTAGCTTTCTTAGCCCTCTCAAAAGACCAATTTTACCCAAAACCTCATAAATTTCCCTCAAATGTTCCTATAAAAATTTAAAAACATTAATAAAATCCCCTAATAACCTTTTGGACCCATTTGGAAAATAAATTTGGCATGTGTGAGCTATCTTGAGGCCCAAAATTGCTAAAATTACAAGTTTTGAAGGTTTTCAACATAATTGACCTCCATTAATGGAGTCATGAAGAACCAGGTCTGTTTCAAGAAAATAAATGATATAACTTTTAAGGTCATAATAAATCTTATATGGGAATTAACAAGCTTAAGTGTGAAGACTCTCGTGGTGGCCTAGGATAGCCTTAGTTCCATAAACAAGTATGGAGTGGATCCTATTGGAGTATGGTGGTTGGTATGGTATGCTAAGATGGAACAAAATATTTGAAGGTGTTAATCATGACTAGTATCATTAACAATATTTTTGAAGATGTTGACAATGATTTTATTAGATGCTTCATCTTGGCTATTACCTTGTGGGTAACGTGCCATGGAAAAATGTTGTTTAATATTATACTCAACATATAGTGATTTTACATCCTTGTTATTCAATGATCTAGTATTATTAGATATAATTTTAGAATGGATGTCATAATGGTAAATGATATAGTTAAATATGAATTTGTAAATTTTCTTTCCAGTTAGTAAGTGAGGGGTATAGCTTTAACCTACTTAGTAAAGTATTATGTGATAGTAAGGATATGTTTATGGCCATTAGATGAGGTAGGGTTTATCTCCCCAATGAGATCAAGGCCCCATGTAGCAAATTTCTATGGTTTCAACATTAGTTTTAAAGTCTTGGTTGGGGCATGAATCAAATTGGCATGCCATTAACATTTATCATACATTTTTACATATGCAACAACATCTGCATCTATCATTGGCTAATAGTACCCAATATGCAAGATATTTTTGGATAGGATGACTCTACTTGTGTGGGTTCCACATACTCCTTCATGGACTTCCCATAATGTTAATGTAGGTTCTATAAAAGTTAAATAATGAAGCAAAGTTCCATCAAAATTATGGTGGCACATAGTTGGTTTGAGTAAGGTATAACATACAACATTATAGACAAAGGCTTTATATTATTTTCAGGATAAGTCTAGTAACATAATATGATCATGGAGATAGGTTAAATGTTTGAATACCAAGTAGATATTAGACCAAAAATGTCATAGATCATTACGATGTTTGAAGGTTCATGAGCTAGTGATAATAGATTTTCAATGAGAAAATGGTATTCCTTGGTCAAATTTGTATGTCGAATCAAAGACCCAATGGTAGCCATGGAATATATTGTTTTATTATTGGTTCTTGGTATATGTTCAAATTGGATATCAACAATATACTATTTGAGAGTGTTAATCATGGCCTTATAGTGAACTAGTTTGTCATCTTTGGTCTAAAAATGGTCTATAACCTGATTGATGATTAACTCAGAATCACCATAAACCTTTATATGTTGTATGTTCCATTGCACTACCTATCAAGGCTCTAAAAAAACTATTTCATATTCATCCATGTTGTTGGTATAAGGAAAGATGATCTTAAATGATTTAGGGATTAGATCCCCCTATGGAGTTATAAACAAAAGGCATGCCCTTGATCTATGTATTGTGAATGACCCATCAAAATATAGCTTCTAGTGATGCTCCTTAAGAGGTGCTTCAATGATGGTTATAGTGGGATTGTTAGGTAATTGGAATTTTAACATTTATATATCTGTAAGGGGTGCTTCAATGAGATAATCTACAAGAACTTTCCCCTCGGTGGATTTCTAGTTGACATATTCCATCTCAAACTGACTAAGAAGCATGATGTATTCAACCATTGAGCCTTTTAAATCTATTTTAGATAGTAGATACTTTAGTGGATCTACTTTTAAAATAACCATGGTCTTGTTGTTTAACATGTAATGTTGTATTTTTTGAGCTATAAAGACCATAACTAAATAGGCTTTTTCAATGGGCATATAATTATTCTCATATATGACCAATGTATGACTTAAAGAGTACACAATATGCTCATTTACATTATCATCATGTTGAGATAAAAGTGCCACATGGATTTATTGGTAGCTAATATGTAGATGAGGAATGGATTTCCTAGCATAAGAGGCAATAAAATAGGCAGGATTTTTAGATAGTCCTTCAAGCACTAAAAATCTTTCTAACATTCATCATCCTAATGTAATTCTACCCATTTATATAGAAAATGTGTGAAGGGATGGAAATTGTTATCCAATTGAGATATAAAGCATCTAATGGATTGTATCTTGCCCTACAAACTATAGAGCTACTTTAGATTGGTTGGTGGTGTCATGCTTGTTATGGTTCATACTTTGGCTGGATAAAATTCAATGCCTTAATGAGACACAATGAAGCCAATAAATTTTCTTGAAGTAACTCCAAAAACACACTTATTTGAGTTGATCCTGACTTTTTTCTCATATAGTCACTCAAATATCCTCCTTAGTGTTGTCGGATGATCAACCCTTATCTTTGACTTATCTAGTATGCCATCAATGTAGTCTTAAACATTATCATGCATCATATCATGAAATATGATGGTCATGGCTCTTTGGTAGGTGGTCTCAGAAATTTTGAGACCAAATGACATAACCTGATAAGATAATGTTACCCATGAAGTGGTGAAGGCTATTTTATGTTGGTTTTTTCATGCAATTCAGATTTGGTTGTACCCTATAAATTTGTCCATCAGTGAAAGAATTTTATAACCCATTGTGGATCCGATAATCATATCAATGATTGGTAGAGGAAAGTCATCCTTAGGGTAGGCTTTGTTTATGTCTCTAAAATTAGTACAAATTTTGATTCCTTCTAGATTTTTGTTGATTGGTATAACATTTGAGATCTACTCTGAGTAGGAAATCATTCTAATGCATCTTACTTTCAAGAGTTTTTCCAACTTTTTCATTACTAATAACAATGTGAGGATGCATCTTTCATAATTTTTGTTTAATGGGTTTGGAATCTAAATGTATTATAAGGTAGTGTAAAACTAAGGTGGGGTCCAAACCAGGTAGGTTAGAGTAGGCCCATGCAAATATGTCAATAAATTCCCTCAAAAAGGTTGTAAAGAGTTCACATTCCTCCTCAGTGAGGGATGTGCCTAATTTGATCCATTTTGGGTCATCTAGACTCATGATGTTAACCTCTATTATGTCTTTCACTAGAAGGTTCAAACCATATTCTAGAATTTTTAGAAAAGATTTAAACTATAATACAATGATAGAGTCCTCTGTTAGGATTGGCTCTTAAATTTATCCTAGGCACGATGAATTAGAATCCCCAAATGGTAGGGATGGACATGTGACAAATATAGTTGGAAACTCTTGGATGATTTGATCAAAATCCTATTTCTCTATAAGACTGAACTCATAACCATAGGCAATTTCATCATTAGTGGTATCTTGAGCTATGTTTGAGGAAGGTTGAACACCCCCATCTAGTGGTGACTGAAACAAGTCTTCACTACTAGACATTCCTTTCTCTTTACTATTTCCTTTGTCTAAAAACACCTCAAAGAGGTTTTCACTTTGGGACCTCAATGTTTTATTTATTTATTTTTGGTTTAGGTCACTCATCGGTTCTCAAAAATAGGCTTCAGGATCCAGTTTGATTGAGAACCTCTATTTGTGATCTCCCAATAGAACATTGTCCCTAAGGCCTAGAAAATTGTAGAAAGCTTTGTCATTCTAAAACTCATCAATCAGTATGTTTGATTCTTGTTGGTTCTAATCTATGAGTTGAGGATAATATAATATAAGTGGATTATGATGAATAACTAGTCAAAGGGTACAAATTGAATTAGTGTCAAACAAATTGGTAGTGACTAGGTCATCAAAAGGGTTATGATCAGACTCTACTTCACTATCAACATCATCATCACTAGTCGTTGGTTATGAAAATTGAATAAGATACACAAAGTCACCCCTAGGTGGTTTAAATCCAAGACCATATGTTTCTTTATACTGAGTGGTAAATATTGGCTCAAGTGGTTCTTATTGTTTCATCCCAAGGCCTCCTCTTTCATAGGTGTGTTTCTCCATGATTTTATTTGATATAAGATACTTGAAATTGATATAATAGTCATTCAGTTTATTATTATAAACCCAAGATTTATCACCTTCAAATGGGTCCAATTTTTCACCAGAGGTTGGTATGAAAGTGATATGTGTTAGACTATGCAGGTGGATTTTTCCCTTTCTTTACCATTCTATGCAAGGTTGTTTAGCTTTAGGTATTCTAAAGGACTTGGGGTTTTGTGGAAGCTTGGAAATGTGGAAGGTATCATGGGTTAAATATTCTCCTAGGCTATTAGCAGAGATGGTATAATGATTAAACATTTCAAGAGGTAGCATGCCAGAAATTGAATCAAGGGTGTTAGGGTTAATGCAATTAGCCTTGAGTGAATCAGCAAGTATTTGTTTTCCCTTGTCATTTTTGGAAATTGGATTCAAGTTGAAGTGGTAGTTATAGCTTTGGTACTCAACCTCTAAATGTTTGTAATGCTTGTATGGATAAAAATCTTTGTGAATGGTAACCTCCATACTTGAATGGGGAAACTTGATACATTGGTGAAATATTGATGGTATTTCACAAATCCATGTATCCAAGGTCTACCTAAAAGCATTTTATATGATAATTCAAGGTCTAACACATGGAATAGAGTATCATGGGTCAAGGGCCCAATGATAACTAGCAAGATGATGGTGCCTTATGATCCCTATTCTTCATTGTCATAGGACTTGATTGCTATTATTTTTGGCTACAAGTCACCTATCTTCTACCCAAGAAGATTGATGAGCTTTAGGGACATAATATTGAGGCCTAATCCATTGTCTATAAGGACATGTTTCACTTTGTGCCACATTATGACAATTTCAATGTATAATGGATTATTATGTAGAGAGCCAAGAGATGACATATCACTCTGGTCAAAGTATAATTATGGGCCTAGAGCTAGATGTCCAACCAAAGATTCAAATTTATTAAGGGATATGTCATTGGGAACTTAGAATTGGCTAAGGAACTTAGTTAAGATGTTTTTGTGGATTGTAGATGTACGTAGAAAATCTAGAATGGAGATTTTATAGGTGTCTTTTATAATTGTTACACAATATGAAATGTGTTTTATTAAACAATAAGAAATTACTTTTTCTTAGCTAAATAAGTTGGTTGTATGATGAGTGAAGTGGCAGATGGTTGTGGGTTTGGTATGGTAATATTTTACCTCCAAGATGTGATTGCATAATCAAGATTAGGTATAAGACCATTGTTGATAACAAATGATGGTGGAGGGGGACCAGATAAGATAAGTCTCGATTGTTAGTACACTTGTGTATGGTCATGGGTCAATAATGAGTTATTGGTATAGGGTCTAAAAGTGGGAATCCCTATTTGCTAGTGTACCTGTATGTAGTCCCAAGTTATGGAATGAACACTGGCATGGGTTGGTTGATTGGGAATGATTAGTAACACTCTTGTTTGATTGGTACTTGGTCTTAAATTAATGGAGATGGTATTAATGTGACCTCCTATAAGATGGCCTACAACCTTGTTTTAGTCATGTATAACTACATGGTAGGTATGTTTGTTATTGACATCATTTTTGCCTTGGTTTTATGCATTATTTTGACGTTATTGGTTTTTTTACTAATTTTGTTGGTTCTATTGGTTCTACCTTGGTTGTTGATACTATTATTTTTGGTTTTTATGTTATGGAAAGGGGTTCTGTTAAATTATGAGGTTATGATTGAATGTGGAAGATCCATGATCCAATTTGACTCTCCATTTTATAATATATTTTCAATTAAATGTTTATTTTACACCCAATGGCATAAATTATGGCCATTACCCTTATTATACTCATAGAATTCATTTTGCGTGTAATATTTTGGATAGGTAATCCCCTCATGATAGTATTTTAGAATAGGCCAGTTAATCATAATATATATGGAAAGTTTGGAAAACACAAATTAAATGGTTCTCCAAGGTCACTAAAGACTTGATGAGTAGGCATAGTTCTCCTTGTAGGAGGGGATTGTAAAGGCATAGGTTATTGCATTTATTATATTAGTCTAGGATGTTGTACTTACAACATTTGTTGAAAAGGTTGGTAGGAGTAATTTGTATGTGTGGTGTAGGTTGAGCAAATGGTGTTTGTACCATTTAGACATGTTATGACTTGATTACTCTATTCCCTACAACATTCTTGTTGTGATTGAACTACTTGGGTTTGTTGTGATGTTTATTCTTGGATGTGGTTCTAATTTTAGCCATTAGTCTAGTATTGATTCTAGCTTTGGCTTGATGAGGTAAGTTTAATGACCCTTTTGTTAATAAGGGATCTTTTGATCAACAAACCTTTGTCAATGATCTCCTTAAAAGTGTGTGCACACTGTAGCTCCAAATGATAAGATATCTCATTATGTATATTTTTTATAAACATAGTGGCTAGTTGCTTATCTAGTATACTATGGGCAAATCTGATTGAAAGGGCTCTCTATCACTACATATAGCTTTCAAATCTTTCTCTGACCTTTTTCTTTGCTTGTATCAAATCTACCAACGAAATATCATGCTTGAGATTGTAAGATAATTATTAAAAGAACTTGTTTGAAAGATCATCAAAATTAGATATCAAATTCTTGGGTAACATTAGGAACCATTCCAATGCTTGTTTTACTAAGCTCTTTAGAGACAACAGTAAAAGGTACATGTCACTATAGGCTACTGGTTAGCAAGTAATTAATAATTTTGTCAAATGGGCCTTGGAGTCACATTTATCCTTATATTTGTCACATTTTGGTGGCTCATACCCTTAAGGAAATTATATCTTCAAGTACTCCATGTTTAAAGGGTAGGAACACACATCATCCAAATTTAAATATTTAGTTTATTTCCTAGCTTAGATGAGGGCAATATCATCCTTCATTTATTATAGTTTTTAGGCTAGGAAACTACTGGGAACTTTGGCTTGAGGTGGTGGCTATGTGGTCAAAAATGGATTACTTTGACTAGGGTATAATAGAGACATTTATTGGGGAGTGTTGGTCTGGTTGGGCAATGGATCAGGAATATCCATACGTAGATTAGGGTGTGATTGTTTGAATTGCACACATTGCTATGAGATATTCTGTTTAGGATTAGGTATATGGGCCTAGTTTTGGCAAAATTATGACTGAGATGGAGGGATATGGATATACTATACCTATTGAGATTTAATAGGGAGATTATTTTGACTATTCAAACCTTGTTAATTGAGAGGAACTTGTAAACTAAGGCCTTTGTTGCCTAATTTGTACTTAAAGAACATTGGAACTTCTTGGTTGTGTAAATTTCTATTGGGAAGTAAATGAATATTGGATATTTGGCATTTTTAATTGATAAATACTTGTACCTTTTTGGTGTGACATCATTTGTGATTGTATTGGTATGTTGGTTTATGATTGAATAGGTATGTTCATCACTACCTAGTTAAGTGAAACATTGGTAACCCCCTATTGAGGTGGAAAGATGTTTTGTCTCTACTTCATGGGTACATTAGATAGTGCCTATTATTGTGTAATGTTACTCATCACCTATTATGGTGAAGTAACATTCATCAAATTTTGTTTTGGTATGGTATTGGTCATGGCTTGACTATGTAATCCTTGGTATTGATTACTTCAAAAAGCAGCTAGTTGAGGATTAGATGTAGTTTGGTGAGTTTGGGAGCTATAAGTTCCTACCCCCTGAGTTTGTGAAACATTCATGGTGCTGGTTAAAGGCACATTTTGTTGTTAACTATGTGTCTATGCATTAACACTACTTTGATATGTATTGGACATTACTTGTGTGTTATCTACTATATCTGGCTCACTACTCTATATAAAAGTAGAAGACACTTATTCAATAATTGGGGTATTGAACATGCTTTATAATGAAGTGATTTATGTAAATGGGTCTATACCTTAATTATCTTAGCATGTCATTTCCACTAAAACTCCTATTGAAGGAGTTATCTCTATAAAAGGTGTACTTGACAAGGTCATATTATTGAAGTTTTGTGTTAGGTTTAGGTATGTTTGGTGTGTTATCTACATCTGAATGAAATGATCCTTTAGGAGGCATTTTACTATGAAAATTATATGAGGTTGATAATACAACATCAACATAATGGCATGAGGGTTTATAGAAGAGGCGTATTTAATGTTCTAATTATAAGACATGTTATAAGGCTCTCTTACTAGACTTGGAAAGTTTTCACGAGGAAAGTTTGTCAAAAAATTAGCCCTTACCTTTGTGTCTCTAATTAAGACTTCATCCTTATTCACAAGAAAGTGACAATCAAAAAAATATGGTTCATAATCTAATGGCATTTTTACATAATATGGTTTCTATTGAACTTGTTCTACAACTATAGGTATATAAGTGAGGTATTATGCCATATGTTCTTGATCCTTATTTGAGTATGGAGGTGTGTTGAAAAAATAATGGGCCAAAGGGTCTTGGCTTTATTCCCCTAATTAAGCATTATAAGATGGATAAGGATCTATCTCACAAATGACATCATTTCCATAAGGGTCTTGAAAAAATTCCTCTTACATGATAATATTTCCATATCCCATATTATACATGAAACCACTATGTGTATAGGGAGACATGGTTAAATCAATAGAAAATGTTTAGTGACAAGATGGGATTAGAGTTCTATAAAATCTAAAAAACTGTTGGAAATATTGTCATTGATGTCAAAGTTTTAGCATTATTGGTGATAAAGGCCCCATTGCATTTAATATTGTTGGTAATAAATATATCTTGGCTAATATGAGTTAATATTTATTTAATATTAATGAATATATCTTTGGTTGCATATGAGACAAAAGAAGGGCCCATGGAGAATTCGAAGAGCCATGGGATAAAGACAAAAGAAGGATGGGACACATTTTCCCATGAAGAGTCATCTTGGGGAATACCAAGAGTCACCAAGTGAAGACAAAAGAGTAAAGTCATAATTTCTCATGAAGGGACACTTTGAGGAATATGAAGAGTCACCAAAGATAAGGACAAAAATGGGAAGGACATTTTTGGTCATGAAGGGTCACCACATGACTTTTCAAATTCTTGGATATGAAGGGTCATCCAAGATTGGTGCCATTTTCCATGAGGATTGAAAGGTCACAAAGGGGGAAGGCCAAAGGTCATTTGAAAAGCTATCAATAAAGGCTTGAGTAGCCATTTGTAATGTGGAAGTGAGAGGTTGATTTGATATTGTAATATCTATCTTAGAAGAGAAATTGTGAGAGATGAATATGATTTGTATTTGTTATATCTAGCTTAGAAGAGCAAAGGTGAGAGAGAGGAAGGAGATGTTGTATTGATCTATCATTTGTTGAGATAGCAACATTGAGAGATAGGTGTGTGGTATACACAAAGGGGTTGGTGCTCCTATGGGTTGGTGCTCATGAATTTTTGTTGGGTTGGTGCTCAGAAAAGGGGTTGGTGCTCTTATGGGTTGGTGCTCACAAATAGGTGCTTGGTTGGTGCTCGGCAAAGGGGTTGGTGTTCTTATGGGTTGGTGCTCACGAATAGGTATTGGGTTGGTGCTTGGCAAAGGGGTTTGAAGCTCTTGTGGGTTGGTGCTCATGAATTGTATCTGAGGTTTGTACTTGGCAAAGGGGTATGTGCTCCTATGGGTTTTTTCTCATGAATATATTTGAGATTGATTCTCTATGGTTTTTCCCACATTGGGTTTCCATGTTATATCTGGTGTCTCTCTCTATCTTGTGTGATGTTTATTGTTTGATTTTTATTACATACCTTGAATTTTTGATTAAGTGGAATTTGGTTAAAGGAAAGATTTATAATATATGTGATATACTAATTCACCCCCCCTCTAAGTATATTCCATGCTTAATAATTGGTATCAGAGTAGGTTCCTTTTTGAAAAGTTTTACAGCTTGAAGGTAGATCGGGAAAGCACGATGGCTTGGTCATAGGAAGGATTTTCTACAAATAAGGCACCTTTGTTTGATGGGATGAATTATGCTTTTTGGAGCATGAGAATGAAGGTTTATTTGATGGCCCTTGGATTCGACATATGGAAATCAGTGGTGGAGGAATATGAAGAGCCACAAAAATCTACAATTACTCCAACAAAAAAGAAGGCAAGTGAATGTAATGCTAAAGCTTTAAATGCTATTTTATGTGGTTTATGTGAATCTAAACTTGTTAAAGTTATGCAATGTAAATCTTCTCATGAAACTTGGGTAAAACTTGAGAATATTTACAAAGGTGATGGAAAGGTTCAGCAAGCTAAGTTGTAGATGTTTAGAAGGTAGTTTAAAAGTTTGAATATGGAAGAAGAAGAAGATATAGCAAGTTATCCCTTGTGAGCTGATCAAGTCATAAATCAAATTCAAGGTCTTGGAGAAACATTGGATGAGTCAATGATGGTGAAAAAGGTTTTGAGATCTCTACCAATGAGATATGATGTAAAGGTTTCAGCAATTGAGGAGGTGAAGAATTTAGCCAAGCTAAAGATGGATGAGCTTCATGGTATTCTCACGGCATATGAGATGTGGAGAGAACAAGATAAACCCTAAAAGAGAGAAGCAATTTTAAAGACATCAAAGAAGGACAAAGCTAAGATTCAAGAATCAAGTGATATTTCTAGTGATGATGAATATGACAACGAAGAATTTTTCATTCACAGGCTGAAAAGAGGAACAGGTAAATATCAAGGAAAATTACCTTTTAAATGTTTTAATTATGGAAAGATTGGACATTTTTTTAGCTAGATGTCTAGATAAGGTTAATGATGATGAATAAGAAAAGCCTACATACAAATATTTTTCAAAGGCAAATCCAAGAAGGGATTTGAGAAGAAGAGCCTGAATTCTAAGGATCCTAGATCAGTTGAAGATAGTGGAGTCAGTGATTCAGAAGAAGAAGAGATTCTATTCATGGTTATACATAAATATGATCAAGAAGAAGAAGATGAGGAAGCTGAAGTAGATATGGAAGGAGAACTCAATTGTGCCCTAGAAGAGTTAGAAGCTATTCAGAAGAAAAATCAAATATTAAAGCACCAGATCAAGAAAAATGAACAAGAGTCAAAGGAAATGATTGAAGATCTACAAGCACACTTTGAAGAAGCCAAGAAGAATGAAGAAGATCTCAAAGCATAGTTGGAAATAGAAAGAAAAGATTGTGAAAGGTATGTTGTTAAAAGTTTTGCTTTAAAAGAAGATATTTAGAAAGCAGTCAATGATAAAGTAGTTAGTGATTGAAAATTTGGAAAGTCAAAAAGCATATTCAGATAAGACTAGGATTGGTTTTGAAAAGAAAAAGAGCTATGTTAAAGCTCTCACACAGGATGAAACAAAAAGGGGAGAAGTGAAGAATACAGAGAACATTCCAAAAAGAGAAGGCTGGAAGGAACAAAGCTACAAAAGGCAATCAGGTCATAGATACACAGACAGGTCTTATTTCTATGGCTATTGTTTTTATTGTAATGGATATGGTCACAAGAAATTAGAATGTAGAAAAAGAGCTAACAATTTCAGAAATAAGGAGAAGTTAAGTCAAGTAGAGTCAAGTAGAAGCCACAACTCTTTTGCTCCTCTATCAAGCTTTGATGAAGAGACCATAGTGTGCTACAAGTGTAACAACTTTAGACACATAGCTCAACATTGCAGAAGCATGTTCAAGTTAGTCAAGAAGGATCAGAGTTTCAAAGCTCCATTCATCAAGAAGAAGAATTAGAGTGTCAAAGATCCATTCATCAGGGAGAAGGTTAATACATGTACATGGCAGAAGAAACAACATGAAGATTCTATGATGGTGCAGACAGCTCTGCATGTGGGAGGTAAAGATCAGCCATGGTTAATTGATAGCGAATGTTCAAGGCATATGACAGGAGATAAAAGTAAATTCATATCTCTAAAGAAGATCAATGGTGGTATAGTGAGGTTCGGAGATAAAACCACTGCCAAGATAGCTAGAAAAGGTACTTTGAGTTTGGATTATGGTAGAACTAAGAATAAAAATGTTTTGTATGTAAAAGGTCTTAAGCATAATCTGTTGAGTGTTAGTCAAATTTGGGATCAAGGATACACGTTAAGGTTTCATGCTGAAGGTTGTGAGATTAGAAGAAAAGATACAAATGAGTTGATTGTAGATGCTCAAAGGACAGGGAACAATGTATATGTATGTCAGATATCTTCTCAAAGGCACAATCAAAGGACACATTCAAAAATCAGTGAGAGGAGATAGGAGTAATTTCTATTACTCCCTGCCATTGATGTTTAGCATCAAGTGAGGGGGAGCTAAGTGTTAGCTCTAAGTAGGCCCTTTGCCATTGATGTCAAAGGGGGAGAATAATAGGTATAGTATAGGTGTATAAAATAGGTATAGTGAATAGGTACAAGTTGTTATAGTAAGGGGGAGTAATGTATGTTTTCAAATGATGGTATGCACAGGTGATAGGGTGTGGCAGTTTCAGGATTGAGGTTGGCATCAATGACAAAGGGGGAGATTGTTGGAAATATTGTCATTGATGTCAAAGTTTTAACATTATTGGTGATAAAGGCCCCATTGCATTTAATATTTTTGGTAATAAATATATCTTGGCTAATATGGGTTAATATTTATTTAATATTAATGAATATATTTTTAGTTGCATATGAGACAAAAGAAGGGCCCATGGAGAAGTCGAAGAGCCATGAGATAAAGACAAAAGAAGGATGGAATGCATTTTCCCATGAAGAGTCATCTTGGGGAATACCAAGAGTCACCAAGTGAAGACAAAAGAGTAAAGGTGTAATTTCTCATGAAGGGACACTTTGAGGAATACGAAGAGTCACCAAAGATAAGGACAAAAGTGGGAAGGACATTTTTGGTCATGAAGGGTCACCACATGACTTTTCAAATGCTTGGATATGAAGGGTCATCCAAGATTGGTGCCATTTTCCATGAGGATTGAAAGGTCACAAAGGGGGAAGGCCAAAGGTCATTTGAAAAGCTATAAATAAAGGCTTGAGTAGCCATTTGTAATGTGGAAGTGAGAGGTTGATTTGATATTGTAATATCTAGCTTAGAAGAACAATTATGAGAGATGAATATGATTTGTATTTGTTATATCTAGCTTAAAAGAGCAAAGGTGAGAGAGAGGAAGGAGATGTTGTTTTGATCTATCATTTTTTGAGATATCAACATTGAGAGATAGGTGTGTGGTATACACAAAGGGGTTGGTGCTCCTGTGGGTTGGTGCTAATGAATTGTTGTTGGGTTGGTGCTCAGCAAAGGGGTTGGTGCTCCTGTGGGTTGGTGCTCATGAATAGGTGCTGGGTTGGTGCTCGATAAAGAGGTTGGTGCTTCTGTGGGTTGGTGCTCGCGAATAGGTATTGGGTTGGTGCTTGGCAAAGGGGTTTGAAGCTCCTGTGGGTTGGTGCTCATGAATTGTAGTTAAGGTTTGTACTTGGCAAAGGGGTATGGTGCTCCTATGGGTTTATTCTCATGAATATATTTGAGATTGATTCTCCATGGTTTTTCCCACATTGGGTTTCCACATTATATCTGGTGTCTCTCTATCTTGTGTGATGTTTATTATTTGAGTTTTATTTCATATCTTGAATGTTTGATTAATTGGAATTTGGTTAAAGGAAAGATTTATAAGATATATGATATACTGATTCACCCCCCCTCTCATTATATTATGTGCTTAACAAAAATAATGTCTAAAAAGATAAAAGGTTCAAACTCTATCTAGCTTGGTCAAGTAATGGAGATGTATCTCCAAAATGGTTTGTGGTAAAACTTGGTATAAAAAAATATAATGTCAATGTTTAACGTTAAAAGTCTCACACAAATAGGGTTAAGTGGGTGAACTAAAAACAAAATGCCAAACTCTAGGTCCAAAAGTGTTCCAAATAGGTCTAATCTAGGGGGAAAAAGGTTGTTAGGTTTTTTGGCCAAATGTGGTGTTAAAAGATATGCTCAAACAAGGCATGTGATAGGACTCTTAGACAAACATGGCATCAAAAGCTAGACTTTAAAATAAAGGGGTATTTAATCTTACAAACTTGTAACACTTTGGAATAAATTAAGTACTTGATTTCATACATAAACTTGATCAAATTGGCATGAGGTACAAAATAAAAGGCACTTGGAGATATATTATTTTCTCCTAAATATTGAAAAAAATAAATCATTTACCAATTTGGGTAAAGATAAAGATTAGTATATAATCCCCAATTAGACAAGGCCTAAACATAAATCAATCAATGTTTGAATCTAAACTTATGAAGGCTAATTAAAAAATCAATTTAAAAAAACTTAGGCTTTTTGAACAAAAAATCTAGCCAAATTTGAATATCATAACTTTACTAAACAAAGACCATAAAGGCATACATGATTCAAATGTGAAATTTGGACATAAGGAAAAACAAGTCTATAAAATAATTTAAGCAGTGTAATAGTGTTATCACTCTTTAAAGATATAAACAATGGTTTGTTTCAAAGAATTCTAAGGCACAAAATTGAAAATTATTTGGGTAGTGTAACATAACTCACTTCAATTAAGTGACACACACAAATTTTTTGACACAAAGTTTAAGGCAAAAAGCATAGTGTCAAATGGATAACATAATGCTTCCTAAAACAAAGGAGTAGTGTAGACACAAGACTCATTTTAATATTGGAATAAGTAAATAAAGTTTTAGACTCAAAGACCAATAAATAAAAGGAAACAAACCAAATAAAACTAAGTATATCATATTAAACCCAAAAATGATAAGATATGGTTAAATGGGGTTGACTAAAACTATAGTTTTCAAACATCTAGATTGATCTCAAATGTGATTAACACTAGAGAAACATAACATAAATTAAGTTCATATTGATTAACTTACTATGCAAGGTTCTATTACTTTGCATAGTGATTCCATCCATGGACTGATTAGTATAATCTCTTGGTTAAATAGACCTAACTCATGCCTTAATTATGAAATGAGAAGTTAGTTTTTCAACCCCCTTGCTCTTATAATATGTGTACCCTGATTTGTATACCCCATTATGGAGTAGGGTTTAAACATTACTATGAGATGAAACCCTAGGTCAATTCCTCCCTAAATAACTCATGAAAGAAGATATGAACTCCCCTTCACAAGCCAATTTCATGAATTAAATTACTAGTGGAAAGACTTTAGAGGTTTTTTTCAGATCACCCAAACCATAGAGGTTTTGAAGAGAGCCTAGACAACATTATTTACATGCCTTAGACTAGGCAGAAATTGAAAGTGAAAAGGCACTTTTGGTCACCCAAGTTCCCTATAGTGGACAAGGGGAGAGCATACACACACTCTTAATTTTGTATAAATAAATAAACAAGTAATAAACTCTTTCAATAATTTGAAATATAAGTGAATATTTATTTCATGCACCAATTGAAATGTTTGATTAAGTTGTTTGGCCCCTTGGATTAATTGTAGAAGATTTAAAGAAATTCTCACAAAACCACTTTAATCAAAAACACCTATGTTCTTTTTAATCACTAAAACCAGATTTTTAAGATTTAACCATTTGTTTTGGGCACCAAAATGAAGTGTTAAAAACATTATCAATTTTAGGTTCTTTTTAAGCACCAAAGTCAAATGTTTAAGACCTAGCTAGATTTGTTTTAAACACCCAAAATGAAATGTTCATTAGTCTAAACTTTAAAATTCATGTTTTATTTCTACCTTGGTCTTGTAATGGTTAGAGAGGTTCCCCCTGATTTGAATTACTTTCAATGATGATCAAGTAAACATTCAAAACATAGCTCTTAGGTTTATGTTTTAAAAACATAGAGACCAATATCGGTCACTTGTAACCGATGTTAGTTACTAGGGAATCAATGCTAGTTGGTAATAATTGATACTGATTGATAAGGACTGAGATTGATTGCCTATGAACTCAAAGGCAAAATAAACATGAGATAAAAAATGATATTTAGGTAAAAATTTATCAAAACCTACAACATAGGGATGAGACAGAGAGTATAAAGACCAATGAAACTAAGAAATAACCAATACCAATCCTAGAAAGATTTAAAATGCAAGTTTTGTAAACCATATATTCCTCTACACCATGACCAATGATGAAAACCTAGAACCAAGCTTGATTAGGTAGAACCAATGATGGTGAGGCAGAACCAATGGGGCTTATGCTTGATCAATGTCAATCTTTGTGTAGATTTGAGTTAACACAAAAAATAAAAATATGGCAAAAATAAAGGAAAAACTCTAATTTTGAAGTTATTCAAGCATTCATTTGAATATTTGTGAGTTGCATCTTAGCCTCCTTGGTATGTGGGGTGCTTAGGGTCTTATCAAGCATGCCATTTGTGATCAAGGAATTTAATAAGCGAGGTTAGATCATGTTTTAGAACAAGTAACAAAACTTTAATAAAACACACTAAGATACTTAACACCTACTTTCCTATATTATAAGGGGAGCATAATGAAAAAAACCAATGATAAACACAACTAAAATATAAATACTATTAAATTCCTTACCTTCCTTGAATGTTCTACAAGATTTGTTATGTGGCTTACTCAGCTTGTGATCAAAGAGTCTTTGAAAATAAAGCTTGGATATCTCCTTATCTCCTTGGAACCATGACTTGTCACTTGATACTGGCTTTGGATTGTGATTTTGGCATTATAACACTATAATTTTGAATCATGCACCAAATCTTGAATTATAACTCTACTATGTTAAAGCTCCCAAAATAAAGAGGCTAATGCTTTTACTTATAAACATGGCTTCTAGCTTTATCTATATCTTTGAATATCCTTTTAATTCATAATGTTAAAATGTTCATTCATTTAGTGTATGCATGTATATATGTAGGTGAAGGTGTGTTAAGGTGTAGTTTAAACATGGAATGGGTTTAAACCTAACCTAAGTGTGTTAATTAACCCTAGTAGAGTTAAAAGGTGTCAAACGCTCATAATTTGTAATGAATAGGCATGCGTGAGATATTTTAGGATATTTGCAAAGACTTGATAAATCATAAAAGGTAATTATGAAAAATATAAGATATTTTCATTTTTAAGTTTCCTTTTTTATAATTTCATTAATTTCTCATGGATAATTAAACTATTAATTTAATTTGGTTTAATATTTTAATTAATTTTGCTTAGGATTTTTAGCATTTTCAATATTTGATTTAATTTCATGTGTGTACTTAACCCATTTAATAGGTATATAGGCCAAATTACTATTAGAGAGTTTTTAATTATGTAATTCTGATGTCATGGAGGTGTCCAAATGAGTGGATGAAGTGACTTGTTAGTCTAAGTGATAATGACAAAGTGTATAATGTGCTTATCCTAGTATGCTTGAAAGATACTTGGTTGATCTTCAATTTTAGCATGGTTCAAGAAGATTAAGAATGATTATGGTGATTTGATGATGTGAAATGCATCATATAATAGGTTTTATATGATTTTAATGCTTGTGTTCATGAGTGGATTTCATCTGGTAGTCCACTATTTTCATCTAGACATTTTGGGTCTAATGGCAAAAAATCTGAGTAGGCGGTTTCCTGATGTCACCATTACCACATGTGGTTGAGTCATAGAGATTTGGTCATATGGTTGTGATAAAATTAGTCCATATTTTCTATGCACAAATTATAAATTATATCAATTACGTGCGATAAAAGATATGCAAGTTCAAAGTTGGGCTCCTAGGCATTTTGATAGTGTTTTCCCATAGCCAAATTTGTAATATGGTAAGAAAAGTTGAGTAGGCATTTTGATGGTGGAATATATCACACATGTGGATATTTAAGGAGAAGGTGATCATATGGGTTTTTTTATTTTTATTCCTAGTTGATTTGAGCTAACTTTTAGGTCAAGCATTAAATCATGACAAAAGTTATGCATGTGCAAATTTGGTCTTTCTAAATAGTTATTAACATAGGTGGCTTTGTGAATAGATACATCTTAGGAGGAATTTATGATAATATATCTCACATGTGTGAGGGATATAGGATTATATTGACACATAGTTAGATTATCCTATGTGAGGAGATCATATGGTCCAATTTTTAGAACTTGTGCTTGAGTAAAGCAAAAGATATGAAGGTGCAAAGTTGACCTTATAAAAAGATTTCAATGGTCCCCATACTTAGTCTATTTTGTATGAAGATAAAAATTAGAACCTAATGAATATATAATGGATCACAAGTGATCATACACTACATATCTATGGTTTTTATAAATTTAAAGGGTTCAAAGTGTTCATTGGTTAATAGAGATAAAGATCAAGCTTCTTTTAAGATCTAACAATGCTGAGGAGATCATATAGTTTTAATCTAATGGTATGCATTGAGAGAGATGGTAAGAAGTGCATGATGTTTAATAGTATAAGTTATCAGAAGGAACATAAGGTTTATAACATTCATGATCATGGGGGTTTTAAGCAAGATCAAATTATGAACACTATAAGATAAAGACCTGACTGATCTGTAGAGATTGATGGTGTGCAATGAGTCACTATTTCAAAATTTCATGAGATGAGGTCAACTATTTGAGGTTTAATGTTTGGTAGTGGAAATATATGAGTTAAATTTTGAGATTCATTCAATAATATTGATATTGTGTGATTGATATAAATCAATAATGGCATGATATGTGAACATGGTTTTTGTAGTTTAACTATGACCATTTGAATTCAACAAAGGAAATACTAATGCTTGGTTTTTTAGCCATAACATTCAATATCTATAGAATTTGACCATGAAATAAAAAAATTGTATAGGAATTCAAGATACATCTATAAATATGAATTTTAAGGTCTAATTATGAGAACAGTCAAATTTATTGAGCTTAAAAGTCGACTATGTTTTTGTGTATGTCCTGCAAGTGACTATAGAAGATTGTTTGAGCTTTTTTTGATGTTATTTCTATATCACTTGAATAATTAGATAATATGGAGTTTTTAAAAATCCATGAGGTCCATATTTATGCATTATAAAGGTTTTACCATTTGTATACATTATGAAAAAAACTTAATAAGTTGATTGTGTATTCATTCATGATGTTCATGTACACCAAGTTAGTGTTTGAGTTGTTTTAAGAATATGTAGAGGTAAGAAAATTTTGACTATGATTATTTGAGGATTTTTAATGGGAAATAAGGAGTAGACCCATGTAATTTAAAGTGGTCTTATATTCTTCTTTTTCTTGATGAAATGCTAAATGGGTGAATAGGCCTCTATGAGACGTATAAGGGCTACAAGGGCCTATTTGATAGGTGTAGCTATTTAAGGGTGACCCATGGGTGATATTTCTGACATATGTGGATGGTATTGAGTTGTGTCCCAATGAGATAGATGCCTTAAGGTTTAAGGCATGCCTTTTGGCCAACCAAGATGGTGGTAATCATGAATGCTCTATATATAGTGAAATCAAAGATGATGATTTCTAGACTTGAGTGAGATTTGGGAGAGGTTTGTGTGTGTGAATAATGGAATGAAGGAGAGGTAGAGTTCCTAATAGATGATTTGATGAGGATATTATATTGAGGATTGTTTTTATGACTTTTAGGTCATAATTATATTGGTAAAATAATGCTCTTATAGATTGAGTATGAGTGAAGGTGAAGAGTGATAATCATAGGTCCATCATAAAGTATTGAAGACATCAATTCATAGGTGGATGTGCTCATATGTGTTGTTTTGGAAGCTTAACATATAGGGGGTTGCATCCTCCTTGCAAGGTGAAACTTGATAAAGGTCTAGTTTCTATTGTATTTCAGCTAGAAAGGTGTGTTATCACCTTGTGGGATTTTAGTATCACTAAATTAGGGTAGGTAGTTTATTGATTAGTTCAAGTTGGTCTAAATTGGATCCTATTATTATATGATAGTAGTCAAATTATATATTCTAGTGTGTTTTATCCCACAAGAGGGTTTCCCACATATGTCTTATGTTATGTGTTTGATCTTATTTTACCTCTCTTTAGCATTGCTATGAATGATGTGTATGATTCATGAATGTTGGTGGTGATTGACTAAGAATTTTAAAGGTTTGGAATTGAATTTAAATTATCTAGGCTCATTTATTTACCCCTAGTGATTGTATCTTTAAAAATTAGTATCAGAGAAGGTCATTTGGTGAAGGCTTGATAGCTTGAAGATGATCCAAGGTATAATATGGGTAGTAATCAAAGAGGTTATCTACTAATTAATCACTAATGTTCAATAGATCCAATTATGCTTTTTGGATTACAAGGATGAGGACCTACATCATGTCGCTAGGGTTTGATGTGTGAAAATATATTGTGGATGGTTATGTTTTTCCTACTACACCTTTATCTAGTGTTGTAGACAAGAATTTATTTGAGAATAATTACAAGCAATGAATTCCATTACTTATGGTATTAAAGAGACTGATTTCACCAAAGGAATTGATTATAACTCTACTAAATAGATATGGGAAAAAATATAGATAATCTATGAAGGAGATTCAAAAGTCGAGCTTGATAATTTATAGACTCATAAAAGTCAATTTGAAAGTCTCAAGATGAAGGAAGAAGATTCTATGGCATCTTTCCTACAAAGATTTGATGAGATTGTGAACATCATCAGAGGTCTTGGAGAGAACCTTGAAGGGGATACTATAGTTAAAAAGGTATTAATGTCCCTCGCTCTCAAGTTTGATCCTAAAGTATCTATTGTAGAAGAAATTCATGATCTTACTTGGCTAAAGTTGGATGAATTTCATGGCATCCTTATTGCCTATGAGATGAGGAAGAATGAGTTTATATCACTGAAGAAGGAAGTAACATTTAAGATAGAGATGAATCCTAAGAATAAGTTCCAAGGCAAAAAAATCAATTAAGATGACATTTATAATATTGATTAGGATGAATTGATTTATTTATTGACAAGGAAATTGAAAATAGGATCAAATAAGTATAAGGGTAAACAACCCTTAAAATTCTTTAATTATGGAGAAATATGACATTTTTCTAGAAAGTTACCTCATAAGCATGATGATGAAGACCAAGATGAAGATAGGAAGACATATAGGTATGATAAGAGGAAGAAAGGTTTCATAAAGTTTGATAACAAGAAGTTTTTCAAGAATAAGAAGAGTTTTTACACCAATAAAGACCACAAATTATCAGATGAGAGTGAAGATAATGAATTAGAGTGTGATCATAAAGATGATAGTCTTGTTAAAGATGAAGCCCTATTCATGGCTGATGAAGGTAGTTGCTCACATCAAAATGAGTCTATTTGGAGTGATTTAGATGATGGTGAAGATGAGATGGAATATTAGACTACTTTTACAAATGATTTTAAAGAATTAAATATAGATCATAAGATCAATAATAATATGAATTCTAAACTCAAAGACTATGAAGATCAATTTAGTGTGTTTGAAGCAAACATGAATGAAGACACTAAGGAACATGAAGATATTATCAAACATCTTAGTTTCCAATTAGAAATTATATCTACAAGCCTAAAAGCCAAAGAAGATGAATGATCAAGGTATATAATTTAAAATGAATCATTGAAATTTGAGTTAGAGAAGACATCTTGTAAGGTGAAGTCATTTATGAGATTTTAAAAGAGCTCAAGTGATCTAGATAATATTCTGAATGGTAAAAAACATGATAGTGATATAACTAGTTTTGGATATGAATAAAAAAAAAGTAATGTAACTCAAGACAATATGAATAATAATGTGAACAAGGAAAATCATACTTTGAAGACAAATCATTAGTCAAGGAATAAAGGTGCTGACAGAATGAAGACAAATTAGATCAGACAACCTAATGCCATGAGGTATGCACGATTAATGGATATTATTACACATGTAATTAAATTTGTCATAGGGATATATAATTCAAGAGACCTTTAAAAATGAGTTTTTATGAAACTATTATGGGGGTCTTTAGTCAAAAGGTGTTAACAAAGCTAAGCAATAAAACTATATTGATGTGGGAAAATTTGCAAACCATTGTCCACATAAGATTAAACAAGGTCTTCCTCTTCAAAAATAGGAGGTTATTTAATTTTTCATGACATAGGACAACATGAAAGTTTTTGTCCAAACAAGGTAAGATAAACTATGTTTTCATCAAGGAATATTATTTGCTACAACTACGAGAAGATTAGTCACATTGCTAGATTCTAAAAGCAAAGGTCATCAAGTCAAAATGAGTTCAATCAGGCTCCTAGAGTGCAAGGAAGAAGACAACTCAACTCATGTAAGAAAAATGTGGTAAGTATGAGTCATGATGGGACTGCAAGTCCAAGTAATCTATTTTCTATGGTGGAGAATGCTTTAGAAGTTGAAGAGTGCCAAGGACTCTCATTGTCTACTCATGTTGTGAATGAAGAGACCTAGGTATTGGTTGAGGCTATTTTTGAGATGTGTATGGATCCAAATGAACATACTACTATTTTTTAGTAAGTTTAATTCAAAGAACATCAATTATCAGTGATTAGTGATGAGGGTCCAAGTTGTAAAGAAAATTATACAAATGAAAAGGTAAGTCAGGAATCTTTGTTATCTCCATGTATTGTCAATCCAATTTTAGAAAAGGAACTAATTATCATTATTCAGACTGAGAATAAGAATAAAAAAATCAAGAAATATTATATATATAAGAGGATTTCAGTGGTTACTGAGGAGATGTGGGCCACTCCTAACTTCACTTTATTTTAGATTATTATGTTGAAAAGGATGTCTATGTATATGCTTCTTAAGAGACTAATTTCAATAGGAGAATCAAGTGCTGTTTTGGTATTATTCATATGGTCTTAGAAGTCTAGAGATGAGTGTTTTCAGTTAGAGGATGTATGTTTAGGTGGAAGTTATGTTGGGGTGTGTCAGAGTGATGTCATGATGTTGATATATGGTTAGACTAAAGGGTCAGATTAAAGGTTTTAAGGTGGCCTAATGAGTTTTTTGTTATTTCAAGAATATTTTTATGCTTATAAAGGTTTTTTGACCTTATTCTAGCTTGCTTTAGGTGGTTTTCTAGTCTAAGGTATGTTGAAGTCAAATTGGAGATTTTTATTTGCTCTCAGGTTTCCTAGTTTATGCATGAGAATATGCATGTCCTAAATGAGTTATATAATGTATGGATTCCTAAATATGTAGAAGCTAAAATATTGGTCAATAAGTTTGTAATGGTTATTTTTAGGTGTAAAAGAAGTTTTAGAGGTGTGTGTTGACTAGAAGGTGGTTTATTGACTTTGTTTTAAAATTCTAGGGTTTTTGAGCTTTCTTAAAAAAATGGTTTGCCTTATGATTTGATGTTTGAGAATTATTAATAATTTTAATGGGATAAATGGGTTTTAAAATCAAGATTCAAAAAGATTTGAAGGTTTGTGGTCATCAAGTTATTCAAGTTTTTGTCAAGTTGGAGGCCTAATTTGGTAGTTGGTTTACGAAGGAAGTATGCTTAAAAAGATGAGATTGGTGGTGAAAATTGGTGAGATTGAGTGGGAATATTATATATATATATATATATATATATATATGAATTTTCAAGTCTTGAGGATATATCAAATTAAATTTGTGGGCTTTGTAAGTTCTAGATAGGGCTACAAGGAGACTAGATAGGTGTGGTGAGAAGAAGAGTGCCTTTTGTTTAGTTTATCCAAAAGAGAAAGGAATGAGTATTTCAAGGTGAGTTATCAAGTTTTTCTAGTGATATTTTTATTTTTTGGAATTGGAATGAAGTTTTGTTGATGGTCCTTAAGGTGGTTTGAAAGAGGAGGCTAGTAAGCCTGTATGGTGGTTCTTCATGGTATGTGAAGATCTGAAGGTGATAAAAATGTGTAATGGCTCAAAAATATTAGTGGGATTACCTCTTAGATGTTTATTGGTGAGTTAAATCAGTTTTAAATGTTTTATGTGTTCTTTATTCATTGCTTTTAGTGCTTGGTTGAAGGAGAACGCTGCCATATAACAAGAAAGATGTCATCAAGATAATAATAGGTAGGCTCAAGGTAACAAGGATTTTATATCATATTTATAGGTGGTCCTCTCCTATTGATGGTATTTTTATCTCGTTAGTATAATTTGGTGCCCATTTTTTCATTGTGTGAAAGGGGGAGAAAGTTCTTATTATGGAAGACTTGAACAAAAAGGAAGGTGAGATGAATATTACTATATGATGTGTGTTGACATCAATGAAAAAGGGGGAGATTGTTGGAGACTTATAAATTATGTCATGGTGATTTCATGGAGGTGTCTAGGTGAGTCAATGAAGTGCCTTGTTATTCTAAGTGATAATGACAAAGTGTGCAATGTGCTTGTCCTAGTATGCTTGAAAGATGCTTGGTTGATATTTGGTTTTAGTAGGGTTTGAGAGGATTAGGAATGAGTATGTTGATTTGAGGATGTGAAATAGGTCATATAATAGGTTTTATATTCTTTGATTTCTTGTGTCAATGAGTGGATTTCATTTGGTATTCCACTATTTTCATCTAGACATTTTGGGTCTAATGGCAGAAAATATGAGTAGGCAATTTGTTAATGCCAATATTACCACGTGTGGTTGAGTCACAGGGAGTTGGTCATATGGTTTTAATCACATTAGTCCCTATTTTATATGTGTGAATTCTCAAGTCTATATATTAATTGAGATAAAATATATGCAAGTACAAATTTGGGCTCTCAGGTATTTTGACAGTGTTTTCCCATAGCCAAATTTGCAACATGGTAAGAAAAGCTAAGTAAGAATTTTGATGGTGGCATATCTCGAATGTATGGATGTTTCAAGAGAAGGTGATCATGTGGTTTTGTTAATATATATTTTTTTAGTTTATTTTTACTAGCTTTTAGATCAAGTTATAAAGCACAACAAATACTCTGCATGTGTAAAGTTAGTCTTTTTAGATAGTTCTTGACATAGTTGGCTCTGTGAATAGATAAATCTAAGGAGGAATTTGTATCTTATTATATCTCACATGTGTGAGGGATATAAGATAGTATTGAACCATGGTTGTATTCTCATATTTTATGATATCATATGGTCCAATTGTTATAAATTATACTTGAGCGAAGCAAAAGATACAGTGTAAAGTTGACCTTACATATAGATTTCAATGGTCCCCATACTTAGTTTATTTTGCATGAAGTTATATCAGGTCCAAATGAAGATATAATGGTTCATGGGTGATCATATAGTGAATATATATGGTGTTCATCATTTAAAATAGGTTAAAGTATTTTTTATTTAATAGATATAAAGATCAAGCTTCTTCTAAGATCTAATGGTATGCAGGTGATCACACAGTTTTGATCTAATGGTACATGTTGAACAAGATGGTAAGAAGTTCATGATGTTTAAAATTATAAGTAATAAAAAGGAACATGAGGATCCCAAGTGTTATGATCATGTGGGTTATAATCAATATTGAATGTTGAGCTCTATAATATAAAGACCTAACTGATCCATAGAGATTGACTGTGCATGATGAGTCAATAATACAAGATTACATGAGATGAGGTCAATTGTTTGAGGTTTAATATTTGGTATTGGCACTCTATGAGTTAAATTTTTTATCTTAATTAAATAATATATATGGTTCTTGATTTATCTAAATCATTGAGGATACAAGATGAGAGGATGGTGATTGAATTTTAACTGTGACCATTTGCATTCAAATATTAGAATTTAACAAAGGAAAGTTTAGTGCTTGGTTTTTGAGCCATAAATTTAAATCTATGTATAATTTGACCATGTAGTTAAAATAAAAGTTATAGATAACTTCAAAATACATTTGGAAATTTAAATTTTAAGGTGTAATTTTTATTATAGTCAAAGTTATTGAGATTTAAAGTTGAATATTTTTTGTGTATGTCCTACAAGTGACCCGAGAAGATTGTTTGAGCTTGTTTTGATGTTGTTTTGATATATCTTGATGAATTAGATATTGGGGAGTGTTTTATACTCCATGAAGACCATTTGTGTGAATTATTATGGTTTTACAATTCATATACAATTTGAAAAAATATTAATAATTTGAATGTGTATTCATTCATGATGTTCTAGTGCACTAGGTCAGTGTTTGAGTCATTTTGAGAATACACAGAGGTGAGCAGAGTTGACTGTGATCATTTGAGGATGTCAAATGGGACATAAGGAGTGCACACATGTAATTAAAAGTGTTACTATGTTATTTATTTACTTTATTAAGTGCTAAATGGGTGAATAGTTCTCCATGAGACTTATAAGGGCTACAAGGGCCTATTTGATAGGTGTAGTTGTTTAAGGGTGACCCATGGGTGCTATGGCCAACCTATGTGGATAGTATTTAGATATGTCTTGATGCGATATATGCCTTAAGGGTTAAATCATACCTTTTTTCTAACCAAGATGGTGATAATCATGAATTCTCTATATATAATGAAATCAAAGATGATGATTTATAGACATGAATGGGATTTGAGAGAGGCTTGTGTGTGTGAATTGTGTAGTGAAAGAGAGGCAGATTACCTAGTAGATGGGAATATTACATTAAGGACTATTTATATGATCTATAGGTCATAATTTTATTGTTATAATAATTATCTTACAAATTAAGTATGAGTGAAGGTGAAGAGTGATAATCAGAGGTCCATCATCAGGTGTTAAAGACATCATTACATAGGTGGATGTGTTCATAGGTGTTGTTTTGGTAGCTCAACATCTAGGGGGTTTCAACCTCCTTACATAGTGAAATTTACTAAAGTTTTAGTTGTTATTGTATCATAATTAAATAGGTGTGGTATCACCTTGTGGGATTGTAGTCTAACTAAATAAGGGATGGTAGTTCTTTGATTAGTTGCAGTTGGTCTAAATTAGATCTTGTTATTATAGGACAATAGTCAAATTGTAGGTTCCAGTGTATTTTCTCCCCCAAGAGGGTTTCCCACATATGTCCTGTGCTATGTGCTTGATCTTTCTTTGTCTCTCTTTAGAATTTTTATGAATGATGTTCATGCTTCATGAATACTAGTGGTAATTGTTGGTCAAATTTCACTCCCAAGTTTCATCTTTCAAATTTACCCAAGTACAATATTCAAAATATTTATTGAGCCACATAAAAATACCAAGTGTTATTTCATTCAAAGACTTTGTTTTGGTATTTTGGTTGGGTGCTATTTCTTTTAGAGGTTTTGTTTTTGCTTTTTTTTTCAAAGCATCAGGAATTATTTTAGACATTTTATCCAAAATAATTTTCCCAAAAGGGCACTTAGGGGAAATGGTACTTCTCAAATTTTGCAAAAGGGAATTTTCAAAATTTTTGAAGGACATTTTAAGGGGTTTTTGAAGGTCAATTTTAGAAATCCAAAGGGGTCATTTGAAAATTTTCTAAAGGTCTATTTCATAAATTTGAAGGGGTCATTTGTAACTTTTTTGAAGGGCACCTCCATCTTTGTGAAAAGGTCATTTTAAATTTTTTTGAAGGGATGTTTGAGAAAGCCAAAAGGTACTTTACAAAAATTCTAAAGGAATTTTCAAGAAAGGTACCCTATTAAAAAGTCTGAAGGATTGTTTTTCTTTTAGGAAGTGAACCAAATAAAAAAAGCTAAAAAGTACATTTCAAAAAATCTGAAGGATATTTTCCTTTTGGAAGGGTCATTTGTAAAAATTATGAAGGGATCATCTCCAAATTTTTGAAGGGAAGTTTCCAAATGATAGAGGGTCATTTAAAGAATGTTGAAGGACCATTTATTTTAGTTGAAGGGAAAAAAAAACAAAATTCAGAAGGGCCAAATAGAAAGTTTGAAGGAATTCTTTCAAAAAGATTATCTGAGGAATTCTTTTACAAAACTTGTCTGCATTGAAAAGAGGTCAAAGCCCAATTATTTCAGACATTTTTACAATACAAAGGAAATAGAAGGCCTAAAATATTGTTCAAGAAAATTATCTATAGGAATTGCCAAGAGAACTCTCGAATGAATTCTATCAAGAAAAGTGCTGAGATAAAAGTTTAAAGGATAAAAGTGCCAAAATAAAGATTTTGAGGAAAGTGTTTCAAATGAATAAGGAAGTTGAAGACCCTAAAAAATCAATTTAAAAATATGGAAACTATTCATTGATGTCAAAATACTTGTTGGGAACATGAGAGAAAATGTGGAGGTAACAAATGGTTGAATCCTGAACATGTGGCATAAACAAAGCAAGTAGAATGGATAGGTTGATGATATGAGTCATTATTGGTAGCTAACCAAATCAAAGAGATTCCATGAAATCAACAAACATAAGTGTCTAAAGGATGGATGGTAGAGAGAAAAATAATTTTTTAACTATTTCCATAAGTACCATTTCCCTTATTAGTGTTATGTGTTGGCTCCTCTATTTTCAGTTTCAAATGCTCATAGATGATTTTTGATAGAAACCATTTCCTATGTCAATTATGAAGGTCTTATGCCACTTTTTTATCATTCTTATGACTAGTTTCAAATAAATGTAACTCCTAACATGATATGGCTATCCCCATCCCTCTCTCTCATGCATTTGTAACTGATCTTCATGTTGGTGACACATGTCCTTGTGCTTCTTCAACTTCTCTTCTCTCTCTCTTCCTCAAAGTTCTATAAATTGAGCCATTTTTGGCTTTTGTAAGGGACCAAATTTTTATTATGGTGAGGCCCTACTAAAATTACATTACACTTTTCTTTTTAACATTGAATACAAGTTTAATTTTGAGTTTTGAACATTTTGTCTAAGTGTGTGAGAGATGTATAGTCGAGCTAAGTGGTAGTATCATCCTTATTCCACTTATCCTTCATGTTTAATAAAGGGTTCTAATGTTAACAAGTCATGTTAAGTGTTTATAATTTACTAAGCTATCTTTCAAGTATGCAATTGCATATATGGTGTGTAATCTACCCGTTAGGTTAAGTATCTTGCTGATTATCCCAAGCATGTTAACTTCACATTGAAACACTAAGTTAGGATATTTCAATGCATGGAATTTTTCTTGGAAAGCATTGTTTCTTAGTATAAGTATGATAGTTTGTAGGATATATTATTGCTAGATCACCTCTCTAGCATAGTTTCCATTTTATGCAAACTCTTGACTCTTTTCATGAATAAGCATTAATATAGGTGATATATACTTAGAGAATAATTCAAGGAGCTATCCATTTCAATCCTAGATATTTTTCTCTCATACAAGTTCCCAAAAACTTGAGAGATGATTAAATGTTGCATTGTGATGATTTGATGTGGGCCCCACTAGACGTTCCTCTGGCAATCGGGACGGGTTCCTAGCCGTTTGGTTTAAAAGAGTCAATGGCACCACGTGTTCCAGGGAATTACCTCGGTGGTCCTTTGGTGACTGGCCATATAGGGGTCTAGAAGAGGACCCAAATCATCCCGAGACTTTTGGTGTGACGACCAGTCCTTAGTGGTATCAGAGCTTTTGACTTTCTATATTCCCTATTAGAAGGGGATATTACAGTGGTATCAGAGCCAAATTCCTGCCATCTTGTTGGGTAGACCAGAACCAAATTCTTGCTATACTATTGGGTAGATTGGACATTGAATCAGTTGGTAAATCATGGGTACTTCAAGTACTCAGAAACAATGGGACAAGGATATGAAGAAGTCGAAACAAAGTTTGAATATGCTGGCTAAAACCCAGAGGAGGATGAAAGAAATTATTTCAGACCCTACATTCAAAGACAAATTAGTACAGTATATGGCATCCATTCATAAAAGGTCCACATCACAAAATAGAAAGAAGGAGAAATAAGAGGTCTCTACAAGGGTTGAGGGCAGCCCTACACCAGTTGTTAGACATGTTGATTTGACTCAAGAGGATATGAGGGCAGCCATAGGGAATGAGTTGTCTATATCATCTTTGCAAGAAGTTTCACTTGAGACTTCTACATTGGAGACCAGCATAGAGCATGCTAATGATATGGATAATAATAGTATGGATTCTTTGCATGATCATATTGCTCCTTCATCTTCACATCAAGAACATCAAACTTGGATGGATATGGAAAGGACCCAAAATTTATGTGATATGTGGTCACAAAAGGCCAAGGAGGCTAGATTAGTGGCTGCTAATGTGAGACAACATCTTCAATCCATGAAAGGAAAGGTCAATCTCTCCCATAAGTAGAGACAGAAAGGAGTCACAATAGGGTCTTCTTGTGATTACTTACAGTGAGATCTACAGGAGTCACAGTTTCAATCAGAGAAGGTGACCATGGAGTTGGATCATTTGCGGTCTTCACCAGCCCCAAACCCAGTTCATTTGTATAGTGAGGTGGTTGGTGGTGAGTACATTCCTACAGTTGTTGATGAGGAAAATATTGTTGGGGATGACACACATGTGCAATATTTGGGAGTACCCAGTCCTGATGAGTTTGGGATACCAGTGGAGTCAAGTCTCCAAATTGATTCTTCTCACACAGATGATAGTGTGGTATAGTTAGTTGTGCTACCTTTATAGAGAGATCAATTGTGGTGTGTGGGGGAGTATGTTGATGCTTCCTCATATAATTTTTACTACACTAAATCATTCATGGAGTATTTTTTGGATAGTGTAGGTGTTCGTTTGGACTCGCATAAAGTGATAGAAGGTGTTCTCATTCGAGGTACTAGTGCTATAAGTAAATTAGGTGAGGAGATTATAGTGATCCTTTCTACTGTGCTACCTCACAAGGATTTTGAGGTGGGATTTGTTGATCAGATTACACAGGGTCCTATCTAGCCTATAGCCACTTGGATTCAGAGATTAGATCCATCTATTGATTCCCAGTTTAGTGATGATGAGCTAGTAGTGGAGTTTGGGGGTTTCTATCGGCATTATATGATGGGGTATGCTAATTATTCTTATTTTGATCTAGAGATAGAAGATTTGATTTCACATAGGTGTAGATCAGTTTCAAGTTCTTACCATCCATTATGGGATGGATTGGCACCATCTTCTATAGATGGAATTGGTAGTAGTAAGTTACACAGACTACGGTATCAACACATCCAGGGTAGTTGTGATTTTAGAGATTGGTTGAGTTGCATTCACCAATTTGATTGTGGATTCCTCTTGGTTATATTTGAGAGGATATTGTAGGAACTTGCATTGATTAATAGCAGTGCAGAACATAACTACATTTGGGATCCAGGTGGATCGAGTGGTTCATTGTTCTGAGATTGCTTGGGGACAAGCAATTTTTGGAGGGGCGGATTGTCATGTCCCCTTTTTAGTGGACATTGATAGACTTGATGATTAGCCTATTATGCAACCTTCGTAGGCTGATAGGATGGATAGAGGGTCAGGATGGAGCTTGGCTTGGCTTCGATTAGCAAAATTTATTTTAGTTGGCATTCATTTGGGATTTTTCAAGCACATTTGTCTGAGCTCCTAGTATATAGGGAATGTTAGAATTTAGCAGAGCATCCCTGTTATGGCATGATCATGTGTGGAATAACTCCCTGATTCACTAGATTCAAATGGTTTGAGGATTTGACATGTATTGAGGGAGATATTAATATTTGATTGATTTAATCAAATATTAATTATTTAGCCTATTTTTAATTATGAAACCCTAATTCTAATTTAAGAAACCCTAATTAGGGCAAGTGCATCTTTTTGGAGGATGTAATTGTTTCTTATGGGAGAGAATTATGATAATGAATGATTATTGATTTTGATATTGAAGAATTCTTTTGAGAAGACTAAGCCAAGGGTTCCAGGATTCCATCTGCATTGGAGAACGTCCACTCTTCAGTGTGTGCGATTCAGAGGTTGTGAAATATCAATTGATCTATTACTGATTTGAGAGATAGATTCATACAGAAGTTATCACAAAGGTTTACAGATTTGAGAGGTAACTTCATACAAAAGTTGTCACAGAGCTTTCCAGGTATTTATTTTTATTAGGTTTTTGATTCAATAAGTTATACAGATAGATATATTCTATATTAGAGTCATATATCTTGAGATTAGGGGTCCAACAAATAGGGTGTACTTAATTGGTGGCCATATAAAGTCCATACAGATTCACATAGAGACTGACATCGGCAGGTAGAGATCCATAGAGACCGACATCGGCTAACCTATCACTGACATCGATAGGTTAATGACCCCAGTCGACTGATGATGGTAGTATAACTAACATCGATGACTGTGTTTTGACACAGCAGGCCAAGATGTACCAAATTTAGGTTTTATTCACAGTTTGCAAAATACTCAAGTTTTTAAGACTGTATTTGAATATTATTTTATATGCATGACAGAGGATATCTATTGTAATCATCTAGATGAATAATAAGATTAGTGATTTGGTAGTTAAGAGATTTACTGTGGTTTATTTGTTTATTTGAATTTATTCTATAAAATCGTATCTTTGTTCAGATATTTTATATTTTTATATTCCCTATTTGACGAGGATATTTCAGTGGTATCAGAGCTTTTGACTTTCTATATTCCCTATTGGAAGGGGATATTACATGCATCAAATTGAAAGAGCTTCATAGAGAGTCCTAAGATGAACAATTTAATGACAATAATTATGGCACTCTTGGTGGGATAGCTATTCTTAATTATTTCCATGTCAATGTGAATGTTGGCCTTGACAAGTCCATGATTGTAGAAGTGTTCATAATCTAGAATTTGGAGACTCCAAAAGGTGAGAGTTTTTGGTTTTAGATCAAGTTCTTCATATTATACTTCATGGTCTTCACTAGATCATCTTCTAGTAGAGCATTTAATAAATTCCCTCTACCTAAAACTCCTCTTGAAGAATAACATCCTAAACCATTTTTAGTATTTAGAGATATAGAATAGGAAGATTTTGAAGAGGAAGAGAAGAATTTGAGGAAATATAAGATCAATGGGATCAAGTAGAGGAAGAAGAGATGGCTATAAGACATCCTTTCCCAACATTCAACACCCAAAATCCAATTGACCTTCTTGAATATGATCATATTCCTCCCAATGCTACAAAAAGTCTCCCTAATTTCAATGGAGAAGGTCCTATTACCCCATCTTAACACATTAGAGAAATTTCAAACTTTTGAAAATTCTAAAATATCACCCAAGCTAACATAGCTATTAGATTACTTGTCATGTCTCTAAAGGGTAAGGCACTTAATTGGTATAGAACTTTGGAAGGTGGTTGCATTACTAATTGGGATGGCTTTGGAGAGTTATTTGCTTATAGGTTTCAGAATAAGAGTGACCATACCTCACTGATTCACTAGCTGAATGTGATAAAGAGAGGTCCTAATGAGTCCATGGGAGATTTTAATGAAAATTTTTAAAGGACATGGGATAGGTTACCACCTATTATGAGGCCTCCTCTAAGCTTTGTATTACCCACCTATCTTAAGGCTATTGACACTGATGTGGTAGTAATTTTGCAATCAATGAGAGGATTTAATTTACCTGAGGCATATGAGATAGACATTAAAGTTGAGAATAGTTTGATACAAGCTATGAAATTAACTCCAAGAGTCTCCATGGCTTTATTGTCTCAAAATTTAGATGAAGCCCCAAGCATAGCACAATTTCCCAATAACAATGTCAAAACTAAAACCACTCCAAAGAAGGTGGATAATGTTATAGATAAGGATGAGATAATTTAGTCTTTGTAAGCCCAACTCAGGCAAGCACAAATATATCTAATTACTCCACCCAATCCTCAATACTATCCTCAACAAGGCTATATACCTCCACCCCAATACACTAACCAAGGAAGAGGATAAAGTAAACAAGGTTTCAATAGGCAACCCAATGTCTTTAATCCCAATTCCAATCCATCCACAAAGGTTGTTGTTCTCGTCCACACCAATCTAGTTTAAGGAGAGGAACATTTGGATCATTGGGGATAATATCAAGGTCAATTTGAGTATGATGGTGGAAAAGGTTTTCATGCTTTGGTGGCACAAGAAGGAGCTACTCCTTACCTTACATCATAATAACATCTCATACAAGTGAACATTCATGGAGAAGGTAGAAGCCAAGGTATTATTCTCATGAAATTTCAAAAAGAAGATGACTATGCTGATTCAAAGTACATTAGTAGCAGCCAACAAAGTACATTAGTAGTAGCCAACACAAGATCTAAAAAAGAGTTGTGGGAGATGTTCTCAAAGTACAAGGTGTGAATCCCAATGTAGTACCTCATACTAGTCACATTCATCATCAAATTTAGAATGCAAGCAAGGTTGTCAAGCCTATAATACATCAAGTACAAGCGTCCTCACTACCCCCAAGGAGGAAAAAAAAGGTAAATAGTTCCCCTATAAACATCATTAACTCTTTAAATAACACCAAGACTAGTATATATCTTTGGTAAGTCTTTCAAATGCTTGGTTAAAAGGAACTCCTACAATAACAACTTGCCAATATGAATGTAGCCCCTCAAAATCTAATGTACCATGGTGTGGCTCTTGCCAACACACCAAGTCATGTCTTAGATCCCTCCACCAAATCTTAAAAGCCTCCACCTTTATATCTCACACTCATTATATGAGACAAATTGGTTCACAATTGCATTATGGATAGTGGGGCTAATACCATGGTTATGCCTAAGGTGGTTACAGAGAAATTGGGGTTAAGGTATGAACCACATAGAAAGGGAATGTTGCAAATTGATGGAAATCTAACCAAGATAGTGGGACTAGTTAAATATTTGAAATTTTTTCTGCATGATTGTCCAAGCTTCCATATTATGTAGTACATTGTGGTGGTAGACCTCCTAGCTCACTTTTCTATATGTTTTTCAAGGGACTTCATGGTTAAAATTGGAGTATATCATTCTACTGATTAGACTTTTCTAACTTTTAAAACAAGGTATGGAGCCAAGGTGATAATAATAACACAACCCTTGGAAAGGTTTCATATTGAACCATATGTGGAGTCAATTTCAAATCATAATTGTGTGATTAGTGAAGAAGTATAAGGTTTAATAGAAGGTGAAGCATCCTCTCCTCTTGAAGGTATTTATAACCTTTTCCTTGATGAATATGGTACTAAAACATATGAGAATAATCCTTATGCATCTATGGAATAAATTTATTTGGGTACTTATTTTGTACATGAGGAATATACTCCTATACCTCTAACTTCAAATGAAGATCATAAAGTAGAAGAGATATGTCCTACTTTTTCTATTCCTCCTCAAGATGAGAAAGTACTTATCCAAGCTTGTAATGAGTCCCATGTGGCCAATAATCAGTCCTCTCCATCTTTGTCTCCACCTAATCTAATTATTTCTCCTCCAAGTCATGCCATTGTTGGTTTTAAATAATTTATTGTTGGCTACCAATAATACATGATAGAGATTGATACTATATATAGTGGTGATAAACTAATTACAAGTGTTTTTATTAGGAGCACAAGAAATGGGTTGGAAAAAATAAAAAGAGAGTGGATACCTATAGAGGAGGATAATTGGTCAGATCTAACCTGTGAGGTGCTTGAGGTTTGTAGCCTAATTTATAATCTAGAATATAAATTGATAGCCCATGAAACCAATCCATCTTAGGAATCTCAAGATACCCCAAAATATTTTTCCATTACCCAAAACTTCTCTTCTTGGGAGTCTATCCTAGAAAACAACAAAAAGAGGGAAGAAACCATGGTGGAACAGGTCAGCGTGTGTGAAGAATATTGTGAAGAAGGAATAGAGGTTTTAGATTGGTTGAATGATGAGAAAGATATAACTCCTTATGAAAGTGATGATCCTTATGTTCAAAATGATACTTTAGAAGGACTTCTTTTGAATCCTAAAGAAGAAATGTTTTATCTCATTATCCCTTTCCATGATATAGATCAATGAAAAGAAGATGGCTTATGTCATATGTTTGAAGACATATGCAATGAATTTGAAAGCCAAAAAGGGCCTATAAGTCCTATAGAACTGACCACATACCATGATAAGATAGAAGCTATAAACTAGGTATGTGTCAAAGAATGTTATCACTAAGAGAGTTTGGATCAAGATGCAACAATATATGATGATATTGGGCCCCTTGATGGTGAATTAAGGATTGATTCTATAATCACTCATAAAGATGCTTCTACTATGATCAAAGAGGAGTTTAAGCATGATATACTTCTAGATTTCCATGATATAATACTTCTCACAGAATTTGAGAAAAGTGTGATGATTAAGAAAGAAGATGAGATCTATCAAGGAGACATGAACTTACAAAAGGATACCCTATATATGGACATGAAAATTTACTATGAGTAGACAAGAGGGAAACAATGTGAGACAAGTTTCCAAAACAAAAAAAAATCACCTACTTGGGACATATTTTTGAGATGACTTCACCAAGTGACATGACAAGTCAAGGAATAAAGAGAAAATGTGAGTCATCTAGTATCGCACCCAAAAAGAAGCACACATGGAATCCTCATTCATCTAATGAGGAGGGAAATTAAAGATACTTCCCTTTTGATCTATGAAGGGAGTATGATCAAGATGGATGTACATACTAGTTTGTTCTCAGTTTTTCTTTGTGTTCCCTAAGTGCTTAGTATCACAAGTGTGTCTTTATCTTGTGTTTTTCTTTTGTCTTATGTGTGTTTTTCTTTCTCTTTGTGTATTGTGTAATTTTAGTTATCTTGTGGCCCATCCAAGGTTAGTTCATGTCATTTTGGGTGCCTATATACATGAATCCATGCCTAATGGAAGGATTCAAGCAACTGGTCTTAGGCATAATAGGCATGCCATCCCTAGGAATTGCCAAGTTTTTTGGTCAAATTTCACTCCCATGTTTGCATCTTTCAAATTTTGATAAGTACGATATTTGAAATTTTTATTCAAAAGGAGTATTTATCATTGATCCATAGCAAAAATACCAAGTGTTATTTCATTTAGAGACTTTATTTTGGTCTTTTGGTTGGGTACTATTTCCTTTGAAGGTTTTGTTTCATAATTTTTATTCAAAGCATTGGGAATTATTTCAAACATTTTGTCCAAAACAATTTTCCCAAAAAGGCACTCAGGGAAACAAAACTTCTCAACTTTTCCAAAAGGGACATCTCAAAAATTTTATAGGATTTTTTTAGGGGTTTTTGAAGGTCCATTTCAAAAACCCAAAGGGGTAATTTGAAACTTTTTTGAAGGTCCATTTTAGAAAGCTGAAGGGGTCATTTGCAAATTTTCTGAAGGGCACCTCCATCTTTTCAAAAAGGTCATTTTCAAATTTTTTGAATGGACTTTTTTAGAAACTTGAAAGGTACTTTAAAGTTTTTTTGAAGGAAATTTCAAGAAAGGTACCCTATTCAAAAGTCTAAAAGATTGTTTTTCTTTTAGGAAGTGAACCAAATAGAAAAGCCAAAAAGTACATTTCAAGAAAATTGAATGATATTTTCCTTTTGGAAGAGTCATTTGTAAAATTTTTGAAAGGATCATCTCCAACTTTCTAAAGGTACATTTCCAAGTGTTAAAGGGTCATTTAAAGATTGTCAAAGGACCATTTCTTTTAGCTGAAGAGAAAAAACACAAAAGTCTGGGCCAAATGGAAGTCCAAAGGAATTCTTTCAAAAATATTGTCTAAGGAATTCTTTTATAAAACTTGTCCACATCAAAAAGAAGTCAAAGCCCAATTATTTTGGATGTTTTATTTGATAAAAATGAAACAAAAGGTCTACAAGATTATTCAGGAAAATCGTATGTAGGAATTGCCAAGAGAAAGATCGATTGCATTCTTTTGGGAAAAGTGTCGAGACAAAAAGTCTGAAGGCGAAAAGTGTCAAAACAAAGAGTCCAAGGAAAGTGTTCCAAATGAATAAGGAATGTGAAGGCCCTAAAAACATCAATTTAAAATTATGGAAAATATCCATTGATGTCAAAATACTTGGTTGGAACATAAGAGAAAATGTGGAGGTAATAAATGGTTGAATCTTGAATATCTGGTGTAGACAAAGCAAGTAGAATGGATAGGCTGATAGTTCAAGTCATTACTGACTACTAACCAAATCAAAGAGCTTCCATGAAATCAATAAACATAGGTGTCCATATGATGGCTGGCAATCATGGAAATCATTTTTTAACTATCACCATAAGTCTCATTTCCCTTAGTAGTGCTATGTGTTGCTCCTCTATTTTTAGTTTTGAATGTTCATAGATGATTTTTGATAGAAACTATTTCCTTTTTCAATTATAAAGGTCTTATGCCACTTTTCACCATTCTTATGACTAGTTTTGAATAACTGTAAGTCCTAACATGATATGGCTCACTCCATCCCTCTTTCTCATGCATTTTTAACTGATCTTCATATTGGTGACACATGCCTTTGTGCCTCATCAAATTCTCTTATCTCTCTCTTCCTCAAATTTCTATAAATTGAGCCATTTTTGGCTATTATAAGGGACCACATTTTTGGTATGGTGAGGCCTTACTAACATGACATTAAACTTTGCTTTTGAACATTGAATACAAGTCTAATTATGAGTTTTGAACATTTTATCTAAGTGTGTGAGTGATGTATAGTGGATGTAAGTGATAGTAACATCCTTACTCCCTTTATCCTTCATGTTTAAGCAAGGATTCTGATGATAATATGTCATGTGAAGTGTGTTGAATATACTAATCTCTCTTGAAAGTATGAAATTGTATCTATGGTGTGTAATTTGCCCCTTAGGTCAAGTATCTTGTTAATTATCCCAAGAATATTACCTTCATATTGAAACACTATGTTAGGATCTTTCATTGCATGGAATTGGTTTTGTAAAGCATTGTTGCTTAGTACAAGTATGATAGTCTATGGGATATATTCTTGGTAGATCACCTCTCTATCATAGTTTCCATTTTATGTAAACTCTTTACTTTTTTCATGAATAAGCATTAAGATAGGTGATTGATACTTAGAGAAGAATTTAGGGAGCTAACCCTTTCAATCTTGAAGATTCATCTCTCCTAAAATTTTATACAAACTTGAGAGATGATTCAATATTGCATCAAACTGAAGGAGCTTTATAGAGATTCCTAGGGTACACAATTTGATTACAACAGTAACTATCTAAGAGTTTGAAAGGTTTGGAGTTTAAGATGAATTCTCTAGGCTCACTAATTCACATCCACTCTCAGTGATTGTACCTTTAACAATTTCATGTTATGATGCCACAAGATGATTAAATATGAATATGTGAGAGGATTTTCTTACTTACATTAGGATAACCCAATTAGGGATGTATTAATGAGATTCTTAAGTTTGATGAATGATGTAAAAGAAAATTTGGGATGTTTAGTGATTCCTAGGCTTAATTTGTAAAGGTTGGTAAGAATCAATCTAAAGTCCAATATGAATCCATTGGTGGCCAATTTTAGGTTTCTACACTTCTTATTATGTTCTCTAAATAATGGTTAAATGATCTTGTATATATAGGTAGATTTAATCCTAATCCCTTCTAAAACATTCATCCAACAGGGTCGACCCATTTGACTTAGTATAATTATGGCTAAAAATTCACTAGGTCACGAGTTAGGTTAGCTAAAAGCTGACCTAGACCCTAAATGAAATTTACCCAAAATAGTACAAGGTCAACCTAGTTGACCTATTATAGTGAACAATCAAAAGGGGATAAGGCTAGCAAAATAGGGGTAAAAGGTGTAAAATGATTGGGGAGTGTGTAATAGAGAATAACAAGTTTAGGGATATGGTTTTTAGGATACAAGTGTGTCGATAACAAGTGGTAAAAGGGACAAAAATTATGTGAGGAAAAAATGGTCTACCCACACCTTTCCAAGTGCACCCATTAAGGCATACACTCAGAGAGATTAAGACTTGATGGGTTCTTGAAAGATAAAGATCATTAGTAAGTTATAAAAGATTGAAAATATTGTGTATACACATGGTACTTAATAACCTAGATGCTCATAGGTGAGTTTGGGTGCTTTAAAATGGATTATTAATGGTGTCCATGATATCTTAAGTATAACGGATACCATATCAAATAATAAATATCATCTTCAATCCACAAAAGCTTTTATGTAACATCCTCTATCATCTGCATTAACTAGTTTAATATCCTTTTATAGATTTTTAGAAAAACCTCTATTATGGTGGGATGCGTACATTGAGTATTGATCTAGATCCTTAGTGATCATTCCCACCAGATCCATCACCTTTAAAACTTTACACTGTAATTGCCACATATCACCAATCCTAAAATATGCCTTGAAGATCTGAGAACTAGTTAACTACTTAATATCTTGCATAAGGTATGCACTAAAACCTCCAACTAGTGCCAAAAATGTCAAAATACCACATTACACAAAATTATTACTTCACACCAATGTGTATGTTGTGCTCACATGAATACAAACTTATATAAATAAGGAGCCCAACATTACCCCACACAAAATTTATAGTATGTCCTCAGACTATGTTGTCAAAGTCTTTGGAGTATAAAACTTGGGTGCACTCTCCTTAAGCTTGGAACTAAAGTCTTCAAATACCTTAATAGAAAGATTCATTTTTTCAATGGTACTTTATATTTGAATATAGGATGCACTAAGTGAAATTACATTAGTCTTCTCTAGTTATTTTTGAAGGGCTACTACATTTGCTTTTGCCTTTTCTATGCTCCTATCTAGGATTGTTCCTTACTCATAGGCCTTAGTCTATAAAGCATGGAAGAGTGATTAAAAGTTACACTCTTGGTCCTTGATTTGGGTGTTTATTTTATTGATGTTCCCCCTAATTTACTCTCTTTATAATCTACTCATCGAGTACCCCTGTGCCATCAGCTTCTCCTCCTCCTTTCCCTACTTAAGGCATGCATCTATGATTGAGGCTTGCTTATAAAAGCTCAAAAAAATGTCATTAGGTACATTCATGATCTATTTTAACTTCATAAAGAGGTATTATAATTATTTTAGTTTATTATAAATCTCCTTATGTAGCATTATGTAGGGATATTCTTTTTTTTTCTTGCATCAGCTCAGGTTTTAATCTTGGGAGCATCTGCTCCACTAGCACATAAATTTTATCAACCTTAAAGAGGTTCAAAGCATTGATTCTAACCAGAAAGGATGGTTTGGACATCTCTATGTTCTCACAAATATACTACAACCTAAACTTAGTAGCCTACACTTCATCCTCATCTTATTTATTGAGTTATTTCCATTTTATTTCCCTACCATCATTGATAATGTTTTGGCATGAAACCTTGGTGGCCAACTTAATTAGTGTATTTGAAAATTAGAATAGGTTCATGGAGTGAGGTTTTATAATGAGGGAGTCCTACCCATACTTAGGCTCTTCTAATCTTGAAGTGGTCACCATAGGCACCTCAAAGTGAGGCTCATCCATGTAATGATCAAATGCAAATGTAAGTTGTTTCTACATCCTAGCTATGGTGGCTTAGTGGGGAATGATGTCATACATGTAAAGGTATTCATCCTACCAAATGTTCTATACCTTATCCCTTATACTCAGATCTACATCATCCTTATTGATGACAACCATCTCTATTTTTTCTCCTTCCTCTTCACCAGTATCACCACTCTCTTTGGTGTTTTCCTTAGAAGACTCATTTATTTGTTTATTAAGGTTTTCTTCCTCATACTTCTCCCCTTGTCCAATTATTTCACTTAGGTTTTCTCATTACTCACCTCTATAATAATTCCATCAATTCCAACATCACCTTGTTGTTTTTGGGGTTCCTCTAATGACTCCATTTGTTTATCTAAAACACCAGTATCACCTTATTTTTCTTCAAGTACCCCTTCACTACTCAATCATGCCTCTTCTACAAACTCTTATGAATTTATAGTGGGGGTGCTTGGCACTTACTAGATTGCTTCAACTATTGGTCCTTCACTAGTAGGAACCTTCTTGGAATTTTTATCTACCTGGCTACTTCCTTCTCCTAGGCTAGTCTATGATTCTATTTAAGCACCAATGCCTTCTCAATGTCTTCCTCACTCAATCCCATTTTATTCCACACCCTTATCTTCTCATATTATATTTATGAAGGTGGTATGGAGGGTTATTTTATAGATGAGGAGCTTTCTATCTCCTCTCCTTCTTCAAGCATGATGGTTGTGCCACTTTGGAGGGCCTCATGTACATCCTTGGCACTTGGATCATTTTATTCTTCTATCTATAGGATGTAAGTCCCTAAAATTTCTTCTTTAGTCTCCTCCTTCATTCTAAGTGTGATGATCACCTCTTTCTCCATATCTAATAAATTTATGGTAGGGAATACAACTGGTCCCTCAGTCTTCTTCTTTTTGTGATTCTTATTGGAGGAAGTAGTCTTTGGCATGAAGGTCACACACTTCTTAGGAGCTGGAGGTGTAGTTATTTATATGGAGGAAATATTTGAATTAATGCACTATATGATCTCCTCAATTTTCTCCCCCAACTTCTTTTGGAAGTTATTCTCCTATGCTTTCTATGTAACCTTACCTTCATCTCTAAATAGGTGCGGGAAATCATAATCTTTTAAGTATCAACACCCTTCTTGCATGAATTCATTTAATAATAGAGGTTGAATATGAACCTATTTATTATTTCTCTTTGAATGGAATAGAAGTCCATCCCTTTAGATTCATCCTCCTCATCCTTTATGGCCTTAGATTTGAGGTGCATAAACTGATGCCTCAACCTTCTCCTTTCTTGATCTATGATCTTTATTGGGATTTCCAATTATTATGCATTAGGAATCCTCCTTAGCACTTCCATGAAATAATTGGTGAAAAATTCATAATGTAGATTAAGTAATCTAGATAAGTTCACTTCTATGAGTGCCAAGTTAACTACATCGATATAATACATTATGTCAAAGGTCATCATTCCTACCAAATGTAAGGGAATATCCTAATGGATGTGCCATTAAAACCCAAAATCCTTGATGTACTAGTCACACAACCCTTTCACTCTTATCTTGTAACTTTTTAGAGAATTTGGGTGGGTAGATGAAGTGTTGATACTTAATCATATGGGAGTCATTGTGGGGTGGGAATACCCATAAGTTGTCATCATCTCTATCTATCACACCTATCTCCTCCATTATAAATAGGATCAACATATAACCCCACCTAAATATCTTACACACTTTGTGACAATCTAGTGAATTCTTAAAAATCTCCTCGATAAAGAATTGAGAGATGTTGAATCTCACCCATTACACCAGTGATAGGTAATGCAAAAGTAGGTATTGATAATTTCATACCATCATCCCCCATGGTATAGCTTAGAGCTAATAAGGCATTTTGTGTCTCTCATGTCTAGGTACTATATATCCTTGATAGGAATGCAAACCCTAACTTGTAGTACCCCAAGAGATGCACAACACTCTCAACCTTCACATCATCCTCCATCATCTAGTAGATGTCTTCCCCTATGCTTGGAAGCCCCATGATCCTACTGATGAGGCATTTTGAAATATACATGTGCCTCTCTATGAAATAGAAGCAGTCACCATAGATGTATGATAGGAGGAATTACACCAATTCCTCTAGCTTGCCAAAACATGGTAGGTCAAATAATTGGGTTACGTTAGTGGACACTAATTTATCTTGGATTGATATGTAAAAGAGGGTGATACCTACCTTCATCTTATTTTCTATGTTAATCATCCATTCCTAGTTGACATTATGCATGTTTTTTCCCATGTGTTGATTGTAATCCTTCAATATACACATGTGTGCAAAGAATACCAATTTCTCCCCCACCAAGACCTTGGGGGAAACTACATCTCTCTATAAGCAAGATTTATAATTAATTTAATGTCTATTATCATGAACATTATACCTTCCACTAGCTGCACCTCCCATTTTATGGTGGCTACTTCTTTTACCATCCATGCCTTCTTGGCATCCTTATGCACCTATGACAAACTTGTACTTAACCTTTTCTTACCCATTATGAACCAACTGCTATTAAAGCATGGTCAGTTGATCTTTCTGAAGCCCTTAATGGTTCTCTTCACAATCACTAGAACTATGATTGTGTCTTTGACTCTCAACCTTTTTTTTTTTTTATTGTAGCCTCAATGTTTCTATAGAATTTCTATTACCCTATTCTGTCTCAATATCTCTTCACTCACCTCCTTTCTAATTCAAAATGGAACACAATTTTATCATAGTTTAGTCATTCTCATTTGGGGTCTGTGGTTGCTCTAGTTTTTCATTGTGGTAGCATTTTCTAGTTTTCAATTAGCTTTAGCTCTATTTGGATCTATGTTCTAGTCTTAATTCACACAAGGTTTATAACCTTTCAAATTTTCTCATTCACCTATTTATACCTTAGTTTTATTTACCTCAGTAATGGCTAGTGATTAATGGTGTGGTAATGTGTAGATTTATTGAAATCTACTAAACCCATAAAATATATGAAAATATACCACCAAATTATCATTTATTATATATATTTGTGACTCTACCATCACACAATTATTTTTATAATGGTTTTTTCATTAAAGTGTCAGGTGATCCAAATAGTCACTTTTTGTCAACTATTAGGTGGGTGCCAACTATCTCAATGATCCTTCTTGCACTTTGTTCACCTTGTCATGACCTTATCCCTTCTTATGATAACCTAGGCACAACACTTCACATGCATGAAATTTAGCCTTCTTAATTCCATCTCTTCATAATGTTTCACTTATTTACAAGTGCAACTCTCTTTCTTGGTCAATTTGTTATGCTTTCATGTCTCTTGATTTGGCCTTCCATACCCCATACAAATCCTTGCACTAGTCTTCCAATATTTCATTCTCTTTACTCAATTTATTGAACGTGATCATCTTGTGCACCTTCCTTTCTTAATTTGGTACTCAGGTTTCTAAATCAGGGAAACATCATACACCCAAAATCCTAAGTGTCTAGCCTGAAGCACTTAGAGAGCATTCATACTCATCTAACCCAGCTAGATTTATGCATGTAAGTATCAAAAGAGTTCTCTTATGGGATTAAAATTACCCCACTAGTTTACCTAACACAAACAAAATAATCATAAGGATTTGGCTTGTGCCAAATTTTATTATGGTCAACATAAAGCAACCAATTTATGATTGGGAAGTTAGTGTTTGATGGCATAAGCACCATCCTAGTGATTATAGGTCTTCAATATGTTGCCATTGAAATGCCTACGGAGCATTTCACCCATCAATGTGCATAGCTTTTAAGCACTAATATCCAATATATTATGGATGATATAAGGTCCCATCTACCTAATCTAAAATTTACCTAGGTACTTGAGGCACTTTGATCTATATATAAAGACTAGTGCACCTTTAATAAACACCTTGCATGTGATGTGCTTATCATGCCATACATTTTGAAATGCCTTTTCTATTTTGCTAGCTCCATCTTGCTCAGGCACGTGTCTCATTGAATCACTGTAATTATTTTAATTGTGTACTCAATGATTCTTTATCATCCAAATGACCAATATGAAAAATGCATAATAAGGGCACTAGAAATTCCATTGGTTAAATGGCCTCTATGCTAAAGACTAGTTGAAATGGTTTAACCTTATTTTAGCACTTGTAAGTAGTGTGATAGGCACACAATATTAATAATACATGGTGATCCTAATCTTTGTGATCAACATCACATATATTTTTGAGGCACATTATTAATATCTTATTGAATGCGTCACAAGTTTCATTCACTTGGGGATGATAAGGTGTCATCGTATGGTGCACCACCATATATTTAGTCAATAGGATGTAAATGGTTGTGTTGACAAAGTATGTGCCATAGTCTCTATTCAATCTAAGTGGGCATATATAATGACTAATGATATTTTCCTAGAGAAATCTTGTGGCTATAAAATATTTAGTTGATGCTACCTAAACCCACTTGTTGAAGTAATATATAGATGCTACAGTGTATTGTGCACCTATGCACCTTGCAATGGGAGTAATAGGCCCAACAAATTCAATGGGACATTTTTTAAATGGTGCCTAGGAAAGGATGGGAATAAGAGACATATCATTCTAGTGGTTTTATTTTCCCATGCACTAGTAGATGTCACATTCTTTGGCACATTCTTTTGCACCTTGGAATAGAGTTGGCCACCAAAATCCTAATTATAGTGCCTTGTACACCATAACATCTCAAGTTTAATGACCTCCAATAACCCCTTCACGAACCTCTTACAAGACTAAATACCATTTGTGATCTAGAAAACATCACTTCATGACTTTATCCTAGATCAGTTTATATAGTTCCCCACTAATGAGTTGAAAAGGGATAATAAAAACTTTGAGTTGCCTCTTCAACTTAGTCATCATATTTTGGGGAAAAAAGTCAAATGTTAGAAATTTGGTGATCTTTGACAAGTATTCTTAGATGTGTTAGACCCTATAAAGTTTCATGTCAAGCATATCATAGTCAATAGTCTCTACCACATCGCCATAGTTGATGTAAGATAGATGGTCTAGGCTTGATTTTTATTTTTTAGGTTTTGTTACAATAAAAAATTAGAAATCTTGATACAAAATAATCTATCAACAAATGTATCCATGGATAATGGGCTTGTTCACTAGGTAATTAAGTGCCTATTGATCTATGAAGAAGTTGAAGGGGGTCAAAAATAACATTTTCATAACTTTTTAGGGTGTAGACCATGGTAATTACCTTGCACTTAGTTGTGGTGTAGTTTTATTCTACTTTGGTCAGTTTTCTACTTGAAAAATAAATGGGATGGTCCATTTTACATTTGTTTGTTTATGCCAAAATGGCACTAATCATAGAACCAAATGCACTGACATGGACATGGAATGGAGTCATCCTATCAATAAATTATAATATTGGTACACTTTCTAGTTTGAGCTTAAGGGTCTTAAATGCATCTTCTTATATTGTTCCCTAATAAAATGGGTCATCCTTTCATAAGAGATCTTCTAAAAATGATGCAATATTTTCATATTTCCTTATAAACTTCCTATAGTATCCATAGTGTCTAAGAAAGGTATAAATGTCCTTTTATGTTAATGGGGTCTGGAGCTAAAGGATGATTGAAATCTTCACTAGATCAATGAGTAGACCATATTTGTAGATGATGTGCCTGAGAAAAGTGTCAAATGTCATTATGAAGACACACTCATAAGGTTAAAATATATTTTAAATTAACTACACCTTTCAAAAATAAGGCATATGTTATCATAATGATCCTTCATTAACCCATATATAATCTAGTTGTCTAAGTATAATTGGAGGAATTTATAAATGAAGTCTTTGAAAGTGGTGATCACCACTCGAGATAATATAGTTGGCACATTATTCAACCTAAAGGGCATCACATTGTATGTGAAGCATTTCCATACTATCATAAAGGTAGTTTTGGGCTTGTCCTTATCCTTAATCTAGGCTTGATGGTATCATAAGAACCCATTAGTAAAAGTGTGTATTTCATATCCTACAATGTCATCCAAGACTTGATTGATGAATGGAGTTGGAAATGGGTCAATTACATAGGTAGAATTCAATAATATATAGTCAACACAAATCTATATGTGCCTATCCTTCTTGATTCTAATTACCATGGGGCTATCCCATTCAGATCTTGCATAGGGTAGATGAATCCTATGACTAGCATACCATCAATATATGTTTTGACCTTGGCATGAAGATTAGGGTTCATCCTATAAGGTAACTTCTTAATAGATCTTGTGGCATATAATATCTTGATGATCATATTCCCAAGGGATAGATGCATGAATTTAATCTCTATATTTTTAAGGGAACAATTTGTGGAATTATTTTAGGATGTCCACAATGCACACCGACTTGTTAGACTAATAAGTTCCTAGAGTAACAATCTTTGGTTCCTAGTCTAAATTGATATCTACCATAGTAGTTTTTAGTGATTTATAGTTGGGTTCATTCTTATCCTCATGTGAATCCTTCACCTATCTACCCTCAATTTTTTTTATCCAGAGGTGGGTAGGGTATTCTTCTTTTGGGGGACTATCCTCAACTTGGTACACTAAATTTCTTCTGCCTGTCAAAGTCTTCTAGTTGTACACCTTCCATGTTTCATCATCTTTGTCACTAGAGTCACTATTGAGGTTTTTATCTTCAAATAAAGTGAGGAGAACCAATCATTTTTGACCAAACATGTATTTTAATCACTCATCCAATATCGTAGTGTCTTAAAACATTGATCTTTAAACTATATATAGTGGTTCAATCAACTCAAGGTTTTGTGAAGAAAAGGAGAAGGTGTGGATAAACCATTTCTTAAGGGCATCCTATTAAATTATATTGTAGTGCATCTCATTAAAAATGTACCATGTTTGTGCCCAAGTTGGTAAGGTCTTATAGAAGGCATGCACCCATAGATTCCTTGAGGTGTTTTTCCCATAGACAATCTAGGTTTCTTCACAAAGGCACACATGTGGTATGGTGTCAGGGTTTCTAGAGTAGGTTGAGATGTCTAAGTCATCATTATTCTTTCCAAATATACTGAAAATGGTTGCCTTCACATCTCACTAAGTTTGTAAACTAAACTTTTGTGCTTCACACCAATGAGTGGTAGTGTTCCTTAATGTATACACTAGTGTGCCCATTCTATCCACCTCTTTTGGGATGCATTATTTGAGGTCATAGACATAGTATTCCACTATATTACTCTATTCATATCTTGGGATCATAGAAATTTTAACCTTACTAAGGATAAACACTCTCTTTCCCTTCTTGGCATAAAAGACCTACCTTTTAGAAGTGTGATCAATCTGGACCCAACTCATCTTCACTAATTTTATCACTTTTATGTGCACCAAGTGGCACTTTCAACCAATGTTATCATATTATTCCTTGATCCATTGGCCATAGGCAAAATTATTAGTGTCTAAGGTTGATTGTTTATCCTCCTAAGAGAGGAATCTTTGGTCATTGTTATATAGTGTCTTGGTGCCTTGTACTGGTGTTTTATATGTGTTGATCTCATCTTTGATGTCCATGCTCTCAATATAAGGGGTCCTTGGTCATTTGAGAGGTGTATTAATACCCTCTCCTTTCCATTTTCAAATTTCATGTAGAGCCTTTTGAAGTGAATAATTGCATTATTTTCATAACACCATGGCCTTCCTATAAGTACCAGGTAGTTGTCTTACTCTGCTAACTCAATCACTTAAAATTCAACATGAAATTTAGCCTCCATGATATCTACAACTATGCTCTTAATAATTATAATAGGCTACACCTGAGTCTTATTGGATATGAAGAGTACATGAGGGGAAGGCCTTAAAGATAACCTACCAATTTTCTCCTAGGTATTCTTGGTCAAGATGTTGACCTCAGTGCCTATGTCTACAAGAACCTCATAGAAAAATCATCCATAAATAGTGGAATCCATGAGGATTTCTTGGTTTTACTATGTGTTTTATATATTCCAACATTATTATGCCCTCTCCATGAATGATATAATGACCTAAAATTATTGTTGTCCTACATGTTCTAAGAGTAAGTTCTTCAATAAGGGTAGCACTCCCTCTATTTTTTGGAGGTGAAAAGTCTTAGTTAATTCTTATAGCTCAACTTCTTGGTTATCATATTTCTTTTGATAATTACTAGCTTATGCTTCTAGGTTTCACACTAATTAGAGCTCCCCTTGTAGGCTTCAGATGACATTAATGGCTTGATATAATACATTTTTTTAGAGCACTAGATCTATTAAGGCACAACTTCTAGTTCAAGCTATGTTATGCACTCATTGAAACACTTCTCCCCATATTTAAGCATAACTTAGGTATTAGCATAACTAGTGATTGAGTAGTAAATCCACTATGATTAGTCATTTTCACCTTGATTATCTCTGTGAGGGTTGGTTATGACTTTGAGGTCTATTTTTCTATTTTTATCTCATGCCTAATCATTCTTGTACCCTTGTCTATGTTAGGCTTACCTTGGGTTAAATTTTTGTATAAGTCAAGGAATTATTTTACCTTATGAGACCCTCAATAATACTAACATGTAATATGTGTAGGGTATTCATGCTGATAATTCTCTATCAAGCCATACTTATAACATGAGTATGGTGGGAAAATTCCACCACCATGTCCTCCACCTCTCCCTCTAGTACCTCATTACATCCCAAATCCTATATTATATTGACCATAGCCTTCATTTCCTTGGTTTTCTTGCCTTGTGACTACTATGGTGGCCTATCACGTGCCTCTTTCCCTGTTATCACACATCTCATGAATCACCTAGAAATAATTAGTGGTATGGGTATAAGCATCAAATAACTAATAATAGATGGTTATGTTGACTTGGCTGACATGTCAATAACAAAATATATTTGCAAACATCATGTGCCTTTTGACAAACTTTATAGATTAGAATCAAAGTGTGCACATTCCTTTATGGATAGTTATTCTAATTATGGCCTTCTAATTCATAGTGATTCACCATAGTCCACTTTGAGCATCATGGAAAGAGACATTGGTTATATTTTGGAGCTAGGAGGCCATATATGTAATTTATGCCTCCATAAATTAGATGATCCTAGTATCTATACTTATGACTACCTTGGCTTTGAGTGTGGCTTTAATCACTTCGTGTTGATATATAAAAGTCTTCATGGAAGATATCTTTATAATGTCACTAAAAACTTCCAATGAACCAATGTGAATGTTAATAAGGGTGAGTATCATATGGGAGTTTTAATAAGAGAGTCTCAAATCTCACATCATACATGTGTACTCTCTCTAAGAGTCCTTGGGTAATATCTTTTAGCATGGCTATGCTCTACTGTTCAAACTTTGGAATGTCAAATTCCTTCAAAAATTCTTCCTTTAGGTTATCATAATCAACCATTTCTTGGTTAGGATCAAAATTCCTATACCATGTATGGGCACAACCAACTAGAGTGGTTACAAACTGGGTCACCTTGCACTTTGATTAGGTTATGCCCCATACACACCACTATATTTCACACTTCATTACATGATCTACAACATTATCCATGCCATAATAATATATAAAGTGCATGGTCATCTCATATTATATTTACTATGGGAGGAAGCTAGGATTTGAGGTGCTTATCCCTTAGCATCTATCTTGGTGGTGATCCTCCAACACCTCTAGCCATAGGGTTAGGCACTGGTCTTGTCATTACTACTGGTAAATTGATGTCAATAGTGATATAATACCTACTTATGGTGTTGGACCACTTCCTATAGGTTTTTTCCCACTTTTTGTTACTAACATCGATTGAGTTGATATACTTGCATTCAATTTCTATTGTGGTGAGCTAGTACCTAATGGTCTAGAGGTAGTCATGCTTATCTCCTTATATGAAATAATCTTTTAAATCACAAAATTTCACTCTAAGTATATAAATCATCTATGATATATGTTAATAATAGGGTCACTTATTACTTCTATACTTTCTTCAAGTGGGGGATCCATTGTGTGAGCATACACTATGAGTTCAAAGAGGGTAGGCACATCAAGTGTATCTTCAATCACAAAATTTAGTTGGAATCAAATGAATTATACACTTGTCAAGTGTTAATATTGATCCATTACTTCATTATATCTCTCATCCTCATGTTATTTTATTTCAATAGATCCTTTCCCATGCCTTTCCTTCTCACTATGCGTTTTATTGACACTTCCAAGTTTCATATGTTCCATCAGTATGTATTGTATCTTATTATAGGTCTATTTTTTAACCTCTTGGGTGTTATTATGATCATCCCCTTCCATTATGATTTACCTACATGTCTACTTTCCCCCTTTAAACTTCCCATATATGAAATTACTTTAGCCTTCCATCCCCAAAGTTTTAAAACCATAATACACCATTAGATTCTTGAGATTTACACCAAATTCCTTCACAAACATGCCTAGAGGGTCATAAAAGAACTAGTACTTTGCTTCCTTAGTAATAAGTATGTTAAGACTTAAAACTAAAGTATGTAGTTATTCAATTCACCTTACCACCAATTATCATACTGGTCTAGTCCAAGTGGCATCCAGGGTCTCAAGCCCCTCTAGTTGATCCTTTGTTCACTCATAGTACTATCTATAACTCCTTATTTGGTGGGTTAAATATGTAGCCAACCATAGGTACACATGCTTAGGAAATTCATGGAACAAAACTTTATATAAAGCATCATATAAGTTGTTTTCAAACCCATTTTTTTGGTTTTTGTCCTTTGTAAGTTAGATGCTTCAGTGCAAAACTATTTTTGACATATTATAGCTATCACTTGATGTTTTTGAGGGAGAGTTAGTACATCATTATTTTTCACCATTTCAATAATAAATTTCAACATGATTCCTAGTAATAGAACCAACATGTTGTATAATAGGGCACACAAATTTATCTTAGTCAGTTTTGGGCTTATTAAAACTAGGCACAAACATGGGATATTCCATCTATGCTCAAAATTTTACACTTATCTACACCAAAATTAATCCACATAAGGCATAAGTCTTATGCACTCACCCAAAAAATAGCTGAGAAGGAACTGGGACCCATATTGGGCTAGTTATGCCATGGTGCAAAGACTACAATTATAGAACTTGGTTAATTAATAAAAAGGCTTAATTAGTACCATAGGTACAAGCCCTTCATGGGCCAATCCTAGTTTATTACATAATAATTTTGGTGGAATAATCCTAAATTCATATGGGCACAAGCCTTGGTTAAACTATTTCAAGCATCATATCAGTGTTTGAAGGGTCAAGGGGTTTCTTTCACTTTAAGTACTCAAACTAGGCTCATGTTTTTATCAAGGGTAAGAACACTTGGTGCAAGATCTATATAATTAGTCTCTATACACATTATTTTTGACATCATTTAATAATTATAGGGAAGATATTAATGATGTAAACCAAAAGCATGCATAAACATTATTGAAATGAAATTATAATCACTACACTCATTTCACATTTTAATAGTAGTTCAGAAGATGCATAGACGAAATAAAATTATGTTTTATTTCAACCATTCTTTTTCATTAATAAAAATTCAAATATATAATATATATTTCATGGTATAAAAAATAAAGTATGCCTTACTAATGTTACTTAGTGACCCAGAGGCTCATAGGTGAGATTGGGTGCTTACAAATGGATCCTTAATGGCATCCATCATATCCCTAAGTATAATTCATACCATATCAATGCATATAGATAATATTCAATCCAAAAAATCTTCACTATAACATCTTCCATCATCTACATCAATTGGTTCGAGCTCATTTTATAGATATTCAAGAACACCTCTACCAAGTTGTAATACACATAATGAGGTTGGATCCTTGGTGGTTATTTTCCACTAGACACATCACCTTATGAAATTTGTGCTATATTAATCATGTATTTCCAATTCTAGAAGATGACATAAAGATCCAAGATTGATCCGAGCAACAATTTAGGTGATAATTTGGGTGACAGTTCCACCCCAATTAATGACAAAACTTTCAGGAGCCATAAATTTTACACTGTAGCTCTAATTGACTTGCCGTTTGAATCATTGCAAAGCTAAGAATGAGAAGAAAGTCTTGAGATGGAATTGATATTTTATCAATGAAGTTTTACCCTTGAAAACCCAATGAAAGTACCCCAAATTTCAATTTTAGTAGTGTAGTCTAAAAATAGTAAGTTTCTAAAAATAGTAATTCCTCAAATTTTGTATTATTTTAAATCATAGAAGTCAAACCACTTAATCTCCCTTGAGATTGGTGACCTTCCACATCCTCCCCATGCTTTCAAAATGTGTATAAATGAAGAGGTAACCCAAAATGTGAAGACAAACATCTCTTCCCAAAAATAAACATATATTTGTATTGCGATCTTGAGTAATACTACATCTCTTCCCAGAGAATTCATTATTATTATTATGTTATTTATATGCTATTGAAATATTTATCAACTAGAACTTCTGAGTTTTGGATTAGTGGTATCAGAGTGGTTTGTCTTGAGAGTGTATGATCCTGAGGATGAGGTCAAGCTATAAGAAGCTTGGGTGGGAAATAATAGAACTTCCAAATATTCCACCTATTAACTCCAAATGACTTCAAATGGTAGATGACACCAAGAAATCTTATCCTTTCAAGGAAATGGTGAATTAAGCCCTCTAATGGAAATGAGCGCAAATGCTACAATAATTTGCCCAAATGCTTTAAACACTTCCGATGGGAAATCTTGGCTCTGTGGCTACACTTCTTGGCTCCTCATCCAAGGAACATCCTTTTAGTTCCCCAACACCCTTCAAGGTTTAGGTAAATTTTGATATTCCTACACTTGAAGGAAAATACTAATGCTGATGTAGTAAAAAATTGGTTGGATCGACTGTCTTCCTACTTCTCTATAAATAAGTTCACTGATGGAGAAAAGATTACTTTCTCTCTTTTTAAATCACCATTGCCCATGAAAAACTGGTGGGAAGTGTACAAAAAGAGGTTTATTATAGATGACATTGGCCTTGAGGTGGAACGTACCTAGGATGATTTTGTGGAAGTAGTGAAAGAAGAATACTATCCCATCAGAGCATATGAATATCTATACATATAGTGGAAAAAAATTCACCAAGGTAAGGACCAATCTATTCAAGATTACACAGACACTTTTCATTCTTTGTCTGCAAGATTGGGCATTCAAGAAAGTGAGAAACATAAGACTGTCAAATATCATGGTGGACTACAATGGTACATACGGGGGAAATGGAACTCTTTAATTTGGAAACCCTTGGTGAGGCATAAAAATTTGCAGTGAAGATTGAATATAAGTTCTAGTTGATAAATATTTCAATAGCGTAGAAATAACATAGTAACAATGAATTCTCTAAGAAGAGATGTAGTATTACTCAAGATCGCAATACAAATATATGCTTATCTCTGGGAAGAGATGTCTGTCTTCACATTTCAAGTTACCTATTAATTTATACACATTTTGAAAGAATGGGGATGATGTGGAAGGTCACCAATCTTGAGGGAGATTAAGTGGTTTGACTTCTAAGATTTAAAACAATACAAAATTTGAGGAATTACTATGTTTATAAACTTACTATTTTTAGACTGCACTACTAAAATTGAAATTTGGGGAACTTCTATTGGGTTTTCTATGGTAAAAATTCATCTATCAAAGATCCATGCCATCTCATTATTTTCTTCTCATTCTTAGATTTCCAATGGTTTAAACAGTGAGTCAATTGGAGCTACGGTGTAAAAGTTATGGCTCTTGAAAGTTCTGTCATCAATTAGGGTGGAACTATCACCTGAATTGTCACCTAAATTGTTGCCCATATCAGTGGGGTGAAATAAAAAAAAGTGAATTTGAGAATTTGAATAATAGACTCTACTTAGCCATTGTTCTTGCCTTTCCAGATTTGCATCAACCTTTTGAGTTGATGACAAATGCATCTGAATATGCCATGGGAGATGTCATCATGAAACATGGCCATTCTATTGCATATCATAGTGAAACTTTCACTAATACAATCAAGAAACATCCAAAATATGATAAGGAGATCTATGCCATTGTGCAAGCCTTCAAATAATGGAAACACTACATCTTGGGGAAAGAGACAGTCATCCACACTGACCACAAACCATTGGAATTCATCCAGATGCAAAAAAAACTATGAAATGAGAGGCACCAAAAGTGGGCCACATATTTTCAACAATTCCACCTAATAATCAAACACAAAAGGGGTGCTCAAATATAAATACAAATTATTTGAGCCACCCACCAATTATTTCACTCACAATAGTTCTTGACCTGTGTGGACATGAGACTCCACTTGGGGTGCTCTGTATGAAGCAGATCCTACCTTTGCTAATACATGTCAAGAAATTCAAAACATTAAACATGTTTCTAATTTCTATTTTCAATATAATGTCCTCTATCATATGGGGCACATCTATGTTCTAGTTTTAGAGCAACAAAAGATGATATGGGAAACACACTTTAGTAGGATAGCTAGACACTTTGGTATCGAAAAGACATTGGTAGTTCTTCAAAAACACTTCTACTGACCCCATATGTGAAAGGATGTGGAAATATATCTCAAATTTTGCACCCCATGTGTGATATCCAAGCCAAAAAATAAGAAGCAAGGATTTTACATGCCATTGCTAGAACCAATTAGGCCTTGGGAATCTGTCTCAATAGATTTTATCTTAGGTTTTCCCACTTCAAAATATGGTAAGGACTATATTTTTGTGGTAGTTGATCATTTTTCAAAAATGGCTATCATGATTACTTGTAAGAAAAATATATCTACTGAGGAAAATACTCAACTATATTTTAGTCATGTATGGATCCATTTTGGTCTCCCCGAGTCCATTGTCTCAGATCGAGATAGCAGGTTCCTAAGCATCTTCTGGTCCACTCTATGGAAGATGATGGATACTAAGATGATGAAGTCCACAACCTTCCATCCATAGACTGATGGTCACATAGAGGTGGTAAACCACTTGATTATTCACATGATTCAGATGTATCACTCCAAACATCCATGCACATGGGATGAGGGACTTCTTTTCATACAACATGGATATAATCGGGCACTGCACAGCTCGACCAAGCACAGTCCATTCCAAGTATGTTTTGGGTTCCAAACCATGGTACCAATTGATATAGCTATTCCATTTTCTACCATGGAATACACACCTCATGGAAGATCTAAGGTAGCAAAAGCAATAAAGTTTATTGAACAAATGCAACACATCCAGCAACAAGTTCATGACATCCTGGAGAAGATGAACCAGAAGTATAAGCAATGCCATGACAAACATAAGATTGCACATCATTTTGCTATGGGTAACAAGGTTTGGTTGTAGCTTCAGAAAGAATGACTTGTAGGCCCACATAGAAAGATTCAACCTCTACAATATGGTCCCTACACCATCACCAAAAGAGTTGGAGAAAATGCTTTTGAGTTGAACCTACCAGCCTACCTTGGTCTGTATCTAATATTCAATGTGGAGTTCCTCAAACCATATCACCCACCTCTATTGGACACTTCAATTGTATAAAAACAACTAGACATTGATGATCTTGATCCACAAAGTTTTGCTTCAGTGGAAGAGGATTAGATTGTGGATACCTAGATGAAGACAATAAGAGGATGTTCTATTCTGCTTTATTAGGTGGTCAAAAGGGGCCAGCTTAGCCACCAAGGTGAGTGGCTCACATAGAATCAAATCAATAAACAACTACCACACTTGATGGGGAACATTGAGGCAATGGGGAACATTGATTTTCAAGGAGGGAGGAATGATCTCAGCAACAATTTAGGTGACAATTCGGGTGACAGTTCCACCCCAATTGATGACAAAACTTCTGGGACCCATAACTTTTACACTGTAGCTCCAATTGACTCACCGTTTAAACTGTTGGAAAGATAAGAATGAGAAGAAAGTTTTGTGATGGCATGGATCTCTACTTGATGAAGTTTGACCCATGAAAACCCAATGGAAGTGCCCAAAATTTCAATTTTAGTAGTGCAGTTTAAAAATAGTAATTCCTCAAATTTTGTATTGTTTTAAATCTTGGAAGTCAAACCACTTAATCTCCCTTGAGATTGGTGACCTTCCACATCCTCCCAATGATTTCAAAATTTGTATAAATGAAGAGGTAACCTAAAATGTGAAGACAAACATCTCTTCCTAGAGATAAGCATATATTTGTATTGTGATCTTGAGTAATACTACATCTCTTCTCAGATAATTCATTGTTACTATGTTATTTCTATTCTATTGAAATATTTATCAACCATAACTTTTGAGTTTTGGATAAAAGATCTAGTTAACAACTTTCCAGTTGGTGTAAGGTATGTGATTAGACCTCTAATTAATGCTAGAAATGCAAAAATTCCATCATTACATAGAATTATTACCTCGTACTGATATGGATCTCATGCTAGTTCTAATCCATAGTTAATAAAATAAGGGTCCCAATAATTTTTTCTATTTGTAAGTTTTTAATCATTACAAGCCCTATAAAATTTTCAACTTTGAATAAGTTATTTGTATATCTTTCAGACATCTCTAAAGGTCAAATCTTTGGATATATAAATAATTCAAGTAGTCATAAATGATGGTGATATGAGTTTCTTATTTTTTATCAAAGGGAAAGATAGACAACTCAGGACTATAATATTAGTCAATCTTATTCCAAGTGGATTATTTTTTCCATCATTTTTAGTCTCAAACTTTTTACAATTTCAAGGTTAATTATTTATTTCCAATTATAGTGGTATGTTGGCTTCACACAATCATGTATTAGATAGAAATAATTATTTTTTCCATTTAATTGATAACTAGTATTCTTTCATTTAGTTGCATCCTATTGCATTTATTATTGTACTTTCATTTTGTATATTAAAAGTTAATTTAAAACATTATGATTTTATTATATTTAATTTATCTAATTTAGGGTTAATAAACCAATTTATTAAAATTATGATAAAACATATTAGTGAACTTGAGATGGTCACACACATATATTGGTGAGCCCACTTTTCATTCAAGCATTGCTTCAATTTTTTCCCTAGGGTTTAGATAACTTGTTGAACATTTGACACTTAAAGAATTTTATTTCAATCTTGGATCTGAATTTGACACAAAAATAAATTTATTTAGAACTTGTATCTAATTGATGAAACTAAAATAATGTTATTTTAATTTTAGATTTTATATCTAGCATTGAAATCATTTTATTTTGACCTTGGATTTTAGGGGAATTTATGAATGTCCATACATTTTTTGTTTTCTTTTGTGGGATCTAAAGTAAAGCATTATATTAATCTCATTTTCAAAAAATATATGTCTATATTGGATTAATATTTTCTATTTAAATATTTTCTCATTTATATTACATGTTACCTTCCCTTCATAAGGAAAATTGTTAACACTCATTTATTGAAATGAAACACATCATACACACTCTTAATGTAAAATTTTTAAAATTCAAGCATGACATATGAAAAATAATAGTTATACTTTCATAGTGATATAATCCTTGATAATAAGAAAATTCAAGTGTTATCTTGTGTTTTTTTATATTTTCTTGCTCCATTCATAATTATTTTTGTTCCTTATGTCATTTTTCTTTCTTAGGTTGTTTTATTTGCAAAATTTTTAAATTTATAAATGTTAATTTTGAAAATGATTGTTATGCAATGGTGTTTTTTATTCTAATATTTTTTAAAGTTTTAAATGAAACATTGCCATCTTTTTCCTTATATTTTTTGAAGTTACTATGTAGTGTTACTCATTTTTAGGCAAAATATGGCAATGTTTCATATTTTTATGATAGTGATGATGACAAAGATAACATGGTAAGTATGAAAAATGATAAAATACCTAAGTTAAAATTCAATGCTTATGATGAATATTTATCTTATAATTTATTCCAACCCATTACTTAATGGGTTTACCATGACAATTCCTAATTAATTTGTAAAAAATAATTAGATTCAAAGTGTAAACATTTCTTAGGTATGCCTAAATATGACAATGTGAATGATTGTTACACTAGTAGCTCTTATATGGGATTTATAATTAATTCATTAAATAATGTGGAAATATTAGATATAAATGTTTTCTACTTATTATAAGTAATGCCATATCAAGATACAATGAAAATAACATTTCAAAGGCCAATAGATAATAAGCTTATCACATCTATTGCATATAAAATGAAAATCAATTCGTGATTATCATAGATTCAAATGACATGATACAAAATATTTTAAGACATTATAATATAAAATCCATAAGTACAAACATAATGGTAATATCATATTAATACAAAATCAAAAAGCATATCTTACTCCATGGGTTAAAAAAACATCACCTACATATATGACATGCATAAAGCATCAATAGTAAAAATATTTAATTACATAATATATATGAAAGGAGAGTATTTAAAGCATAATAAAATTGATACTACTAAAAGGCTAACTATTTTTAGTGTTAGAGGATTACCAAAAATAGGATATACTATCAATGAATTACATCATAGTGCAAATTGAGAACAAAACCTTGGATATATCATACACCAAAAGTTGTTAATATAAAGGAATGGGTTATGCCTCATACACATCAAATTCCATTTAAATTTATATGATCATGGTTACAAAAAATTCAATCTATGATATATAATAATCAATAATGCATCACCTTTTCACATGAAGGATGAATAATTCATGTACCACATAATGGTAAAAATGATTAGGATATTGAAGGAGAACATGAATTTGATATCTACTTGCACAACTATAATAATTTAAATCCTAATTAGGAATGATTAAAATAGTTTTTTACTACAAAAAACATTCAAATAATTCAAAAATTATTCTGATTGTACATATCTTCTTTTTTGCTTCATCACGATATTCTTCTATTATGTGCACATGCAATAAATTTGATAAATTATTATGATCCCTTAGATATTACTAAATTTTTGACCTATTGGATCTTCATTTTCACCTTTATAGATTTGAACAAACCAAAATAGTGGCATTTTATTCCATGTCCTACCATTTATTTCTATACTTTCATAGTATGCATTGATATGATTAATTTTATTATAGGGACCAAAATGAATGCCATTATTATCCTTAGTTGGTCAATCCTGTAATGTGAAAATTTTCACATAAAAATATAAATATAATTATATAGAGCCCTAACATTTCCAAAATTTATACATTTCACTCACTTATAGTATGTAAAGTAATATTTATTCATGTAAAATCTCTTTTTTCCTATGATAGATTGATCATAAATGCTACATACTTAGACAAGTGTAAATTTTATGAAATAATAATTCCTATATATATTCATAATATCTCCCACATACCTTATATCCACACTTCACATATACAATGAGGGAATCTTACTCATATATGGACATGCCATCATTTCTAGTGCATACTTCACATTTATACATGTGTATTTTTTATATCCCTCTCCTTTATTCTATTTTAAAACCTATGGTTTAATTACTAGTTTTTATTGTTATAATTTTAAAATCCAAAAATTACAAAAAAATTAAAAAATACATAAACCTTAAAAATAATCTAAACATCCAAAATATAGACCTGAGCATGATTAAATATCTAGTTTACATCATTTTCATATGTTATTTATGTGATGATTATTAGATATACTAATCATTTTTTATCACACATGCATTTAAATAGTGTTAATAAGTGTTATATAGGACATACATATCTTACATGAACTAACATATTGGCCCCTCTAATTATTAGCTTTATTAAATTAGGGACATCTTATCCCCAGGCTACAATATTTACATGTGTTATTATTGCATGACTCCTACACTATATAAAAACTTATACAAATATATTATTAGAATATTGATCTTACATTATGTAAATTTATATGCTATTTGATAATATATAACCACATTACATATACATGGTGTCAACTACATTTCTAGATATATGCTACATGGATGATATTACTTATACATAGTATATTATATCTTTTTTTTTCTATAGTGTATGGCTCTTTGACATTGTGTGAAAATTTCTTGAGCATATCTATGAGTTCATTGTTTTATATGTGTGAAATTTCAAAATGTCCATTGTTGATTTCCTTTGGCACTTTATTTTGTGTGCGAGTGGAACATATATATTTCTTGTGGTCCTTGGCCCTTTTTTGTGATATTTGAACATGTCTCTTATTTTTGGTATTATCATGTCTTTTATGTGTGGACCTTGGTATTTTATGTGAAATATTTAATTATGCAACATTTGAACATGTCCCTTATATGAAAACATGGCCTTATTATATGACATTATGATTGTCACATTTGTGTGCTTATTGAAGTTGTTAAGTTCGATGAGTTCCATTATGCATATCATGCACTAAATAATGCATAAGATAATAATTATATAATTTATGACTATGAGATTCATTAAAACACTTATAAAATCCTTGCCTCATACGTTATATACATGATTCAAATGATACATATCTTACTATTGACATACTTTTTAAATATGCTATAATATTAAATGATTACATATTATTATACATGTAATTAAATTTTATTTTAATATGATTGAATTTTAGGATATAATTCCCTCACCTCAAAAATGAGGGAGTTTTAGTGGGATTTTCATACATGAGATAAACCTCTTAGACAGTAAAAATTATTTTTCAGTACAAAATATAGTTTTAAAGGTTCATAATGGTTCACAATTCAATCATTGGCACAAATTATGGGGCATATTACTTGTATATGAAATCACATATAGGAACAAAGCACATATTCATATAATTTTGGGTGCATGATATAGATTCATACACAATTTTCAAATAAAATTTACAAATTTACATATACAATATAGCTACAAATTCTACATTCATCAGTGAGGGCATGATACAAATTCATGACTCTATGATGTTTTTAAAATTTAAAGGCACATGATACTAATTAATTCTATGATTTTAAGTACAAAATGATATTTTTAGACAAGGTAGGAGTATGGATTTTCTTAATTCTCTTTTGATCATGAAGTTAGGAACAAAGGAATAAAGTGACTATTGAATCTACAAGCCATCTATAGTGGTTGGTTCATTTACAAAGATCAACACCTAAAATTAAGGAATGTACATCCCTAAATGGGTTTTAATTTATATATAAATTAAATTAAATTTTTAGATTTATCACCCTAAAATTATCTAATGGTTTAGCTAAGGAATCAACTTCTCCAAGGGCTTCATGGGAAACACCAATTATATAATGCTTCAAAGAAGCATCATATCCAAGGCAAGTTACAATAACAACATTAGTTTCACACATATAAGTGTATTACTTCATTTTTATTCTCATTATTATAAAATTAAAGTTACATTTCAAATTATAGTTTCACATATGAGCATTAAATACTTTTACATCATTGCAATATTTTCCATAGAACACCTTGCATGATTTGGATATTATTCCAAAAGTAAATTATGTTATACACATTCAAGTACTATTTCTCCTTTACTTTAGTAATTTAATTTATAGACTAAAGGGGAAAAATGTATCCACTCAAATTTGGTCATGAATACTTGATAATTTTAGTTTTGGTTTTATTTCACTTTAATTAAATTAGGCACTTAATTTAGACCTATTTCACCACCTCACCCTATCCTAAGAAACTATATGGACCTATTTATTTTCTAGGTTTCTATCTCATGCCAATAAATATGTTATAACTACTAAAAATACCCATAATTTTTTTTAAAAATAGGTATAGGCCCAAAAGTCACACATTTCCCTAAAGGAAAAAAATCTCAAGTAGGGGACAATAGTGGGAAACTTTCATTTCCCCTAAGGGGCATTTATTTCATTGGACTTATAGTGATATTTTAACAAATTTAAAACTCCCTTACATTGTGATCAATATTTTTATGTTTTTAACATGAAGTTTTTCATTTTGGATTTCTATAAAGGCACACTAAAGTCACCTATTATACCACTTATAAATTTCAATATAGAGACATACTTACACTATTCAACATTGAGATAAACTTACCTATTCATAAGTTTTTTGATTCTAATCAATTTAATTGGTGCTTAGATGCATCTAAATCATGTTTTATCTAATATAAATAAAACCATGATCAATTATTCAATCCATATATAACTACATTCAAATATCTAAAGGAAAAAAATTCACAAAGAAGTCTTAGTGGGAGAACTACACGGGTTTGATTTACATCTTTGGACTATTGGATATGTAGGGAATGTTCAATCATCATTGGGGTGATAGGGGTCAATTTATCCCATTACACTTTCCCTTTTTATATTTAAGTTTTTCAATCATTATGATCCCTATTAGGGTTTCAACTTTGAAGAAGTTATTTACATGTCTTCCACACAAATTTCAAGGTCAAATATCTACATACAGACCTAAATTAAGTTATGGAAAAATATCATGACATGAGTTTCCTATTTTTTAGTAAAGGAAAAGATTGATCAAATCAAAACTAAAATGGTAGTTGTTCATGTCCTATGTTGGATTATTTTATCCTTAATAATTTTTAGTCTTATACTCTATGTAATTATAAGGGTGATTCATGTTTGTCAATTTTAGTTGTCTTTTAGTGTCACATAGTCATATCATAGATAAAAATGACTATTTTTTCCTCTTTCCTCATAGTTTATATTCTTTCATTTGGTTTCATCTTATCAAATTTGGTATCTTACTTCATTTTTCTATCAAAGGTTTATTTACAACATTTTGATTTTATTGTATTCAATTTATTTGAATTAGGGTTAATAAACTAATTAATTAAAATCCTCATAAAACATATATTTAATTGTATTTAAGTTCAATAATGACATTTAATTAATGTGATTTGTATATTTTTAAGTAAGATAATGGAACATACAGATCTTTATTTATCACTTTATTAATTTGAGAATGGTAAAATATATTAAACACAATAGGCATCAAATTAAAGGCTAAATGTATATATTGAACAAGATTATGATTGTGTTACTAAATAATATAATGTGATTATGATATTGTTAAGGGTTTTTAATAAAGTTTTTTAGTGATTTGTGCACTATGATGTTTCACCTCCATGAATTAAGTTCAAAAATGTAAACACATAGTGTGCATAAAATAATTGGAAATGCTTGAAGTTATTAATAGGTTGATTACTTACCTTTAAATAAATATGACGATTGTTGTATAAAAATGAGTCAAATATCAAATCAGGTGCTCATTCAATTTTCCAAGTCAGTTTTAAACTTATTACAATTGGGTCAAAACATAGTATATTCCCATAAAACTCAAGATTTATCACTCAACTACATTGACATCAATTCACATAAGACACCTAAAATACAATAGATATAACTAAGGCCTGTGTTGGTATATTTATTCCATGGCATAAGGCACCACCTATAGGACTTGGCCTTTTCAACATAGGATTTTGGTAGATTCATTAGCTCAAGCATTTTATAGGTTAAGCTAGATTGTCTATAGGCACAAGAATAATTTTGGTGGTTCTATAGTCTTAAGGGTACAAGTCATTGTTTCACTAATCTTAGAATCATATCAACACTTTGACGGGTTAAGGGAGTGCTCTCACTTCAAGTATTCATGTTTAGGCTAGTGCTTCTTATCAAGGGAACACTTGGCACATGACCTTTTATGTACTTAATATATTCCTAAAAGATATGTTTATGTCATTATTTGGCAAAGGGATGCTATTAATGACCTACACCAAAAGCTTGTAGATGGAATTCTTAGCATGCATGAGTTGGAATTATAACATTATAATTATTACATTCATTACACATTAAATGAAATTACCCTAACACATAACTAGTTCAATCTCAATTAGGTGCAACATCCTTCTTCATTAATCAAAGTCCAATTAAAATAAAGTACATTATATTGAAAATATAGTAAATACTTTGCTTGAGCCATTTAACTAACCAAAGGATCATAGGAGATATTTAGAATATAAAAATGAATCCTTAATGGAATATATGATATTATTAACACTAATGGTGGCCATTAATTGTAAAACCATTTCTTTGTATCTTCATTGCATTCAAATTACCTATTTGCTTCACTAGTTTGAGCTTGTTTTATAGCACACATGAGTATCTTTTTGCCAAGGTGGATAGTGCACATTGGATACCAAGATGGAGCCTTTGTTGATAAATCCTATGGATATATCACCTTGTGACATTAACATTATGGTATCCACATGTTGCCCTAGAACATTACCTAAAGATTTGGGTTCCAGTTAACATCCTACCAGCTAGCACAAGATCTACATCGGTTCCTCCAATTGTTTCTAAGATACGAAAATAAAAATCATCACCTAAGTGATTGCCTGATGTTGAGGTGTCTATATTTATAGTTCATATCCCATACCTACCAAAATATGGTCCCAACATTACCCCATACAAAATTTCTAGTCCACCCTAAAACTAGTCTATTAAAGCCTTTAATGCACAAAATTTTGGCATGATTTCCTTGACCTTGATGTTGAAGTCATAAAATCCTTTGATAGAAAGATTTATTTTCTAAATTTTATCATTTAAATATATGGATATGACACTAATAATAAACACATTTGTCTTATCTAATTCCTTCTTGAAGGCCTCTAGACTTGCCTTAGCTTTTATCACTCCTTCGTCTAGGATTGTTCCTTATTCACAAGCCTTAGTCTGAAAGGTGTATAAGAGTGAGCCAAGGTTATGTTCTTGGTATTTAATCTATGTGATACATTTTATATAAAATGGGGTCAAATATCAAATTATAAACTCATTCAGTTGTCCAAGTTAGTTCTAGGCATATTACAACTGGGTATAAACATAGTGTATTCCCACAAAACTCAACATTTATCACTTGATTACATTGGAATTAATTCACATAAGGTGAAATAATTATTTTCTCACTCAAATTATATTATATAAATAACTAGGGCCTGCATTGGGCTATTTATGCCTTGGCATAAGGCATCACTTATAGGACTTGGTCATTTCAATAAAGGCTTTTGGTAGATTCATTAGCACAAGCCTTTTCTAGGCTAAACATGATGGTATATAGGTTTAAGCCAATTTTGGGTGGTTATATAGTCTTAAGGTAAAAAATAATTGTTTCATTAAGCTTAGCATCATATATGTGTTTTGAGGGTTCATAGGAATGCTTTCACTTAAAGTTTTCATGTGTAGGCTATCACTTCATAGTAAGGGAACACTTAGTGCATGAACTTTTATAAACTTAGACTTTTCATAAAATATATGTTGACATTATTATTTAATATAGGGATTTCATTAATGACCTATACCAAAATATTAAAAAGGACATTCTTAGTATGCATGAGTTAGAATTACAACAATATAACTATTACATTAATTGCACATTCAAATGACATTACCTAGACACATAACTAGTTTGAGATCAATTAGGTGAAACATACTTATTCATTAATCAAAGTATAATTAAAATAAAGTATATTATACTAAAATTATAGTAAATACTTTTCTTGATCTATTTAACTACTTAAATGTTCACAGGTGAGCTTGAGCATATAGAAGTGGAGCCTTAATGGTGTTCATGCTATTTCTAACACTAATGGTAACCATCACTTGTAGAACCATTTAATTAAATATTTTTGCATTCAAATAATATATTTTATTCATTGGTTTTATCTTGCTTTATAACACACATGAACATCTCTTTTCTAGGGTGGAGAGTGCATGCTAGTTGTCGAGTTAGAGCCTTTATTGATAATTTCACTAACTCCATCACCTTGTTGTTAGAGGTGTAATCACTAAGAGGGGGGAGCAAGTCAGTGAGCCCAAATAATCCAACTTCAATTCTAATCTTTATAAATAGTTAATCATTTACCACAAGCATTAATGAAGAATATATAACATTCATAGTAATGAGAAAGAGAAATAATGTAATATAAATCACATAACACATGACATATGTGGGAAACTCTCTTGGGGAATAAAACCCCACTTGAACCTACAAATGGACTACTATCCTATAATAATAAGATCTAATTTATACCAACTCTATTTGATCAAGAAACTATAATACCTATTTATTGAGACTCTAATCCCACAAGGTAATACCACACCTATCTAGCTAAGCTACAATAATAACCAAACCTTCTACCTTGTTTCACCTTGCAAGGAGGTTGCAACCACCTTAGATGTTAAATTCCACAATAAAAACTATGAAAAAATCCACCTCTAAATTGATGTCTACAACACTTGATGATAGACCTTTATTTGTCACTCTTCTCTTTTGTACACACTCAATCTATAAAAGCACTATTCTACCAATAAAATTATGACCAATAGATCATAAAATAGTCCTCAATATATTTTTATCTTAAACACATCCTTAGGGAACTCTACCCCTCTTTTTCTCCACAAAACACACATAATCCTCTCTTCAATCACTCCATAGTCTCACACTTACACTCACAAGTCTAGAACCCATCATCTTTGGTGCCACTATTTATAGAGAAATATTGATAATCACTACATTGGTAGGCCATTAGGCATGCCTCATCCCTTAATGAATATTTCACATAAAGACATAGCTCAAAATAATCTTCATAGGTTGGCCATATAATCTATGGGTCACCTTTAAGGAACTACACTTTTTAATAAGGCCCTTATAGCCCTTATAGGTCTCATGTGAACCCATTCACTCCTTTATCACTCCAAAAAAAAACACAACACATGGCCAATTCAAAATACATGGTCCCAATCCTTATGTCCCCTTCAACATCCTTAAATGATCATAATCAACTTAGTTCACCTCTGTGTATGCTCAAGTAACTCAAACACTGACCTGGTGCACATAGTCACCATGAAAGAACACATAGTCAATTTTTAATCATTATTCATACTCGAGAAAGATCTATCACACCTCTAAAATCCATATAGATCATCCTCATATAGTCTAAAACACTCCCCAATATCTTATTCATCATGATACATTAAAACAACATCAATATAAGCTTGAATATCCTTCTTGGCACAAACACAAATTCAAATTTTAAAACTAATATATTTTATTATACACACTTCTATATATTCAAATTAGGCTCAGTATATGTGCCATGGAGTCCTCTTCATCTTTTATTTTTAAAAAACTAGGAAATTTAACTTCTATCAAAAGATATGGGTGGAATATATATCTTGGTTTTTCCTATGTTAATTCAAATATTTGAATAACAATAGTCATAATTAACCTTAAAACACAATGCTCAAATCTCATGAGCTCTTAGCTCAAATAAAATATGTACCATTGATCTTGTTCAAGCTTGAATGCATATACCACCAAAGCCAAACATTAAACCTCTATCACTTTTACCCCATCTCATGAAATATATTAATTTTGAGTCAATGCACTCCATCAATCTCTGAGGATTAGTTAGGTTAATAACAATCAATGCTCACCATAGATCAATTTGTATAAACACCTACTCATTTTTTGATGCTTATCTTGTACCTTTTCTTAGATATTACACATCATTCACTTATCCTCATCTTTATACCTCCTAAATTATTAGAGCTATGCACACTATTGATCTTTCTCAATCTTTGACGCTTTAAAAAATGACTATGGGGTCCTTGTCAATATGCTTTAGTATCCATTTTTGATTCTTAATAACTTCTTCTATACTTTGATGTAGGATCTAAAATTTAGACCAGATGATCTCACATAGGAGAATCCAACCATGTGAAATAATACTCCTATAACCCTCACACATGTGAGATATAACTCCATTAAAGTGCTTCCTTAAAATCTTCTATAATAGATCCAACTATGTCCAAATTTACCTGAGAGGACATATTTGAGTATTCATAACTTTTGTTGTGCTTCAATAGATGATTTATGACTTAGAATAAATAAACTATGCTCAAAAATAAAAAAACCCATATGATCATTTTCTCTTGACACCTTCACATGTGAAAGATATAATGCCAGAAAAATTCTCACTTATCTCTTTCTACCTCATTTCAAAATTAGATAAGTATGGAAAAACACAGTCAAACTACCTAGGAGCCCAACTTTGCATATGCATATCTTTTGATGTGCTACATTGTATGATCTAAAAATTTATACAAATGGACTAGGTCCAAAACTAAATAAACCCATATGATCAGATTCTCTTGATATGTACACACCTATGATATATTCAATCATCTAACTACTTATTTGGCTCCTTCTGGCCATAAAGCAAATTTGTCTAAGTATGGGAAAAATTGAATTCTGTCTTAGAAGCTAACTTTATACCCTCATAACTTTGACCAAAATTTGATGCATGACTTGATATATAGAACATAATAACTAGGGAATGCTATTGTCATATCCATATGACCAACTCGCCTTGAATCCTTCCCATGTGGTAATGGTGGTGTCATTAAATTACCTACTCAGATTTTCTACCACTACACCCGAAGTGTCTAGATGAAAACTATTATCAACTAGATGATAGATCCAATAATCTCCCCCTTTGTCATATATTTAAACACCTATAAATATATAAATATATATCTTACCTTCTCTCTCTTTAAATCACTCCTACAATAGGAACTTTCTCCCTAATAAGAACTTTCTCCACCTTTGACACAATGATCATAAAACCCTGAAAAGACTATGAAAATAGGAAAGGACCATATTAAAAAGATGATAAAAACTCCCCTTACCTTGATCTTACCTCTTCTTGTCTTGAAAAACTTCTACTTGCTCCATGCCAACACTATTTTCAATCAAGCAACCAATGAAGAAATAACACACAAAAGAATTGATATTTGATATAACTCACCAAGAAACATATGAGAGCGACTCCCCCTAAGATTTATAATAAATTAAACCACTTGATCATATTTAGATATGTATACACCATGAAGAAACACCATATAGACTTACTAGCCTTCTTTCTTAGATACTCATACCTTTCTCTTTTAGATAAACTGAGCAAAAAACACTCTTCTTCAAACTAGGCCTATCTAGCCTCCTTGTAGCCCTAATTAAAACTTGCAGATCCCACTATTTTCAATAGAAACATCTTCAAGAACTAAAATTACATATGTGGATCACTATCATATTCCCCCTAAAGTACACCAATTTGCACCATTGAGCCCATTTTTTGTAGCATACTTCCTTCACAAACCTACTAGCCAATTAACACTCCATATAGATAAAAACTTGAATAATTTGAGAACCAAAAACCTTAAATTCTCTATGAATTTTTTTTGACCACCCATTTGGCTCATTAAACAAATAAAGAATCCTTAGACCTCAACTCATAAGGCAGACCACTGTTATAGTAAAGCTTAAAACCTTAGAAACTCAAAACAAATAGGGTCAACAAACCTCCTTCTAGTCAATGCATACTTCTAAAATTACTTACACACCTATAGACATCCATCACACACTTCTAGAATAATAATCAAGCTTTCACATCTTTGGGAACATAGACTTATTATAACCCATTTTAGGCCTTCTTGTCCTTAAGCTAAAACTGGGAAAACTAAGAGAACTAAAAATCTTCAATTGACACAAAACATACCTTCAGATCACAAAAGCACTTGCAACACATCACAAATAATGCATAGACCTTTATGAGAACCAAACACTTATTGACATTTACATCAATCTCATCAAGCCACTTAGAACCACCCATTGTGACTCTATACTATAGCTCCTTCACAAGCCTCTGAACAAGCTCATGAACTTGTTGCTCCCCCTTAACAAAAGACCTTCTCTATTGGAAATATCATATTGATAGTACATGGAGACAACATAGATTCATTACATACCTTTTCATTTGAACAATATTCTTTGCATTTTGGAACCTTATTATTAGGCACATACAATTGATGTTATTTACATGATACATGTTAAAAAATAACAAGATGTTCACTTGGCTCCATACATACCTCAAGACTAACCTTTATCAACACCTTGGTCTTCTCCTTGAGCTTGATTTATTCATTCTCAACGTGAGAAAATAATGAGAACTTTTGGTACTCTTCAACTTCTGAAGCATTCTCCACCATAAAAAATAGATTACTTGGACCTATAGTCTCATCATGACTCACACTTGTCACCTTTGGATTCCATGTGTTAACTTACATTCTTCCTTGAACTTTAGGAGCTTGATTAAATATATTCTATCTTGTAGGCCTTTACTTGCAAAACCTAGCAATGTGACCTCTTTGTTCATAATTGTAGCATACCATACCTTTTGCAAGAAAAATATCTTGTCTTACCTTATTTGGATAGAAATATGTAATGTGTCATATGTCATTACAAATAAAATAACCTCCCCTTTTTGAATAGGACTCACCTTATCTAATCATATGTGGATAATGGTTTGCAAAGTGTCCCATATCAACACAATTAAAGCACTTTATTTTTTTTGCATATTTTGACTAATGACCCCTATCATAGTCCCATACAGATTCATTTGTAATAGGTCTCTTGTACTCTCTATCCCTATGACCAAATTGATTACATGTATAAAAATAACCATTGAATCTTAAATACCTCATAGCATTTGGTTGTATGATCTGATTTGTCTTTACTCTTCTATCACCTTCATTCCGTATTTGATTATTTGTCTTCAAAGTATGACTGTCTTGGTTCACATTAGTCTTCATCTTGTCCTGAGTTATAGTCTTTTGTTCTTATTTATATCCAAGACTAGTTTTATCACTAAAATGATTTTGACTACTCAAAATATTATCTATATCACATTATCTCTTTTCAAATCTCACAAATGTCTTCACCTTACTATCTATCTTTTCTAGCTCAAATTTCAAATACTCGTGTTTAGAAACATACCTTGAACATTCTTCTTCTTTAGATTTTACGCTTGTAAACATAATTTTCAATTGACAACTGAGATACTTGATCATATCTTCATGTTCCTTAGCATATTAATTCAATCTTGACTCATAAACACTAAATTGTTCCTCATAGTCCTTGAGATTATATTTCATCTTCTTATTGATCTTCTTATAAATCTTTAGTTATTCAAGAGCATTCATCAAAATAGTCTCACAGTCCATCTCTTCATCATCATCATCTGAATCACTCCAAGTAGATTCTTTCTGATGTGATAAACTTCCTTATTCACCCATGAATAGGGATTCATCTTTATCAATACCATCATCTTCATGATCATATTATAAATCACTATCTTCACTCTCATCTGATGAGCTACAATCTTATTTGGTGTAAAGACTCTTCTTATTCTTGAAGGATCTCTTCTTGATATACTTTTTAAATCCTTTCTTCCTGTATGTCTTCTTATCTTCATCTTGTCCTTCATCATGATCTTCATCATCTTTCTTCTCATGCTTATGATGGAAATTATGAGAAAAATGTCCTATCTCAGCATAGTCTAAACACTTAAAGGGTAGTTTACCCTTATACTTTCCCAGGCCAATGTTCAATTTCCTAGTAATCAAATCAATTAGTTCATCATCATCAATATCAAATATGTCATTCCCTTTTTATTTATTACCTTATAACTTCTTATTATGATTCATCTCTATCTTGAATGCAACTTCCTTCTTTGGTGATACATCATAATTATTCCTCATCTCATAGGAAGTAAGGGTGCCATGCAATTGATCCATATTCAATTGAGTAAGGTCATGACTTTATTATATAATAGATACTTTTGGATCAAACTTGGGGGGTATATACCTTAATACCTTTTTTTAAAAATAGTCTCTTCAAGATTCTCTCCAAAATCTTTGATGATATTCACAATCTCATCAACTCTCTATATAAAGGATACCACCGTATCTTCTTCATTCATCTTAAGACTTTCAAATTGCCTTCTATGAGTCTGCAACTTAGAAAGATTAACCTTTGAATATCCTTCAAATATAGTCTTTAATTTATCCCATATTTACTTGGTATAAGTGTAATGAATTACTTTGGTGAACTTAGTTTCTGTAAGACCACAAGTGATGGCATTTACTACCTTAGAGTTGTTCTCAAATATCTTCTTGCTATAACACTAGATGGAAGAATAGAAAGAGCAACATAACCATAAAAAATTGATTTCCATACATCAAAACCTAGGGACATAATGTATTTATTCATCCTAATACTCCAAAATTCATAATTTGATCCATTGAACATCAATGCTTATTTATTAGAGAAACCACCTTGCACATTCTATCTAGCCACTGTACATTGGATCACCTTTAAGCTATCAAGCCTATAACAAAGGGCCTCACTCTGATAACAATTATTAGAGGTATAATCACTAAGAGTCAGGGTGAATCAGTGATCCCAAATAATCCAACTTCAATTCTAACTTTACAAATACTTAATCAGCTACCACAAACATTTATGAATCATATACAACATTCATAGTAATGAGCAAGAGAGATAATTCAAGATAAATCACATAGCACATGACATACATGGGAAACCCTCTTAGGGAATAAAACCCACTAGAACATGTAATAGGAATACTATCCTATAATAACAAGATCCAATTTATACTAGATCTAACTGATTAACTACAATCCCTATTTACTGAGACTCTAATCCCACAAGGTGCTACCATACATGTTTATCTGAGTTGCAACAATAACCATACCTTTTAGAAAATTTCACCTTGAAAGGAGGTTACAACCACCTTAGATGCTAAATTTACACAATAACACCTTTGAACTAATGTGTACAACACCTGATGATGGACCTCTACTTGTCACTCTTTTCCTTGTCTCATGCTCAATCTTTAAGAGAACTATTCTACCAACATAATTATGACTAACAGATCATACAAATATTCCTCAATATATTATAATATTCAACACATCCTTAGGGTAATCTACCCCTCCTTCACTCCATAAAACAAATATAAGCCTCTCTCTAATTTCTCCTTATTGTCATGCTTACACTTGCAAGTCTAAAACCCATCATCTTTAGTTCCACTATTTATAGAGGAATCTTGATAATCACTACCTTGGATAGCCATTAGGCATGCCTTAGCCCTTAATGCATTTTTCACATAAAGACACATCTCAAAATAATCTTTATAGGTCAACCATAGAATCTATGGGTCACCCTTAAAGAACTATGTCTTTTAATAAGGACCTTATAACCCTTATATGTCTCATGTGAACCCATTCACTCCTTTATCACTCCCTTGAGAAAAAAAAGAACACATGACCACTTTCAAATATATGGGTCCACTCTTTATGTCCCCTTTGACATCATTAAATGATCACAATCAACTTAACTCACCTTTGTGTATGCTCAAACAACTCAAACACTGACCTGGTATACATAGTCACCATGAACAAACACATAGTCAAATTCTTAAGCATTATTCATACTCAAGATATATTGATCACACCTCCAAAATCCACATAGATCATCCTCATGGAGTCCACAACACTCCCCAATATCTAATTCATCATGAGACATTAAAATAACATCAACACAAGCTTGAATATCCTTCTTAGGTCACTTTCAGAATAGTTTATTTGATTGTATACACTTTTAGATCTTTAAATTAGGTTCATTAGATGCACCATCGAGTCCTACTCATTTTTTTTTTTACATCACTAGTAAATTTGACTTATATCAAAATATATGGATAAAATATGGATCTCTAGTTTTTCCTATGTTAAATTCAAATATTTGAATAACAACAATCACATTTAACCTTCAAACACAATTCTCAAATCTCATGGACTCTAAAATAAAATCTAATACGCATCATCGATATTATTTGAGATTTAATGCATAGAATTATAAATCCAAATGTTAAACCTCTATCACTTTAACCTCATCTCATTCAATCTAGGAATTTTAACTCAACATGTTCTATCAATCTCTGAGGATTAGTTAGGTCAATAATGATCAATGCTCACTATAGATCAATCTATACAAACACTCACTCATTATTGAATCCTTGTCTTGTACCTTGGCTCAAATGTTAAACATCATGTACCTATCCTCATCTTTTTACATCCTAACTACTTAGATTCACATGCACTATTGATATTACTTGAGCTTTAACACTTTAGAAAATGATTAAGTATGGGGACCCTATCAATATGCCTAAGTAGCCATTTTTTATCCTTAATAACTTATTCTATGCCTCGATGTAGGATCTCAAATTTGGACTAGATAATATCCTCATATAGGATAATATAACCATGTGATATATTTCTCCTATAACCCTTACTCATGTGATATATAATTCTATTAAAGTGCCTTTTTAAAATCTTCTATCATAGAGTCAACTACGCCAAATTTGCCTAAAAGGCCATCTTTGAGAATCCATAACTTTTTCCATGCTTCAATAGATGATATAGAATCTAGTGAAAATCAACTAATATAAAAACTAAACAAACCCATATGATCAATTTATTTTGACACCTTCACATGTGCAAGATATAACACCATATTTGGCTCTTTTTGCCTCATTGTAAAATTGGCTAAGTATGGAAAAACATAGTAAAACTGCGTAGGATCCCAACTTTATCTATGCATATATTTTGATGTGCTACATCACATGATATTAAAAATAGAAAAATTAAAATAGGTCCAAAACTAAAAAAACCCATATGATCACATTTTCCTAATATATCTACACGTGTGAGATATTCAATCATCAAACTACTTACTTGGCTCTTTCTAGCCACAATGCAAATTTGGCTAAGTATGGGAAAATAGTGAATTCTATCTTAGAAGCCTATTTTTCACCCTCATAACTTTTACCATGATTATATGCATGAATTTATATATAAATCATAAAAACTATGGACTACTATGATCAAAACCATTATGACCAACTCCCCTTGACTCCTTCCCATGTGGAAATGGTGATGTCATCAAACTACCTACTCATATTTTCTACCACTGGACCCAAAGTGTCTAGATGAAAACTATAATAAACTAGATTAATTCCACATACACACACAAACTCTCCATGCATATAGGGACCTCTTCCACATGCTCAAATCACCATAATCATCCTTAATCCTCTCTAGCCATGTCAATATTGAATATCAACCAACCATACATAAAGTACACAAGAACAAGCACCTTGCACACTTTTTCATTATCACTTAGTTTATCAAAGCACTTCATCCACTCACCAAATAATCTCTATGACACCAAAATTACATCATCATGATAACTCTCCAACACTTTAACCCTTCACACTATGGTCACCACATGTTTCCACTCTTATAAGATGACCTAAAGATCAAGGTGCCAAGTAACTACCTACTAGCTAATGTAAGATATAGGTTGGTTCTTATAGCTAGTGCCAAGATGCCAAAATATAAATCATCACCCAAGTGATTTCATCATGCTAAGGTGTCTATCTTACTATCACAGATCTCATACTTACTAAAATAGGGGCCCAATAATGACATAATTAATTCCAATTCATTTGATAGATATGATTTACATCTCTATGGTGTAATAAGGGAAAGCTAATTTTATAGTTACATATTTAATATTGATTCATTTTAGTGAATATGAAATTAAAATATGATTTATTATTGATTAATTTTTATTTTTAAATGGTTCTTAACTAGGTTTATTATTAAAAAAAATTAAAGTATCAAATTATTTGATATTCATACCAATTTTTCATTGATCGAAAGATAGAGATACTTACATTATCCTAATTATGCCCTTGGTAGTGATGGATCCAAATGTGTTATTCTATACCTTCAATATTTATGTGATTACACAAGGCTACACATTTAGTTGATAAAATAAAATGGTTCAAGTATTCCTTATAGTTAAATCACTTATTGGAAAAAGGTTACATAGACTTGATTGTTTAAACATATGAAGTTTGATTTTTTAAGGTCGTGACACCAATTTAGGGCCATGGAGCATGATGCAAAAAGTGGAATTATAATTTTTTGATGGGAAGGATCTAGTCACTTGGATCAACCAAATGGATAATGTTTTTGAGGTAATTCAAATTCCATGTGGACAAAATGTGGTAATGGAATCTTTATATTTGGAACCTAAATAATTCATTTGATATATATGGATTTATGATCAAAAAATAATAATGGTTTCAATGTCAATTGGTTCATTTGTATTGGTGAATTAAATATCCACTATCATAATAGTGTGATGGATAAATTATTATTTAAGTTATAAAATATTTTAAAAATATATCTATCATGGATTATGTTGTTTCTTTCACAACATGCCCTAATTCCACTAGTTTCATGGTAACCCTATTTTTTTATTTTTTCTACACTCTTATTTGTGCTCATGGAACACTTTGTCTCAATTATCTCAAGTTTTCCCTAGGGTTTGTCTCACTTTATGCACCAAATTATGGCCCAGAACCCCCTTTATTGATAAGACCAAGTTTGTGCAATAAAATTTCATATTATGACTTATTGTAAAAATGAGTTCTAGATGACTTAACTTGAATTTGAAAATATTTATTGTTCACTTGTATGTTCCTATTTTTTTTGGGTATATATCAATTTAAATGAATAGTTAAGTCCTGGACTAAGTCCATATAATAAACTTTCATAATTTTTAGTTTACCTAAAAACTTGATATTGTGATTCAAAATTGTGAGTTCCTAACATCCTTCAAAAGGGAAAATTGGTTTGGGGACACTTATTCTAATTGTTCCATTTATTCATGTAGAAGGTGAAATGGGATAAATGGTCTATGGGTTTACATGTTGTTTGGCTTTTTTTCATATATTATGACTCATAACTTTATTTTTATTCCATGTATGATGTTGGAAAGGTGGTTTCATCCCTATTGCCATGACATAAGTTTCACATAGGAGAAGTGCATGGTTTAAAACTTATAAGTATTTTCATCTTGGGAATTTGTTTTAACATATCTCAATTTACATGTGCATTTAAACCCTCAAATATCCTCTTTTTTGTGGAGTGATTCAATAATATGAACTTAAAAATTTTACACTACTTAGAAATGTAGTTTTGGCCTTTATTTTGCCTAGTTCTGATAGGACCCAAGAGTTGAAAATTAATCTTAATCCAATTATTCTTAGTTTTAAGTAGACTTAAAACACATTAATAGGTCTATGAACATATATTTAGACCCCTTGTCAGTTTTTTTTACTGCTTTTCACTTGTAGATCCATTTTGTAAACCATCGATGACACTAAGAAGATGGTTCCAACATATACATCATGGTGTCATTATGTTTTTGGGAAGTGTATTGCTTAAAACATGTTTATATGCTCTTGGAATGTTTTACAAAAAATTTAGAAAGTGATTTTAAAGGCATATTTAATTTTTTTTTTTTTTTTTTTTAAAGAATAGTAAAGGAGACAGAGCATGACACTTGGGGGACAAGTAGAGAAAAAATAATATTAAAATGAAATGTGGTTTTGGAGGAAAAAATATTATCCTTCATTAACAAAATCATTTTATAAATAGCTAGTCCATGGACATTAAAAGCGTAGGCTCTTTTTTTATTTTAGAAGCATATTGGAGTAGACATCCTTTGTTTTATGCATTGTAGTTTAATTTCTACTTCTATTTTTTATACACTATGGTTATGATTGTAATGTTGAAATAAAATGGTGAATGTAGACCTAACATGTGTTATTCAAATGAATATTTGATTGATTGAAGCTATGGAGTTTTTTGTTTATAATCCACATGTGCAATATGGTGGTTACAATCTTATTCTAGCAATATCATACCTACAATCTTGCATCATCTATATTGATGGATGTGCATGCACTAGTCATATAAGATAATGATTTGTGGGTTTCATTTTATCAAATGGATCTAACTTGGCTATATTTTAGCTAGCCTTTTATCTCCTTTTCCCTCTTTATTTTGTTTTTTATTAAATTGTTAGCTAGGGTTTAAAGTAAAATCTAAATGAAATATGTGTGAATTTTTATCTTGATTAAAATTTCATTCCTTGATATTTTCACACTATTGAATATTTATTTTCAATGAAAGGTATGTTTTAAATCAACTACATTTTCATTATAAAAACTTAAAATTTTGATTTTATTTTTAGGTAAATTTAAGCATGTTTTCTTTTAAACAATATTAAAACTCACATTAATGAAATAATAAAACTCTAATTTTTATTCAATCTGGTAAAGGCTAAAATGACATTTAAATTTTAGGACTAAAATAGGCCCTTTGTATTAGAATAATTTATATTAGACAAACAAGGTTACCTAGTATGATGTGACCTAGTAGGTATAGACCTTAAGGATATCTATGGACCTCCTTTCAAGAGAGGCTAGATGGGTGATTGTCTTACTTGAGTTGTTGTGCCAAATGACCCATTAATTTACTAACACTAGAATGAGGGCCTTATGTAATTTTTAAACTTTAACACTTTATAGGTGTTTCCCAAAATGATACATTCCAAGTATTAAAACAAAAAAAATTGCAACTTAAACTCACCAATAGGAAATGTTTTGTTTGGTGGAGGTGATTTCCCTAAGAACATTCTAGATATTGGTCATCACTTGTCGAAAGATCTTGATGAATTTTATTAAAATACACACAAGGTGGGATTTGAATAATTGAATAACACATTCAAACATTAAAACATGCCATTATTCAAACTCAAATACAACATGAAGATGTCATCTACCATTTATTTCCTTATTATTTATATGAAGTTACTTATGGATGATACATTGATTTTATGGATGGATGTATTACCTCATGGTCTACATTTAAAAATGTATTTTTTTAATAATTTCAACATTCCTACTGATCCTGATGCCCTATAATTTCACCTTGATATTACCCATAAATAGACCAATGAGTCTATGAGAATGTTCAACACTCATTTTCATTAATTATACAAAAGGTTGAAATACCCATTCATATAAATGGAAGTGATCTCCATTGAGATTTTTCTAAAAATGTTGGAACCATTGATTTATATGATTATCATAAGGACTCCATCATCACTCACAAATTTACCATTGAGATATTAGGATGCATTCATGATTTAACAACAACAAATGCCTCATGGATATGGTGCTAAATAATGGTACTTGTTAAAACATATGGGTGTATATGCCTAAACTCCTTAAATTTTCATGCCTATAAATTAGTCACTAAATCAATTTATGCATTATAATAAAACATTTTCCCAATGTATAATCAACCAAACCTCCCCATGATAAATGAGAAAAAAAATTTTACTCTTAATGAATGTAATTATGTTAATTTTACATATAATAAGTAAGTTGTTTTACCTTGTTATGGTGATCAAGAGTAGTTTGATGCTATTTCCAATCAAGTGTCATTTACTAAAAGGAATTTACAACAAATAATGTAAGGGTTAACTTATGGATTTGGGTTTCAAGGATCATGATTTAGGGTCTACAAGTGTGGGAATGAAATATGAGTTGAAGCAGTCATGTTGACTGAGAATGTTTCATTTGGTAGGCAAGGACTATGTAATAAATAAGTGATGATGATGAGTCTAATGGTGAAATTGTATTTTTTTCAAGTACGATCATGGTGAATGTCCAAATATAAATGAGATGTCCATATAAGAAGAAACATAGGAAACTTCTTGTGATTATCTTGAAGAGGAAGTGGAAGAATTGGAATATTTAGATGAGGATGATGCAGTATATGTATATAAAACAAGTATATTATATGTTACTATTATTTCATTTCAAGATATAATTCATGGAGATCAAAAGTCCAATTGTAGAAATACATCTCTCTTCCCATAAATGGATATAATGAAAATAAAATAAGATAAGTTTAGGATTAGTTTTTCATGTGAAGAACTAATAGATTTCAAACCTAAATATATCTCACTCCAAGACAACTTTGCTTGTGATATAAATTATGTGTGATTTAATGATGTAGTCCCAATATCACTCTCAACTAAAAAAATGCATATACATTACTAATGATATGAATAATGAGGATGAGGATTATGTTGTTTCTCCCACATTCAAATGTCTAGATCATCTGAGCATCCTATAGAGTATACTTATAGTATTCCAATGATTCTCATAGTGGTATAAGTATTCAAAAAAATAAATTAATCATAATCATGGTGTCCCAAGTAAATAAGTAAAACCAATGAGCATTAAATATTATGAGACCTTGATTTAGTACAAATCTCCTCATACTTCAACCACTAATGATAAAACTAGAAGTTCATTGTAATGTAAGGAACATACCATATATAATTTAGATGTTATGTTGAATGAGGATTATGTTATTAGAGAATTCATGTCAGAAAAATAATAAAAAACCATTGATTTGGTGATGAGATACCTTAAATATCATGTCATCATCGGGTTTGAGATTTCAATAACTATAGTATGTGATGACGCCCACACTTATCTATCTTCAAAATTAATTTCCCAAACAAAGGTATTTTGAAAACCTTATCCAAATTTCTATTGATGAATTATGTGTAATTATATTGTTGAATTTAATAATGGAATTTTTCTTAATTCAATTGAAAACATCATGAATAATGGTCTTTTGGATATTGTTCATGAATGTAAATGGAAACATCATTGTAAATATGAGTTTGATATCCATCTAAATTTTGAAATCTTGGGTGAGAATGCATTCCACCTTAGTTGTCTAACTAATGAGGACATCCCATTGCTTGTTAATGGGAAATTCCCTAAGAACTACTTCTGTACATGAATTTACCTAAGAGGGTCCTATAAAAATTTATTTTTTACTTTATCATTTTGTTTCCTACATTTTTTTTGGTATGGCCTCATCATTTATCACTTTTTGACCTAGTCCTAAATTTTTTACCCCATGGGTACCTTAAGTTTCAATAAATAAGGAAGAGTGTTTAATTACTATGATTAGGTTTTTGCCTATGATTTTATTTTCTATCTTGGTTTCAAATTTTATGCTATAGTGTGTGTTCTAAATTTTTTCATGTTTGGTAAAGTTTGGTAGATCTATTTGGCCTCTAAAAATATTATCTTGAAACAATTTTCAAAAAATCACATTGTAATGGTTTATATATTTACTTGGATGAATTTTATATGGTTAATATCTAGGGTGAAAAGTATATAATTATACCTTTCATTTACCATACTGTTCCTCAACCCAAAATTGAAACATTAATAAAAAAAGAAAAGAATTTTTGGAAAAACTTGAGATCCTAGTGATTCTATTAACCTATATTGTGGCTATGGATGCCTGAATAGTAGTAGAAAAGTTCCTTGAATGGGATCAGAGACATCTCTGTTGGGGATATAGACTCCTAGATGACATCATAGTAATGTATAAGGAAGCATTCTCAAAGTAGATTTCATCATGATGATGATCAAAGCTTTAATATATAGTCCTTGTAGGTTAAATAAATCATTATAAACTCATATACACACACCATGCCAATGATAATATCATATTTGGTCCTATATCCATTACCTTATTTCATCTCTTGAATCCAATCATGTTCCATGTGTTATCTTGACAAAAATATTTGGGTTCATGGACATGTTTCTTTTGTTCCAAAAAATTCTATGGTATTTTACATAGAGTCGCCATTTTTTTATTACACAACACACCCTAATTCCTTCATAATCATGGTACCCCTATTTTTCTATTTTTTACTCTGCTCTCATTTGAGCTCAAAATTTGTTTGGTTTCAAATCTCTCAAGTTGCTCCCAAGGTTCTTCTTGGTTTGGATACCAAAATAGGGAATGAAACCCCCTATATTTAGAATATTGTGTCCATGTGAGATAAAATTTCATATTAAGAACTTAGGATAAAATTGAGTTCTATATTACTTAACTTAACTTTGAAAATATTACTTGTTCACTCATATATGCTTGCATTATTTTTGGTATATATTGATTTGTGTGCATAGTTAAGTCATAAATATTCCTTTGTTTTGTAGAACAAGTCCATGTGATAAACTTTATTTTTTAACTTTGCCCAAAAACTGGATCTTGTGTTTCAAAATTATGAGTTCCTAATAGACTTAAAAGGGGATATTTGGTTAGGGGACTCTTGTTCCATTTGTTCTTATAGAAGGAAAAATGGGAGAAATGGTCTATGATTTTATAACCAATTAAGATTTTGACCATTTATATTGACTCATAACTCAAATTGTTTTCAATTTATAGTGTTGGAAAGGTGGTTTTTCCTCTATTGTCATAAGGTTAACCTAAGATAAATACATGGTTTAAAACTTATAATAATTTTAATATTGGTAATTTTCTTTACATATCTTAATTTACATGCTCATTTAGAGCCTCAAACCTCCTTTGTTTCATGGAGTGATTTGAGAAGATGAAATTTCATATTTTATACTTTGCTTGGAAATGTGTTTTTGACCTTTATTTTGCCTACTTATGAGTATACCAAAAGGGGTAAAATTTTTCTTATTCTAGTTGCTCCTAGTTCTGATTAGACCCAAAGAGCTTAAATAGGTCCATGGACTTGTTTTAATACTCATTTTTTATTTTTTATAGATTAAGTTTCACTCATAGATTTATTTTATAAATTGTCTATGACACCAAAAAAATAATTCTAACATGGATGTTATGGTGTAATTATTTTATGAGGAAGTGTGCCATTTAAAACTTGTTTACATTCTCTTGTCACATTTTTAAATGTTTGATAAAGTGATTTTAAATGTAGATTTAACTTGTTTTTTTCATTTTGTTTTTACAATAGAAAAGGAGATGGCATACAACATTTCGGGCAAAGTGTAGAAAAATTCAAGTTAAAGTGAAATTTGGTTTTGAAGGGAGAAGTATTTCTCTCCATGGACATTAAAAGGGTTGGTGTAACTTTGGAAGCATATTGAACCAAACATCCTTTGTTTTATGCATTATAGTGTAATTTATCCCTCTATTTACTATACCATATAATTTTGATACAAAATTTATAATAAAATGGTGGATTCAAACCTAAAATATGCTATTCAAATTAATATTTAATTAATTAAAGGTGTGGAGGTGTTTATTTATAATCTACATGTGTAATATGGTGGTTGCAATCTTCTTCTTACTTTCACATCTATAGAATATTTCATTGTCTATATTGGTGGTTGTGCATATGCTAGCCACATAGGAGAACAATTTATGGATTTCATTTTCTCAAATGGATCTTATTTGGTTACATTCAACATAACATTTCTCCCTTTCCCCTCTTTTTATGCTCTTTTTATTAATCAGCTAACTAGGGTTTAGAGTAGAATCTAAATGTAAAATGTATGTGAACATTTATCTCAATTATAATTTCATTCCTTTATATATTTCACACTATTAAATATTTATTTTTAATGGAATGTATTTTTAAATTAAATGCATTTTCATTATAAAAAATTAAAACACTAATCTTATTGTTGGGCAAATTTATGAAGGTTTTGTATCTTTTTGAAAAAATATTAAAACCAACATTAATGAAACAAAAAAAAATGATTTTACATATAAATTTTTAAAGTATAAAATGATGTTTAAATTTTAGGACCAACATATGCCCCTTATATTGGAACAAATTATTATAGACCAATTGGGATACCTAGTATGTTGTGATCTAATAGATACAAACCTTGGGGATATATTCCGATCTATTTTCAAGAGAGGTTGGATGGGTTACCATACCTCCTAAGTTGGTATTCAAAATTACCCATCAATAGATAATAATTGTTAGTTCTAAAATATATCCTTGTGGATGGAAACAATCATAGAGGCAAATTTGAATGATTTTTTTTGGCAAGCTCAAATATCACATCCAACATGAGGTACACATGTTAAATTCAATTTCTATCTCTAATACTCTTTTCATGGCATGAAAATTGAAGGATAAGGCACTAGGATCCAAAATGAAACCATTCAAAAATATAATATATAAGAAAATTCAAACACAATCATTCCTTAGAATGACTCCTCAAAAAATTAAGAGAAGAGGGAGAAAGGGTTATATTTTTATTGTGATATCAAGTACACTCAAATACATAAGTTTTTGGAAAATAAATTGTTATACATTTAAAGGTTCTAATAAATAAAAAAAGGATGAATAAGTAGAAGGGAGGATGATGATGATGAGTTATGGGAGGAATCATAAGAAACCCAATCAAATATTTTTGACCGTGTACTTTATATCATTTTCACTCCATAGACCATCAAGGTGGTGTGTTTTATAAAAAAATAAAAAGGTGAACATTATTGATTTAGTGATATAATACTAAAAAATCCATGAAAAATAAATTGTCTATGTAGTTAAATAGTTTTGTCTATCTATCTCCAAAGTTTCAAGTCATGATTTTAGATGGTGGAATAATCAGTTATTCTATGTAATTCCATAATAATAAACAATCAGTGAAGATATACTAAATAGCCAATGGATAACTAAATTTTCCATTTCTATGGGTAGAGAAGACATTGTTTCTTGAGTCTAATGATGAACTATGTTTTGAATGATCAAGATGAATGTCCAAGATGTATTCATTTATTTCCACTCTAAAGGTATCAAATTTAAATTTCATGGGTTTTACGCAAATTCCCCATAGTTGGTGAGTTATCATTATATGTAGATTATTGTAAAAATGGGAGTTGATGGGTTCATGGATAAAATATTTTTAATAGAGGTACAATCACAAAAGGGGTCAAGATCACCAAATATATGGGCTATTATGGATGAAAATTTACTAGTTTTTAGAGATATGAAAAAACTAATTCCTCCTAAAAGGGATGATGTTTATGCCATTAAACTAGTGCCAAAGTGTTAACCACCTAATATCAAAACTTAAAGGTACCCATATGTCTAGAAGAGTGAGATTGAGAAGTTGGCATATGGTGATGTTGGAAGCAGGTATCATTTATCATAGTTAGAGTGATTATACCTCTCTAGTGGTGATATTGTGTAAGAAGGATGGTGTTTGTCACATGTGTTCTGACTACATGGAAAACAAAAAGTACACCATAAAAGATAAGTTCCATACTCCTATAATTCATGATTTTTTAGATCAATTAAATGGTGGTGATAATTTTAAAAATGTAATCTTCATTTTGGTATCATCAAATTAGAATTATATATGAAGATATTCATAAGAAAACTTACATAATCCATGAGGGCCATTATCATTTTTTGGTGATGCCCTTTGGGATCACTAAAACACCATCTACATTTCAAAGTTTGATGAATTATACTTTTCATCCATTTCTACATAAATTTGTCATGGTGTTATTTAATGATATTTAATATACAAAAACTATGGGTGGAATAATTTCATCATGTGAATCATATTTTAGATATTCTTGAACAACACAAAATTTATGCCAAACCTTCAAAATCCACTTTTAGAGTTAAGGAAGTTGATTATTTGGGACACTTTGTTTCCCATGAGGGAATTAAGGTGGATCGACATAATATTTAGGATATGGTAGAAAATAAAGTGCCTAAAAACCTCAAAAACCTTTGATAATTTTTACATCACATGTTACTATTGTATTTTTATTTAAAAATATGGAACAATAGTAGCACCACTCATAGTAATAATGAAAAATGAATCCTTCCATTAAAATTAGGTAGTCACATGGGCATTTAATAATATCAAGGAGAGCATGTTCACCACCCAAATTCTAGCTACTACAAACTTATCCAAAACATTCACTATAAATATGATGCTTCAGGGTATGGCATGGGAGTGGTACTCATGATATAAGGATGAAGATTGAATTTTAGGGTCTAAAAATAAAGGGTAAGAATTTTATCAAGCCTATATATTAGAATTAAATGATGACCATCCTTTACACAACAAAATAATGGTGACCATATCTAATGGGAAGACACTTTAAAGTGAAAAAGATCAAGATAATCTAAAATAATTTTTATAACATATATTTTCATTTGAACACAAAAAAATGGGTCACTAATACATTGGGATATGAATTTGAGATTGTATATAATAAATTAAAGGATAATTTTTTGGATGATACACTATCTAGGACAAATGAGTCCATAACTACAATATTATGCACCATATCCATATTATAGGATGACTAAGTGGATGAAACAATATCAAATTGGGAGAATGATTCCTTTTTACAAAAATCATATCCAAGTGTGTTAGATAAATTTGTGTGTAAATTGGATTATCTATGATATGATGATAGGTTTTACCTATACAAATAATAACCCTTAAGCATAAAGTACTTATGTAATTTCATGCTTCTCCACTAGGTGGGTAGTAAAGCTTCTTGAAAACTTATCATAGAGTCAAGTAGGATTTATTTTGGGAAAGGATAAAGGGGGAAGTCTAATTTTTTAGAATAATGTATGGTGTGTATGAAAAAAATGAGGAGACAATCAATGCATTGGGTTTGTTGCAATCTCTATTTATTTGTAGATAAAGGTGGGAAGAGGCTTTTGTGGTTTTCATCACAAGGATGTTATTTAACCATTGTTGGAAATATAGTGTGAAGGGTTTGTTGATATATATTTATTTCAAGGATATGCTTTGAACAACATAATAATATTTCTCAAATTGTAGTATAAGTCTTGAAAAACCTTATAGCTTAACTTTTTTTTGGTGGAGAGATTATATGGTTACTACATTTAGTCTATAAGTAGACCCCATTGTATGGAGAGTAGGAAATCAGTAATGACACAATCTATGATCTTAATAATTTGAAAATATAGAGGAGGTTAGTCTTGTGTTAGTTTCAAAAATCAATGAAATCAACATTCTAACATGCTAACATATCTAAGCCTAGATCTTAGGGGGATCCTAATGGGAAACATACAATTGAAAACCTAATTAAAATGTAAATAACAATAGTCTTTACCTTCTTCGAGAGATCTAAAGGATTTTTTTGTGGCTTTCTCATTTTGTGTTTAAAGAGTCTTTGGCAATGGATTATTCTTTGCTCTTTCTCCCCTTGGCACCATTGTTGGCTAGATGTGGCTTTGGCTTGCTTGATGGCTTGGCTTAATATTTTTTCATTATAAAATTATTTTCATGAGTCTTATGAAAAAACTTGAATTATAAATCTACAATTTACAATATCTTAATTGAAGAGGAAAAGGCTTGTATTTATACGCTTAAGAACTAACCCCAACTCTGGGTGATTTAAAGTGTATTTTAAACATGGAATAGGTTCGAACCTAAACTAAGTGAGTTAATTAACCCAATTAGAGTTAAAAGGTGTCAATAACTCATGATTTTAAATGAATAGGCATGGGTGAGATATTTTTAAAGGATTGACAACTCACAAAAGGTAATCATGAAAAGATAAGATATTTCATATTTTTGAATTTCCTTTTTTAGTAATTTATTAATTACACATGGATAATTAAAATAGGAATTTGATTTGGTTTATCTTGTTAATTAATTATTAATATACATTTATATCTTTTAATATTTATTTTGTGTGCACTTGCCCCATTTAATAGGTCTTTAGGCCAAATTGCATGTTGTGATGCCATAAAATGACTAGAGATGAATCTATGAGATGTTTTTATTGTTTATGATGGGGGTACCCAAATTAGGGATGCCTAAACATGATTTTTAGATTTGAAAAATGATTCACAAGAAAATTTGAGATATTAAATGATTTTTATTCTTAATTTGCAATGGTTGGTAGGAATCAGTTTGAAGTCTAGTAGAAGGCCATTGGTGGCCAGTTTTAGGTGTCTATAATTTTCCCCTATTTGGGAAGATGTTGTAAGTTGTAGGCACATTAAATTCTTATCAAATAATTAAATATTCCAAAAATAAAGTGATGAATTAAAAAAATCTCCAAAAAACATTTGGGAAGCCTATAATGATGCCCCCTTGAGGGAGTGGCTGTCACATATGTTTGATAGATAGTCCCTTAAAAAGAAACAAGAAGAAGAATGAAATTAACCCATGGGTGAGATTAATCCAAAAGAGATAATGCTTGCTTGAATTGATTTAAAAATTAATAATTTTCCCAATGGAAATTATAATTAGTAACAAATGTTGAGACACTTATTTACACATAGGTGCTTATAATCAGTGGCACATGCATATTCCCCAATTAGTGATGATGAGTCAAAATAATGATTTTTCCACATGTGGTTATAATCATTAAGATGACCAAGATTGAATAATGATGTTTTATTATTCCCTAGTAGGGTAGATTAAAAATCATAACTCAAGGATATAACCTATCATACAGATTAAAAATGAGTGGGCACAAACATAGATGTGATGGTCTAATGATTGAAAAAGCCACAAATAACCAGGCACATGAGGATGTGCCAAGTGATGAAAGAGATGAATAGAATAATAAAGGTTGATTAATGTGAATGATATAGTTGTACTTATTAATGTATATATGTTCATCTTTATTAGCATTGATATAACCATAATGATCAATAGATTGATTTGGTAAAATGGGTGGGAAGATTTACCAAGGGTACCAAGGAGAAACTTCTATAGTTCCATTGATTTTAAGACTTACCAAGCTAATTTTTGTTATAACACAAGACAATATGCCTCATGATATAAAACCATGATAAATTTTTCCAAAATATGCATAAGTACTAACTCTCAATCCAATAAACAGTTGAAAATAATACACCAATGATAAAAAACATGATGACAATGTTGACATATGAATATGGATCAACTCAAGAATAATGCATAGGGAATCACCCAATGAACACATATAGACTTAGTTGAGGCATAATACTAAAAGAAAACAAATAGGAAAGCAAATAAATAAATAACTAAAAAAATAAACACATAAAAATCTTAAAAGTAAAAGCAAATGAAAGCATTCTAACAATGTAGTGTCCCCATTAAGGTGGGTTGAGGATGACTAACTAGGATCAAATAAGACAAATGTTTTTGGATTTAGATATTTTATGAATGTTTTTTGAATTTTAGGTATCTTAATATGTTATATATTGACAAGATACCACTCATAAAATGAAGAGAGTGTTGGATTAGGATTCTCATAAAATGGCAAGAGTATATGGAAAAAATGGATTGAGCTAACTTCAACATGAATCAAGAAAGACTTAAAAATTTAAATTAATATCTCAATTCATAGTAATTCCAACCACACAAAAGGTAGTGAGAACTAAATAGGTCATAACAAGTTCTCAAATATGATAAATGGCTAGACAAATGAGAATAGTAATGGCAAGGTGATGTGGCAATGCATGGTAAAGGTGTTGTTCTTAATTTGCCCATAGGTAGTTCTAATTAGGAAATAACAACATAGATATATGTTACTAATTTACCCATATAATATTATAAATATTAAACACAAGATGTTATACTAATTTGCCCAAAGGTCATTATAATCAAAAGTACTAGTCAAATGTGAATGAAATATAACTTTCTAGATTCACTGTCACACTACTTTCATGGATTATCATTTAAATAAAAAACTCATAAATTGATGAAACTAAATTATAATTCCATCATATAAGGTGTGGGAAGAAACAAGATCAAAAGGGGTTGGGTAGGATAGTTAAAAACATGCTTTGGTCTAATAGAGATGACATGGTAAAATGGCAAATGGTATGGAATTATTTAGGATGATGTTGGTATGAAGATTGGATGTAGTGGTAAGATGGTCTCCCCCAAGTTGTAAGGTAAGGTAAATGTTAGGGTATGGAACAATGCCAAGAGAATGAAAAAATAAAAATGGAAAGTATATGACAAATGGCAATGACAGGGGTATGATTTTTGGTTTTATAATTTTGGATTGTTAAATGATTTTTTTATTCCTATCTATGTGGAGATGAACATATTAATCAACATATGACATAACCAAAATAATCAATCATGTAAATTTCTAGCCCACATCGCTTCTAAATAGATGATTTGTCAAGAACCTACTATAGATTTTGATGCCAATGATGTTATTATGATCTTCATTGGTCTTTGATTTTATTTCCTCTAAACATTGAGACAAGATATATTTATACCCTTTATGAAGTAAAGTGCAGCCCAAAGCTGATAAACACAGATAAATAATGGATAATAGGTTGGATTTGGTAATGTAAAGGTGGATGAAAATGGAATGTATAATGGTTGGGAAACAAATAAAGATCAAGATTTTTAGGCACATAAAATTTTCTTGAGTATGGATTTGACATAACTTTGGATGTGGTGGGGTTGAATATTTTTGAATATGTTCTCTATAGGACCATCAATTTTTTTTATTTTTTGGGACTGAGAGTAGTTACCATATAATTATGTTGTAGCTTCAAATATATACTGATTTGATCTTTGATAATGTATTCATCAAGTAGTGAAGGACTATTGTGCTCAACTTTTATCACCTCAAAGAGGTTTTCACCAATGAATTTATATTGATTATCCCATAAATCTTCCAAGAATGTTTCACTAAGGAACATTGACTTTTGACTTTGACTATCCTATAGTGCCTCTGAAAAGTTTTCACTAGAAGATGTTGAGTTTAAAATTTGATTACCCCTATCACCTTTAGATATTAGATTGTAAAAATAAGGCTCTTAAAAAATAGGAATATATTCAAGGTAATGATCTACTCAAAGGTGGTTATAATCATTAAAAAGTGAATTAGCAAAGACTGGTTTGTTAGAGTGAGACTCCTTGATAACAGGTATAAGATCAAAAGGTGATTCATCATAGGTTAACTCATCATAAATGGTTGGTTCAACAAAAATATCATTGATTGGTTTTCTTGGCCTTGGTTTACAAGTAGTTTTAAAATACTAGTTTTGAATATATCTTCGTATTTGAATGATTAGCTTAGTTAGAGAGGTACTAATTGGCTTGATTAGGGATAGATGATTGGTAGGGTTTTATAAAGTGGGGAATAATTGGCAATGGTTGAATAATAGCTAATGATTAGATAATTATATGGAATCATAGATCTTGGTAGCTCACACAAGCTAAAGGATGAGGTCTTAGAATAAAAATATTTGGGTGTTTTGGAGCTTAGTTTCTCACATAAACTAAAGGATGAGGACATGGAATGGTAATGGTTGGGCATCATAGAGCTTGGTTTATTACACAATCCAAAGGATGAGGTCCTAGAATGGAAATTCATGGGTGTTGTGAAGCTTGGTTACTATTGTGAGCTAAAGGATGAGGTCCTATAATAGAAATGGGAGGGCATTATGAAGCTTGGTTGCTATCGTGAGCCAAAAGACAAGTTTATGGAATAGAAATGGTAGTCCTTAGACATTGTGGAGCTTGGTGTCTCACACAATCTCAAAAAGAGTTAATGGTAAAGGTGGGCGATTGGGTGGTCATGAAAGGGTACGTATCATACATTAACCATCCTAAATAATTTACTACCAAACACAACACTTGGCTTTGTTCCCTAGATTGATAATTTTAAGGAGGATATGGATCCATCTCACAAACCACTTCTTCACCATAAGGTTCTTGAGTAAAGCCAATTTATGTGGTCATTATATCATAACTTGGATTATATGTAACTCCACCTTAAGTGTAGCTAGACATATCTTCATCAATAATAAAATCTCCATAAATGGCTTGGAGTTATACAAAATCTTAAAAATAATGTCCAAAGGATAAAATATTTAAGCTTAGTCTAAATTGGTCAATGTATGGAGCTATATCTCTAAAAGTGTTCTATGTTAGGACTTGGTAAAAAATATATAACATAAAATGTTTAAAGTTAAATGTCTCACACAAAAAGGTTATGTGGATGAACTAAAAACAAAATTCCAAACTTTAGGTTCAAAGTGTTCTAAATAGGTCTAATATAGGAAAAATTAAAGTTGTTAGGTCTTTTGTCCAAATGTGGCATCAAAATCTAGGCTCAAACAAGGCATGTTCTAAGACTTTTGGCCAAACACGATGTTAAAATCTAGACTTGAAACAAAGGGGTATTTAATATAATAAACTTGAAACACTTTGGCATAGACTAGGCACTTGATTTTAAACATGAGTTTGGTCAAATTGGTATGAGGAACAAAATAAGAGGCACTTGGGAATAGATTATTTTCTCCCAAATAAAGGCACAAATAGTAGTTTTCAAATTTGGGTAAATAATTAACCTAAGTTATGCAAATCAAAAGATAAATATTGGTATCTAAGCCCCAATTAGACAAGGCCTAAACATAAATCAATCAATGTTTAAATTTGAAATTTTCAAGATTAATTAAAAAATATAACTTAAGAAAACTAGGCTTCGAACAAACAAGCTAGAAAAAATTGAATGACACAATGGTACTAGACAAATACCTTGAAAGCACACATGGTTTGGTTCAAAATTTAAAACTTGGATACAAGACAAGATGAGTCTAAGAAATGATTTGAGTAGTGTAATAATGTTATCAATCTCTAAAGGTACAAATAATGGTTTTTTAAAAATAATCCAATGCATAAAACTTGAAATTATTTGGGTAGTGTAACATTAACCAATTAAATCAAGTGACACACACAACATTTTTGACACAAAGTTTAAGGTAAAAAACATAGTGCCAAATGGATGGCATAATACCTCCTCAAATAAGGAAGTAGTGTGGACACAACAATCATTTTGACATGGGAATATAAACAAAGTTTTAGACTCAAAGAACAATAAATAAATGAAAAAGACCAAATACAACTAATTAAATCATCCTAAGCCCTAAATCAACAAGTTTGCATCATATTTTTAAAATCCATCTATATACATGCTCTTGGGATGATTTTAAGGGTTAATCTAAAAATAAAAGTGCATGAATTAGTAAGGTTTTTACACCCCCCATTTTCTCAAGAGATTTTATGGTGACATGGACCTTTAGGCTACTCACCTTGCATCAAAAATATTTCTATGATAAGTGGGTTTTGTCTAAAAATTATAATTTTCAACCATCTAGATGGTCCCAAGTATTGATAACAAAAGATATGCATCACATCAATTAAGTTCATACTGATTAAATTACTATGTAAGGGTCTATTCCTTTTCATAATGATTCCATCCATGTACTAATTAGTGGAATCCCCTAGTTAACTGGACATGACTCAAGTTTTCATTAAAAAAGGATAGGTTAGTCTCTCAACCCCTAACTCTCACATTATGGGTAACCTAATTTGTATACCTCACCATGGAGTGGGGTTGAAACAATGTTGATAAATGAAACCTCAGATCAAAACCTCCCTAAAGAACTTATGAAGAAGCTATGAACTCCCCTTCATAAGCCAAATTGAATGAAATAAATGACAAAGTGGAAAGACTTTACAGGTTACTTTTAGATCACCCAAACCATATGCATTTTGGGTAAAGCCTAGACAACATTCTTTCCATAACTTAGACTAGGCATAAATTTCAAGTGAAAAGGTGTTTTTGGTCACCCAAGTTCACTATAGGAGATAGGGGGAGAACATGCAGGCACTCTTCATTTTGCACAAAAAAACAAATAAGTAATAAAACCAACACTTTGAAGAATTTGCAATCTAAATGAATATACACAAAATGAAATTTTATATTAATTTATTTACCCCCTTGGCTTAAGTGTAAACAATTTTAATAATTTTCATAAAACAACTTAACATAAATCACCTAGGCTCATTTTAAGCACTTAAATCAAATGTCTAAGACTTAGAAATTTGTTTTAGGCACCAAAATGAAGTGTTTCAATCATGTAAACTTGAAAATTTATGTTTTAATCCTACCTTGGCCCTACAAGGGTTAGAGAGTTTCCTTATGCTTTTAATAAAACTAATGGATGAGCAAACAAGGTTTTAAAACATAGCTCTCAGGTTTCCTATTTTTAAGACATAGAGACCAATATCAGTCACCTATGATCGATTTGGTTACCAGGGAACTGATGTCGATTGCTAATAACTAATGTTGATTGATAGAGAACAAGATCAGTTGCCTTTGAACCTAAAGGCAAAACCAATACAATGTACTAAATGTTAGTTATCTCAAAATATGACACCATCTCAAAACTTGTAATAAGATGATTAAACAGGGAATATAAAGGTCAATGAAACCAAAAAATATTTAGTAAGAATGTTAAAAAAATTCAAAATGCAAGATTTTAATCCATGTGTTACCCTACATCCTGATTGATGGTAGTTGCCCAAAACTAAGATTTATTAGGTAGAACTAATGATGCTTAGGTAGAATCAATGTTGTTTATGCCTAATCATTGTTGATCTCTATGTAGATCCGAGATAGCACAAAAAAAATGATAAAAACAAAGATAAAACTCTAATTTTGAATATATTTAATAATTCATTTGAAAAGTTTGGAGTTTCATTTTGGTCTCCTTGGTACATGGGATGTTTTAGATCCATCGAGCATGCCATTTGTGATCATAGGAATTTGACAACAGAGAGGAGGTTAATCTTGTGTTAGTCTCACAAATCAATGAAATCAATACACTAACATTCTAACATCTCTAAGCCTAAATCTTAGGGGGAGCATAATGGGAAAAATATAATTTAAAACCAAACTAAAATTCAAATAACAGTAATCTTTACCTTCTTTAAGATCTCTAAAGTATTTGTTTGTGGATTTCTTGGTTTGTGCTCAAAGAGTCTTTGGGAATGGAGTATTCTCTGCTCCTTCTCCCCTTGGCTTCAATTTTGGCTTGATGTGGCTTTGGATTTATTTATGTATTAACTCAATATTTTGGCATTATAACATTATTGTCATGAGTATTAAGGAAAATCCTACATTATAACTCAACAATTTCCAATCTCTCAAATGAAGAGGTGAAGGTTTGTATTTATAGGCTTAGGAACTAACCCCAACTCAAGGTGAGTTAAAGTGTAGTTTAAACATGAAATGATTTCAAACCTAACCTAAGTGAGTAAACTAACACTAGTAGAGTTAAAAGGTGTCAATAACTCATGATTTTCAATGAATAGGCATGGGTTAGATATTTTGAAAGGCTTGACAACTCACAAAAGGTAATCATGAAAAGTTAGGATATTTCATAATTTTGAATTTTATTTTTTAATAATTTATTAATTGCACATGGATAATTCAACTAGGCATTTAATTTAGTTTAGCTTATTAATAAATTTTTATTAGCCATTTATCTCTTTCAATATTTGATTTTATGTGTGCACTTACCATACTTAATAGGTCTATAGGCCAAATTGCATGTTGTGATGCCACAGGATGATAAGAGATGAATTTGTGAGAGGTTTTTGTTGTTTATAGTAAGATAACCCAATTAGGGATGCCTCAATGTGATTATAAGCTTTTATGAATGATACATAAGAAAATTTGGGATGTTTAATGATTCTTAGGATTAGTTTACAATGGTTGGTAGGAATCAGTCTAAAGTCTGGTTGAAGCCCATTGATGGCCAATTTTAGGTGTCTACACAATTGACATAAATTTATTTATGTTGTTATGAATTAAAATTGATTTGTATTTTTCTAATTTAATCCTATAATTTAAACATACAAATGGATAGTTACAATGAGCATTAATCTAAAGCGATCCATGTTTAAAAAAAGTTTAAAAGAGGAAGTAGGGTAGAGTAGAAAAGGAAGTTTTCTTTGCAACAACAAATACCAATAGATCTCATTTGGTTTATTTTGATACTAGTATAAATAAAACTAATATATATGATATCCTAGTGCTAGAGTTAGAATATCATAAGTGTAGTGAGGATTATAGGGTAAATATAATGCATATATCTAAATAATATGCTTTTAAAAGGCTACCTACAACAAATTATTTTAAACACATTTACTATTAGAATAGAAGGAAAACAAATCACACATAACAAATTTTGTTAGCATAACTAAAATCAAAAATTAAAAATATGAATTCAAAATACTACTACTAGATTTAACCATTGGAGAAATGAAATCATATATCATTAGTAAAGCTTGAGAAATAACAACACATGAAGATAATGAAAACAATGAGAAAATTGCATGAATTTTTTTTTCTCTTTACATTAATCTCACAAAATCATACTCTAAAGTAAAATAAAGGGGGAAAACCCCTATATATAATCCATTAAATGCCTAAGATGGTTGCAAGAGAACCATATATATGACACCTATTAGTGGACAAGGTCACTAATGTACTAAATCTAGATAAGATTCCATATTAAAACAAGGAAATATTTTATAATGTAATTAGAGGGAAATAGGACATGATTCTTACAAAGAGAAATCCCAACAGATGGATATTTCATTATTGAAGTGCTAGGTTGAGATCCCAATGATGTGGTCAATGATGAAACTCCTGGTGTAGAATTAATTGGATGTAAACTAACAACATCTCAAGGAGTAAAAGTGGTAGCTAAAGAAGAATATATCCCAAGAGGGGCTAAGGAGGTAGAGGATCGTGTGATAATAATTTATTTTTAGCTTCAATTTTTCCTCTCCATACTTTAGAGCACCTCTTATAGTCACTATTGATTAAATTTTAGATTGATAATAGGCTTATTCAATAGCTTGATTATGAGCCTTGCCATTATGTCACACTTGCTTAGGAGAGCCATTTTATTGGTAGAGGTTACGAAATCTACCATCTCATATTTGAAGGTTACTCTTCTAGCCATGGCCTGATTTCTAAAGTGTATAATAAAGTTTTGTAGCTAGACACTAAAGGAATACTTGATAATAATGAATCCATCCTTATTGGCAAGGTGAATGATCTCAGCGTCCTTTATCAAAATGATGACTCTATCACCCTATTGGGTAAGAGACTATCCCCTAGATCTCATTTCATCAATCCATTGGTTTAGTGATTTCCTTCTACCAATTACATAGGATTGAGTAATGCTCAATTCTTCCAAGGGGATCAAATTTAAGTCCTCAAACTTCTTCATTCTAATCAAATTCACCAAGTTTATTATCTTACTATCATATGCCCCATAAGCATCGTCTACCTTGAGCTTCTTATTGTATATTTCATCTCTATTTACCTTGTATCATGATAAGGTATTCAACATGTCAAATAGTTCTCCTAAAACCCATTCCACTTTAGTTATGATCTACTCTGGTAACGTGGCCTTATACTGATGTTATGAGTCAATTGCTTTCTATTTTAATTTTTTTATCAATTTGGAAGCCACATCACCTTATGTCTATAGATCCAAGAGGGGATCCTCCTCATTCTATTGTTTTTGGCCTAACTTTATTTATCTTAGTCATATCAAATAAGGTATCCTCTAGCTCATACATAATTATTTGTTTTAGATGGGTGACCTTCTTGGTCACCTCTTCATTGCCCCATCCTTATTATCAAATTTGAGTGTGACCTAGGTAGGGTCCATTATGACCAAATATGGGTTATCCATTGTATCTAATTGCATCTTCTTAATCCATGATTTGTTTGAAGAACCACTTAGAGGCTATTATGCTAGAGGTAATTGTTGAGCTAGGCTCAACCCTTGGAATGTGGATGTGTAGGAGGAAATTATTTATGTGAGAAATATAAATGTATATTTGGGTGTGGAAGAGGGAAGTGTCATTCCCAAAATTAAAGCAGAATTAGTGCTAGCTAAAGCAATAATTGTGAACAAGGGGCTTAGGGGATGATAAAATTAGGTCTCTTTTTAGGTAGTTATAGACCAAGTCTAGGCATAGGCCCAGGCATAACTAGAGGAAAATTGGTCATTACCAAGACCCTAGAAGGGGATGATATATTGAAAGGGTTTATGGTGGGAAATGGCATGGTAACAAGCATAATTATAGGTTTGGTGAGAGGCCTGTAGGGTATGAATTTCACATGATCTAAAGTTGGGGGATCAAAAAATATGTTCAAGGGTTTCTTATAGAAGAATGAAGGAGGTAAACAAACATTATCATGACCTATAATACTTGGTCCTCTGATAGGAGGGAGGGGAGCCAACCCCAATGTTGAAGTTGTTGGTGTTAGAGTAGAAGTAGTTATTACCTCCACTAAAGTTATTTCCTATATTGAGTGAGCACTTTGAATTTAGGATGGGCTACTAGATGGGGATATTAATGTGGAAGCATGCTCACTTTGTTTTCCTACACCAACCCCTCCCTTTTCTAAAGTAGTAAATAATGCCTAAAATATTATTTGACTGAGTTATGGGTCAGTTAACCTTTCCTCTTCAATATTTATAGTATGGACTAAAGATGTTGATTCTCCTACCTAAGTATCTTGATGTTCAAAAACTTGAAAAATACTAAATCATCTAGCCTCCCTTTCACTTGTAAGATATTAGTAGCCTTTAATCTCTACTTTACCTTAGTGTCATTAGCTACATTGATGTAGAATTGGTCTCCATATTTAAGATCATGATGGTGTTTAATGCTTAGATCTACCTTATGCTTGATGCAATGATTGAATATTAAATGTGCAAGGTCCCATTAACTATTGGTGTATTTATCAGAACTAAAGGTGGACTTTACTTAGAGGTAGCCATAATTGAGTTCATGTTATCAATATTAAATTTGTCAATGTTGGTTAAATAAGGATAAGCCACTACCTTTTTCTTATCCTTCCATAATCCATCTACGCTTATGAGTAGCTAGAAAGAAATCTCTTGTTCACCCAACTTATCTAGTACTATGGTTGGTAACCTAAAAGGGGTTGTCCCAATTCCTACCAACCTTATTACCATGTAGCCAAGAAAATACCATTAGGCTCCCAATGTGATGAGTGTTTCCATAATTACTTTGGATAGTTTGGGCATAGTCCTCTCATGGATGGACCTATATACAATTGGTTATAAATGCTCGATAATGGATTACATACCTTGATTGTACTTATATATTCAAAATTTTGAGAAGACATGGGTCATGGTATACTTCAATTTTGGATCCCAATTGGTGAATTAGGGGAACTTCAAGGTAACACAAATGGCATCAATAAATTAGAACATAATATTGAAATGATCTCTGTAGTTGGACATGACCTTCCTAATTTTGGTGACCAAGTTGTAGGAAATGATTTCTCCCAAAGGGGGAGTTGTGGCATCATCTATGATCATAGACAGAAGTGAAACCTAATTCTCATCTACATGGCTAGTGTCTTCATCCCAATGCAACCTATTCATCATAGCCATCCCCATTCTTATCAACTTCCTAAATTTGGTGATGGGGATCTGATTGATTTTGTATTTATAGACAAACCTATATTGGTTTTATACCTAGCCTCTCAAAAATTCTTTGATGTTGTGTGTTTGATCCATTTGGTGATAGTTTCTTGATTGTAAGTAATTTTAGGATTGGGAAACTCATAATAAGCATGAAAGTATAACACAACTATGAAATAAATTTCATTACCTAAATTTAAAGACTTAATAATCTTGTTTACACACTTGGATTGAATAAACATTTGGTAGATTAATTGTACATAGTGGCAGACCTATAGATTAGAAGCATCCATATGTAATCCCATAGACTTGAGTGCCAAGATGTCTGACCTTTCTTCTATAACACTAGAATCTTCCTCATCATCATTATCCTAGTCTACAATCTTCTCCACATGGTAGAATAAATCATTATAATTATTTTATTTAGTGGATAATACAATTAAATTGAAAATGATGTCCTAGAAGATGATGTTCATTCCAAACAAATAAAGGAATGGAACCTGTTCTAGCTTGGTAGATCTAAGTGTTCCTATTTTAGCCATGGTTTCTAGATTGTGTGACTAATGAACTCATGGATTGATATAATGGTTAAATAATACATAGGATAATTATTGAATAACAAAAATACTTTAGAGTTATCTAGTAGATAGTAAAGGTGAATGCAAATCCTTGAGACAACAATTTTTAAACTCTAGACTTTTATAATATTGAACTGAAAGATACAATTCATAAATGGTAATTATATTTAACCTAATTTTACATAAATCAAGGGTGCCTCTTCAATTTTTTTCTAAAGGATTCAAAAATACACTTTTGGAGATTAGACAATCACTACTCTCTATTTATCCACTCATCCTCTCATCATAGGCTTGACTTTTTCATTTAGGTGACTTGGATTTATAACCAATAAAATTATCCCCATCAACATTCAATTCACACTAACTTATGGCACTTTATGGAAATATATGTGCCATTTAGGTGTCTTACTTGACACATGTTCAACATTTGGTATATTTTCATACATTCCAACATTTTATTTTGTATATTGGGTTACCCAAGTGGGATGCATGATATTATTCCTATTGGCATATTCTAATTAGATCACTCTTCCTTTTGATGTTATATAGATTGACTCCTTTTTATCTCAAGATAATGTGGACTTGTAACCCCTAATGGTCTGCCAAGTGGTAGGATCTCATTGACTCACATTATCACATAGTTTTATTATATGAAACTCTTGATGGACCAAAATACTACAACACTTTGCTACCTATCATATTTTCATTGGATCTCCCTTTTTAAGGTTTTGTAGCTTCCCTTGATCACATACTACTATGAGGTAAGGGGTTCATGTGTCATCAGCCTATTATTTTTGGATATTAGATAGATTCTATGTGGCATCCAACTATCCAAGGTTTAAGTGACCAAATGTTAGGTGTCATGCTTTCATGAAATCATGGAACTTGAGATATTAAAAGTTTTACCTTAGTTATGGGGGGAATGAGGGGTAAAATTGAGTGCCAAGTGGTATGATACTATTGGATCACCTTATTACAGGGCTCTTCAAAGTAACTATGGTCTTATAAGGCTATGATTGGGTACCACATGGTATGCCCTAATAGGGTCTCTCTTCTTTATAGGTAGAAATATAGTGATTGAATGACAAGTAGAACACTTTATTTACATTAAGGGGTCATGAAACTTGAGAGAATAGTAAGATCATTAGAATATTGTGACTGGATTCCAAGTTACATGTTATAATGGGGTCATTAGTTCATAAAATTTTAAAACTTTCCTTTGAACTTGAAATGTTTTGATTGAGTGCCAAGTGGTATACTCTGATCATGTCTCTAGGTTGCAACTATTTTCAAAGGCTACAATGTATACCACTAAGTGCCACACTTTATATGACTGAGTGAACAATGTAAGTGATGATGTATCATATCTATTGAGGTTAAGTTGGCATGAAGCTTTCACATAAAGTTGAATAAATGCAAAAATTTAGAAAATTTCCTAATAAAAGAGAAGTGACAAGTCTAAATTCATAAACTTCAAGTACAAAATCCAACTTGGAACCTAATTTGAAACTTAAATTTAAGGTACATCATAGTATCATATTTATGATTTTTGATATATATAAAGTAATACTATGGTTCAATAACCCTAATCAAGAAACTTTTATTGTTTTTTAGGGACCATACCTTGGCTTTTAAATTGTAACCCTTTACAAGAGAAATCTTAAACAAGTTAGATCATTTATAAAACTAATGAACTTAAACATTAATGAAACATTTTTAAAAGGTACCAATTAATATTTTCATTAGCCAACATGACTTTCAAAATTTTATAAAGATAAAGTAATACTATGGTTCAATAACCTTAATAAATAAACTTTGAATGTGTTTTAGGGACCATACCTTGGCTTTCAAATTGTAACCCTTTACAAGAGAACTCTTAAACAAGTTAGATCATTTATAAAACTAATGAACTTAAACATCAATGAAACATTTTTAAAAGGTACCCATTAATAGTTTTCATGTTTTTATGTCATGTGGAACAAATGGTAAGGTATGTCCTAGAGTGAATGACCCAAAATTTCATAGGATCCCCATTTTTAAGAAAATGGGGCACGTTAAAATCAATAAATGACAACTTTTATGGGGTACATAGTGATATGTTAGAATTCAAATATCTTGGTTTAGAATGTAATTATTAAATAATCATCCCTTAGTAGATGTAAAAAATATCATAATTGGTTCTCTATAACTAAAAACTTTTCACTTGAAGGATTAAAGACTAAAACACAAAAAACCATTCATACTATGTGTGTATTTTGTATTGATTTTCCTTCATGCCTTTGGGTTTCAAAATTAGTAGCCTCAAACTTTATGGCTTTGAGCATAGCTTCTAGGAAATCATATATATATATATATGATAGCTTGGGCATTGTTCTGCTACCATCTATGCATCCATAGCCTTGACATAGACACCTTTGGCTCCACTCTAGGCCATGATACATTGACATCCAGGCATCCATAGCCCCAATGGATTTTAACTAAATCACATTTAAGAGGATGAATATTATAGTTTCAAGTTTATTTAAACTTGATACACTTATTTTTCTTCTCTTTCTTCTTTTTTGCAAAATCTTAGAGGTTGGGAACTAGTTTGTTAGCTAGTTTTTAAGTAATTATAGAAATTTTGCTCAAGAATCATTCACTTTTAGTGACTAAGTTCTATCCAAGAAATATAATGATGTGAAGTTAAGTGATATTATGTATATACCTTTAAAATTTTAAGACCTTCATCCCATCCAATGTATGTTCATCATCATTGGATTATAATTAGAATAAAAGTACATATTCCATGCAATGACAATTTTATCATTAAACTCTCCTAAATTTTCCAAATAAACATATGGCATATTCTCTTATGTCATATTACTATGTATTGAGGTTTACATGATATTAAACACCCTAATTCTTCATATTTCAAAATTTTAGACAAATGCAAGAGAAACTCATGACCTTGTCTAGAGAGATTATTACTAAGTTACAACACACACCAACTACTCTAAGTAAATAAAATGATAGAAATATAACACACAATAATAAATCAAATAAAAATAATATATTCCTAACTACCATTATATTAAACATAACTCATAGTCCTTTGGTGGGGGTGCAAGATGTAGCAAATAACTAGTTCTTCAAGTACTATCCATTCATTGATAGAGCTAAGTCATTTACTTTAAAGTCTTACAGTCTAAGGTATTATCACCCAATGTCTTTGTAATTTTATATTTCCCAATCGAAAGGGGTGTGAATTTATCATTCTAGCCTTTTTTCTCATGGGATTTGTCCCATAATAATACCAAGTCTAATATTTAGAACATTTTGATTTTAACCCTTTGTTCAAACCACCTTTTGACTATGTCTTTGTGTTTTATGAATTTCTTGAGGTATTCATCTATATAATCTTCCATTTGGATGATATTCAATATTTGAGACTGAATTATTTTATTATTGTCCATATATCCAACCATGAACTCATAAGTGGGTAGCTACAATGTAATGGGAAACATTGGTTGTTTCCCATACACTAGTAATAATGGAGATGACTTCAAGGTTTGTTTGTATCTTGTATAATCTACCTAGATAGCATATTTTAATAATGATTAACACTCCCTTAGTTTTTTTGTTGACTTCTTTATTGCATTTATCAAGTTTTTATTGGTTGATTCTACCATACCATTCCCTTACGGATAATGATTATAGGAAAAATTGATAATGATATTATTGTCATAATCCCATTTTAAAAATTATGTGGATTGGAAATCGAGACCATTATCACACACTAGATATAAAGGAGTCTGAAATCTAGTTGTGAATTTCTCCTCTAGGAATTTAATGACATCAAATATCATGTAATTCTTAGTGGTAACTACTTCAGTCCATCTAGTGCAGTAGTTAGTGACTATAAGCACAAATTTGTGTCCCATAAAAGAGTTAGGATTGATGATCCCAATGAAATTTAATTCCCATTTCATAAATGACTTAGTTTCAATCAATAGTTTTAAAGGCATGGTTGCCCTTACTTCTCTGCTATCAAATACTTGACATTAATGACTTGTTCAGACATGAGTATGTGCATCTTTGAATATGTTGGGATAATAATAGCCTTATCTATGTATTTTATGGGTAATGTTTATGATTTAAGGGTGTTCACTTCCTAATTTATCATGTAAATTATTCATTATGTACATAGCTTCTCTCTTGGATATGCATCTCAAATAGATACCTTTATTATTTTTTATATGAACCACTCCTATTTTCATCATAAAACATAGTATTTTGAGTTTGAGTTCTCTTCTATTATCTATTTTTTACTCTTGTTTCAAATTTACATTCAACAAGTAGTATATGATGTCTTTATACCATTCCTCACTTAAGACTTGGTCTACTTCTACTTGTAAAACATCAATTTGTGGATCAGTCTTGGTGATTAACTAAATTAAACCTTGACCTCATAACATCTTGGTCAACTTGATTTCTATGTCATACTCCTAGAGCTTAGTAATCCATTTTCCTTGTCTTTCTCCTAGCTTATTTTGGTTAAGCATAATCTTAATGGAGGGGTTAGGTATAATGGTGTGAGTTTTATTTCGAAGGATATAATGTCTAAACTTCTTCATGGCCTTTACCAAGGCATACACTTACTCATCTAAGAGTGGGTACCTCAGTTCTACATCCTTCAATTTCATACTTATGAAGGTGACTATATTTTATTTATCATCTACCATCTATATTAAGAAAACAACAATCATGTGGTTAGAAGCATAAGAATAAAGGTATAAATCTTTACCAAAATCTGGGCTTATTAGAATGAGTTCTTATACTATGGATTCTTTGATGTCTTGGAAATATTTCCTAGCCTTAGATGTCTAATCAATCCTCATGTCCTTTTCTAACATGGCATTAAGAGGTTTGACAATTTTGGCAAAACCTAAAATGAATTTATACACAAAGTTAATCTTTTCAAAATATGGTTTTAATTTTTTTTTACTATTAGGAAAATCAACTTTCAAAATAGCATTAATCCTATCAAGGTTAATATCCATACCATCCTTCATGATTATGTGTCCCAAAATATTACCTTTGGTTATACAAAAGATACTCTTATTAGGGTTTAAAAAGATGCCAAATATTCTACATTTATTTAGAAATTACTGAAGATGTATCATGTGGTCTTTCTTATTTTTGGAAAAAATAGTTAAGTCATCCATGTAGATAATTATGTACTTATTGATCAATCCTTAGAATATATTATCTATGGCACATTATAAGGTGGCTTCGACATTGATGAAACTAAAAGGCATCCTTTTATACATGAATGTCTCATACTTGGTCATGAAGATAGTCTTCATTATGTCTTCTTTGTTAACTAGCACTTGGTTGTAACTAGAGAATCCATCTAGAAGACATCATTTGAGAGATGATAACAATCAGAATTAAATCATCCAAAGAGGTCAATGGGTAATTAATTTTTTTAGGATCTGTTGAGGTTCTGAAAGTCCATGTATAGTCTAATCTCACCATTTTTATTCATGATTGGGATGAATTTGGACACCCATGTGGAGTGTATGATTGGGAAGACTATCCTTTCACCTAATAATGTATTCACTTTTTTATAGACTAGAGGCTCTAGAACTAGGTTGATGGGTCTTTGTTTATGCAATCATAAATGTATCATGTATATAAATCAATCTTAGCTCAAATAAGATAGAGCATACGTACACTTTTGATTGGGAATACATTTGTTAAGCAGGAGTATGACCAAGATGGGGATTTTCTAGACCTGATAAGGGGATCACTTATCATAATACACTATGCTAAGGAGGGTTTCAAAGCCTCCAAACTAACACAATCATGTAATAACCTTAAGGGGGTCCTAGGTTTTGATATTTCACTTATTCTAATAACAAGAAAGTAAATCTAATATAGTGCTTACAAAATCTTGTGGCACAAAGTAGGGGTTAGAAACAAAACAAACTAAACTAAACATGAATAGAAGACATATGCTAATGTCAATGTATATGAAATCCTAATTTATGGAATAAGATCATAATTGTATTATCTATCTACTATTACAAAAGAGAAATAAAGTTAGGAATACTTACGTTTAAAGATGAACCCATTGAGCCCAATCTCCACCTTGGACAAGTTTTTTTACAATAGATTATTGTGGTATGTAAGGATAACAAAAACAAATCTGATCTAGGTTACACAACCTATATATTCATCCAAAAAAGTTATCCACAAGATAAGATCTATATCTCCAAAGAAAATATGGAACCCAAAGATTTATTCCTCAAGTAGAATGGTCAATAAGCAGATGTTCATTCACACTTATTCTTATTCACTTCTCTATTCTCAAATGGTTGGAAATAAACTTGTATATATAGGTAGATCTTACCCTAAATATTTTTAGCTATGTTGGCTATATGGGGTTGACCAATTCAATCTTGTAAGTTTTTGGGAGATAATTCATTAGGTCATAAACTATGTCAACCAAAGGTATAATAAGCTCCAAAGTGAAAAATACCCCAAAATAATATAGGGTTGACCAAGTCGATCCTGTATAATAATCAGAGGTTAAAAACTATACAGGGTTGACCCAATTGACCTAGTACAACCAATTGTCAAAAGGGAATGAAGCTAGGAATAGGTGGATAATGATGTAATAACTAACTAGAATGGGTACAATAGATAGGAATAATCTTAGGGTAAATGGTTTTAAGATACAAGTGTGTAGATGGAAAGTGGTAAAAGGGACAACAATATTATGAAGCATTAATGGTCTACCCACCCCTTTCTTAGCGCACCCCTTAAGGCATGAAATTAGATAGATTTATATTTGATGGGTTCCTAAAAAATACAAAGTGTAAGTATGTGATAAATTTTTGAAAATATTATGTTTATACATATGCTCCACTTGAATTTCATCATTTGTCATGTAAGTGAAACTTAGGATGGTGCTTTGAGAATAGAACATGATAACACATGATAATGATACTAAGTAAAGTGTAAGAAGCATCAAATAAGATAAAGGAAAGGACATAATTGAAAAACACATACCTTTACTTACCTTAGTGACATAGATAAAGAAGTAGATTGAAAGAGAAAGTGAAGGCATCCAATGTGAAGAAAACTAGGAGAACCTATAGAATTTAGTGCCAAAAAAATCCAATAATAATTTTTTTTGGAATATAGGCATAAAAAGATTCTCTACGTCATCATGATTCTAGTAATTTTTTTTTCAAAAAATGGATGAATAGAAACAAAGATATAATAAAAAGAAGGAATTTACGTAAAAATAATTGAAAATTTTGAATTGTTAAAAAGTGTTTTTAAATAGAGAGAAAGAGAAGTCATTTATTATTTTAACTTGTGAAGGATAGAAAAAAAGAGATATGAGAGACCAAATGAGATAGGATGGTGAGGAGACAATAGGATAGATGAGGAGGAGCTCTCGGAGTGGTAGTGGGTGTAGGATAGGTATAAGTATGGTAGGCCCTAATAGAGGAGATACATATGCATCTAGATATAGTGATGTAGATGACATAGACATAAGTAATGACCCTAACCCATATGACACATGTGTAGGAGAAGGAGAGAGCAACACACATGGTGACATTATCCTAATTAGCATAGGTACATGCATGAGTGATACATCTAAAGGGATAAGTAGATGGATTGAGATCTCTTACAGATTTGTTACTATGTTCTACGCTAAGGGCTCAAACTGAGGCATCGATAGGTAGTGTGTCTAGGCCATGAGATAGATAGGATGGGGCCCAACCATAGAGATGGAGCATTATATATGTTTATACTTATATCAAAAATATATATATACTTATTATATATACTTATATATTTATATACTTATACTTATTATATATAGTTTTGATATAAGTATAAACATATATAATGTTCCATCTCTATGGTTGGGCCCCATCCTATCTATCTCATGGCCTAGACACACTACCTATCGATGCCTCAGTCTGACCCATTAGCATAGAACATAGTAACAAATATGTAAGAGATCTCAATCCATCTACTTATCCCTTTAAATGCACCACTCATGCATGTACCTATGCTAATTAGGCTAATGTCACCATTTGTGTCACTCTCTCCTTCTCCTACACATGTCATATGGGTTAGGGTCATTACTTATGTTTGTGTCATCTACGTCACTATACATACATACATACATACATATATATATATATATATATATATATATATATATATATATATATATATATATATATATGAATATGATTATGATTATGATGATATATATATATATATATATATATATATATATATATGATTATGATGATGATGATTCATTTTGGCATATTGATGTCGATTGTATATTTTTTTTTATAATGGTTATGGTTGTGGATGGTTTTGATAAATTTATTTCTAGCACATGTATTTAGCTATTTATTATATATTCTATAAGAAATATATGATACGTGGTTTATTTTCTAGCTTTATGTATAACACATGCATGGTTAAAAAGAAACAAGAAAAAAGGTCTTGGTAAAATATAATTAATCAAAAATGTACTACACACTATTTCAAGTTGGGAAATGTGTAATAATAATAAATGATTAAGTATAAAGAACCAAAATAATTTTAAAACAAACTGGTAAAAATGAATTTATTTTGAATCCAATCAAAATATTTTTTCACCTAATTAAAACAAGTAAAATAACACTAAATTGTGTTGAGAAATATGAAAATAATGTAATAAAATGTAAGGTATGTAAAAGAGAACAAATGGTATAAAAATAAATCAATTAAGTCAATCAATCATACTATATCACATTTAGAAGTATAAGAGAAAAACAAAAATAGAAAAAGGTTTAGTCTAGAATTTGTCATACTAATTCAAGATGGAAAGTATGAAAAATTCAATAAATGGTTATATTCTTACATGCACTTAGAAAATAAGAAGATAAAATTGAAATAAAAATGAAGTTAGCATAAAACATACTAAATCAGGCTGGGAAATATGTCAGTGACATGTAAATTCATAATCTATCACATGTTATCTCATATTTGGCACATGTAAGTTTTGTTTATGACTTGTATTATTGGAAAAAAAATTGAGGAGGGCCAAGTTCTATCCATGGTATTATACTAAAATTCCATAAAGAGGACACCACTGGGTTGGAATAATCAATAAAATTGAGTAACAAAGGATGTGGGTAATAGGAAGGTGCTATGATGGTAATTTATGAGGAATGTTAGGTCATATCCATGGTATTATAAAGTAACTCACAAATGAAATCCCAAGGGGAGTGATCAATAGACAAATAAATATTTCTCAAGAGTAAATATGAGGGATATAGGGAATAAAAAAGGGAATGTAAAAATGAAGACTTAGGCATCTTATAAGAATACCTTAGGAGGTAAGAGGCATACTAAGGACATGGTAATACACTAACTAGCTAGTGATCATCAATTTACAAAGGAAACATGTTCACTATAGACATAAATATTTGTAGGAAAATAAGTGTGCTACTAAGATAAACTCATGAAGGTAGATTGGTACAAGAAAAAATAAAATGGACCTACCTTCCCATGTCATATTCCCCATTTTTTAGGACTGATTATAGAGCCATCAATATATTGCAAAGATTGGGTACTTATGTAAGAAATTAAGTAGCACTAAAAGAATATTTTATTCTCCTCTTCTAATAGACTAGCCTACCACACCCTAAAGGAATTCATCTCTATCACGAGGCAAACTATGGATTTTAAGCTTCAATTAGAAGAAGGAGATATAATTTGAATCATTTATTTTAGTGTGATTTTAATTTTAAGAATATTTTTGCCTTTTATATCATTACCTTTTTGTTTAAAATAATTTGGATTTTTACTTTTCTTGACTTTTGAATATTCCTCCTCCATACAAATTTATAATGACCAATCATGAGAGATGTAGTGATACACATGAAATGAGATTTAATCTATGGCTAAAGGAAGATAAGTAACTAAAGATAAAGATAAACTAGGATACTTAGGCTTAATAATGAATCAACATGTGATCTCAAGTCTTAATTGTGTATATGCATAGTTTCCAAAAAGGAAATAAAGGGAAATAAGGAAATCCAAAGTGGACCAGTATAAGAAAAGTATAATGAGATACATTTTTTTCTATTTTATCACATGGTAATATAAAACATGATGAAAGGGAACAAGGTTGGTATAACCAATTCACAATGATAATTATCCATGAAAAATATAGATAAGAGAAAAAAAATCACGAAGACACAAGAAGAAAGTTTTTAGAAAAAAAATCAAGAAATAAATAGAAAGAAATGATAAATAAATACAATCATATTCAAATATAAATGACAATATAAGCAAGATATAGTTAAAAAGGTACAATCACTAAAATAAAAATATAAATTTGACATAGTGTCAAATAATATAAAAGATATATAAAATATAAGATTGGAGAACATGTCTAATCTAAGTGTAAATGTAAAATCACCATGCATGTGATCATAAATACTAATAAATATTCCCATGCACATTATCCAAAAACATCATATAAATATCTATGGAGCTGGGTACAAACTATTGTTAATGTCTCATCAATCTTCAATGAAAACTAGGAAAATACTTCTCTTCTAATCTCCTCCATAAAAAAATTAGGAATAATCAATGGATTATGATGAGGAGGGAAATTAGATAAGGGATTATCAAGAGAATTCATGGGAGCAGACTCTATGGAAGATGTAGGAATCACTGATGAGGAAGAATCCATAGGTGAGGGAAGAATCCATAGGTGAGGAAAGATCCATAAGTGAAGGAATCGCAATAGGTGGAGGTATAAAATATGATGAAGGGGCCATAGGAGGTGGAGCCATAGGAGAATAAGGAGGATCCTTATTATAATAATGACCTATGGGAAGAATATAATAAGCTCTGATAATAGCTAGAAGATGATCCTTGAGATGTTGTTGGAGGATGCGGTAACAATTAGTGTGATGAGTGCCATATTGGTACCATAGATAATATACCTCACCATAATTAGTTATATATTTAGGTACAACATTTTAGGGATGCATGGATTTATCTTAAGATAGAGAAGGACATAAATAATCAATATATTGTTTCAACTTATGAAAATGAATAGAATAATGATTAAATATTCCATGGAAGAAACATATATGCTTGTGAGTGGTCTTAAGAGAAACACTCACATAAGGAGGTGTAACAAGAGTGGAAGAAGTTGGAGAAGAATCTTTGGTCCATTTGGTGGGAAACAAATCCATCTTAGGCAAAGAAAGCAAACCATCACCAAGAAAAGGTGGTGATGGAGGGGGAATGGAATGAGGATCAATAAAAGGAGTAATGGGATAAGAGGCAAGGGTAGAATCAACAATAATGGAAGTACAAATAGCCTCAAATATAGTAGGAAAAGTAATGGGTTCTGATGTGGGTTCCACTAAGGAAGGGGCAAGATCTATAGAAGGTTTAAATAGAGTATCACTAATCTTATGGGTAAACCAACTATGATGGTCAGGGTACCTAGAAAAATGATATAGCCTAATCATAGCATGATCTATAAGCATACTCTTATGAGGACCATCAAAAAATAGAGGTGTTGGCACCATCTCTACCCTATAATAAAGTGTAAAAATAATAAAATTAGGAATTATAATCAAAGTAAAATGGGAAGATACATGAAAAGACTCAAGTAAAGAATAAATGTAATGGATAATCTAGGCATCATAGGCCTTGACAAGACTACCTAAAAGTGGATCATCTAAAGAATAATCATCATTATAATCTAGGGTGTGAAGGTCAATGATTCAAGTAGGGATAACCTTATCAGCGAATGAAGTGTGGTGAATAGGATGTTGAGTCTTGGTCAATACTATGGGAATGTGATCATAATGAGATATATGTGAATGAATCTATAAGGAAGTAGGAAGCTATGAGATGAGGTGAGGCAAGAGATTAAATTTTTTAATTTTTATGTTAATCTCATCAGGCTCATCATCATCAAAATATAAGAGGTTAAGAGAAATGTTAATAATGAGTTAAATATGACCATTTAAACCTCTATTTAAGTTAACAATAAAGTTAAGATGTTGATATTTAGAATGGAGTGCTATGAAAAGGTTCAAGAGTAGGAATTTTGAAGACACCATGGTTTTGGAATTGTTTGAAGTTTTATGGGTTAGTGTCACCTTGAATCCTATAAATGGCTCTAGTATGAGGGAATATAACTCATTGGTAGGTTTAAAAATCAATTACTCTCATATGGTGAGTCCAAGACCTACAAATAAATATGCTATAATAAAGATAAAAGTTAAAGATCATCACCTTTATGTGAATGGTGACAGGTGGGATGGTAATGGGAAGTCATACACAACCTAAAGGAATCATTTTCCTTCTATCATATCCTTGGTAGGTTATGCATGTGGACTTGAGATTAAATTTTGAATATATAAGGGTTTTGATAAAATCAAGATAATCAACACAAATTCTAAAAATTTCATCAATCAATGCATTCTTAACTTGGATATCACCTATTTAAACACTAATAAATAAGGAAAAATCATCTGCATGAAGTAGAATATAATCAAGAAACATAGAGGCTATAAGAAATCTTAAAGAAAGAGAAATGTACATAGTTTCATCAATGTTGATAGACATATCTTCACATTGTAGTAATATACTATCCTTGAGTCTAGATAAGGCTAATTCCCATCCTACTAAGGGAGGATGAGGGATATCCATCTTTAACACTAGTTTCATAAGATAGTTTCTATGACGTAGAGAATTTCTCATAAGCTCAAGGAAAATAATTTGGGATGGGAGATTGGTGAGATCCATTATCAGATATAATTCACCATAACCCATATGAATATTATTAGAAATAGGTGCATAGTGGTTAAGAAGGTCCTAGAAAAGAGGAGCCAAAGTACACTATATTTTTTATTGATAATAAGTAGAAGTATTAAAACAAGGTTGTAAATGATGTTGTGAAGATGAATTAGTTGGTTTAGGTTGATTTTAATAAATGGTAGAAGAAATGCTAGTAGAATATTGATTTTCATTAATGTTGTAAGTTTAAGGAATGGTGTTTGAAATAAAATGGGAGGTGTTATCCAAGGGAAAATTAGAAATAAGATCGTCAAAAGTTATAAGGTCATCTTGACCCAACTCATTTAAATGAGTTGGCGAATAATATTAGATAAAATGATATGTTTGAGATGGAGTGTATATAAGTTGTGAATCAATAAAATCCACCACCCTCCACATATTAGTCATGCTAACCACATTCTCTTTGGAACTGGGGTTAACAAGACTTTCTATACTATTAGTGGAAGAGGTGGGCTTGTGTTCATTATATTGAATAGGTTGATGATTACGCAGAGAATATTTGTAAATAACTAAATGAGCATTAGATTGATTTAAGGCTTGAGATTTATCATGTGTTTTATAATCCTTAAAATTAATTTCATAGGCTTGTTGATTCTTTTGGATGATAGAATCATGATCAAAATTAAGACCAGGAAGAAAATCCATAACTAAATTAAGAAGTTGTATAAAGGTCTCATGAGAATGACCATAACTAGCATGAAACCAACAAAACTTGTTAGGATCATACCATGATTTCATAGGATGGGTAGGGTTAAGTTATCTTAGAAGAGGCCTAAGTAGATGCTTAAGCAATTCAACTGAATATAAAGATTTTTGAATGTTATTGTTGTTAGTTGATGATAAGTGAGGATGGGTATATAGGTATTATAGATATTTCCAAATGTTTTTAAGATGAAGGGTAGGGTAAATTGATCTATTATAATAAATTGTAGGTGTGATACCTCTTATATCAATGTTATTAATTTGAATAGTAAGAGGCTAATTCTGAAGATGCTTAATGATTTTATTGATCAAAGGAGGTTGAGGGATGAGATTACCTTGAGAATATAGAAGATGAGGAGGGGAAAATTTTTGGTTGTATGAACCCCAAGCCATTGCTTGAGGATGATATTGAAGATGAAGAAGGTGGTTTTTCATTCTCATCATTTGATTTGTGTTATGAGATTGAAAGCTGTTCATTTTTTTGAGTATTTGTCATAATAATTTGTGTGTTTAATTAGTATAGTTATAAGCATTATAGTTGGTATTTGATTTGGTATTAGTGGATTGGGTACCACTATTGGTATTGATAGGGGATTGAGAGTAACTATGAGAGTGTGAGGTACTAGTGGAAATTTTTTCTTATGTAGCAAAAGATGGACTAGTGAATCGTTAAGAGGAAGAAACAATAGAAGCATGATTACCTTGGGTAGGAAATAAAGAACTAGTATAAGGTTTAATGATAGTGGATCTTATGAGAGTTCCACTAGACGTAGAACCTACCATGTTAGTGGATATACTAGGCATTAAAGTGGAAGAAGTTAGAGAAGAAGATGTCATGGTGTCACAAGGGGTCATAATTGAAAGAAGATGTTAAAAATTAAAGAAAGTGGTACCCCAAATCTAGTTGAGAATGTAGGAATAGGTGAATGATTCTCTTTAGATTTACCACTAATCCTAAGATTGTAAATGGTAGAGGGACCTTTTCCTTGATGTTGAGGAAATTCAGAGATAAAGAAGAGCATTTTGTGGTATACACTAATTTGGGTTGGTCTTCTAATGATAAGAGAGGATTACAATACAAAGAGGTACTAGGAGGAGTCCCATTATTCATTGTGTGAGTGGTAATGTGAACATTACTAGAATCCAACAGGGTATCCCTACTCTATCTATGGAAGACCCTATGACAATTGGTAAAATTCATCATGTCTATTGACTATAACTTAGTGTTGTCATCAATAAAAAAGTCTATGATGGATGGAAAGAAAGAGAGATGAGAAATCAAGGAAATAGGAAATGATAAAAATAGTATAGGGTTGATTGGGTTAACCTAGCAAAAAAACAAGGTCTATAAAGAATACAAGGTCAACTAGGTTGATCTAGTATAGTGAATAAATGTTGGAAAAAGAGTGAACATGGTCTAAAAATAGTATAGGATTGACTAGGTCGATCTAGTAAAGTGAATAAAGGCTTGAAAAATGTATAGGGTCGATTGGATTGACCTAGTACAAAAAATAGGGAAGATAAAGAAGATTAACAAATTATGAATTGAAATAAGATAAATTTTGCAAGTAATTTGAAAAGTAAGAATTGAAGGGAAATGAATAATCAATTGGATTAATGTTATCTAATATAATTGAGTCACACAACATAAAAACTTGTACCAACACTAGCTAATGCATGTTTTTGAAATACAAAATACAATTGAGCAAGGAGAAATCAATCAACTTGGAATGTAAATAACTAGCTAAATGGTCAACTTGAATATTTATAAGATTATTAGGATATGTTTTTAAATGTGACGGGAAGTTGGCTATAAGTAAGTAACTAAAAATAAAGCTAAGAATAGTTCTAGGTAGTTTAGGTTGAAAGGGATCTATAGTGGTAATGATACATGTTTGGTATTGGGGCTTATCCCCTCATTTCATACATTGTAGTGATAAGGATGTTAGGTGATTATCTAGAATATACCATTAACCATGACTTATAGTTAACTAGAACATCAAGTTGGCTTTTCACTTGGTGATGAAATCCAAGTAGGTTGGCCTTTGATAGTCAAATATTAAAATGCTTGTTTAGATTTTGTGATTTAGTCATGTGTACATAAAATATAAAATAGTGAAACTAAACTATTAATTTAAAATACACCTAATTAGACTATGTGATCTATTCTAATCATGCAATCAACAAAAAGTGAAAGTGTGAGCTAGTTACTAGCATAAAAGGGTTAATTCTAAATTTAAAACAAGGTATAATGTCAATGAAGTTGATTGTGTATGCATAAAATATAGAGTAGGATCAATAGGTTTGATCCTATACTATAGAATAAAGGTCTAAAAATGAACAGGGTCGACCAAGTCAACCTAGTTATCTAGACAATACAAAGAATATAGAACTGGGCCTATAGGGTCGCTCCAGTTGATTGTATAAGGGTAGTTTTGAAGATTGAAAATTGTGAAAGGAAAGAATATAAAAAAAGAGATAGAAGGATAAAAAATAACCTTGGTGGATTAGAGATGTAGAGAAGGAAGATTTCTATTAGAAAACCTTGTGGAATACTTGTAAAACTTGCTAACTAGGTTGATTGGGTTAACTAAGCTCTCTAAGAACCTTCTATTGAGTGTTTATACTATAAGAGGTCAACTGGGTTGACCTAGTATGATGAAAAAAATATCTAAAAGTGTAGAAATTGTTCTAGGTCAATTGGGCTGATCTAGTACTCTATCTTGGAAGTCTAGAAAGCTAAAAACTTGTAATAGGTCAATTGAGTTGATCCAATTTCCTATACCTAAAAACCTACACACATAAATTAGAGATGGGTTGATGTATTTGACCCAATATGGAAAATATATGATGAAAATAATGATGAAAAGAATGAAATAAGTGAAAAAATCCTACAAGGGTTAGTTCACATCAATTTCACTAGAATGTATGCAATCAAAAATGCATCATGTCTCTAAATTAATCCTGGCTCAAAGAAGATAAAGCATACCTACACTTTCGATTGAGAATACATTAGTTATTAAGTGAGAGCATGACCAAGATGGGTATCTACTAGACCTAATTAGGGGATCACTTATCACAATACATTATTATAAAGAGGGTTCCAAGTCCTTCAAACTAGCACAATCATGTAATAACCCTAATGGGGTCCTAGGTTTTGATATTTCACTTATTCTAATAATAAGAAAGTAAATCTAATCTAGTTTTCACAAAATATTGTAGCACAAAGTGGGGGTTATTAAAAAAACTACACTAAACTTACATATAAGATATTACGTAGTCCTAATGCATGTAAGAAAATCACAACTACATTATTTATCTACTCTTACAAAGGATAAATAAACTTAGGAATACTTACCTTTGAAGATGAACCTACCAAGCCTTAATCTCTCCCTTGGCAAAGGTGATTTGCAAGAAATTATTGTGGTATGTAATAATAATAAATACAAATCATCTCTAGGCTACAAAACCTATATATTCATCTAAAATAATTATCCACAAGACAAGATCTGTATCTCCAAAGAAAGTATGGAACCCTAAGATTTATTCATTAAGTAGAATGGTCAATAAGCAGATGTTTGTTCATACTTATTATTATTCACTTCTCTATTCTCAAATGGTTGGAAATGAATTTATATATATATGTGGATCTTACCCTAAATCCTTTTGAATATGTCAGCTATACAAGGTTGACCTAGTCAACCCTATATGTTTTTAGGAGATAATTCACTAGGTCCTAATCTATGTTAGCCAAAGGGATAACAAACTCCAAAGTGAAAAACCACAAAATAATATAGGATCAACCTAGTTGACCTTGTATAGTAATCCAAGGCTAAAAAATATATAGGGTTGACCTAGTCAACCTAGTACAACCAACCATCAAAATGGGGATGAGGCAAAGAATATGCGAATAATGATGTGATAAATGATTGGAATGGGTACAAATAAGAAGAATAAGATTAAGGTAAATGGTTTTAGGAGACAAGTATATATATGGAAAGTGGTAAAAGGGACAAAAATCTTACAAATAAATAATGGTCTACCCACCCTTTTCCTAGTGTACCCCTTAAGGCGTGCACTTAGAGAAATTGAGATTTGATGGGTTCCAAAAAGATACAAAGTGTCAGTAGGTGACAAAATTTTTAAAGTATTATGTGTATACACTTTGTCTCTACTAAAAAAGTTTGCATGCTTCCTTAAAATGGATTGTATGAATTATGACCTAGTTATTAAATACTTTGAGATATTCATAAGACCATGCAAGGATGTCCTTGAATTGAGATAGTATAGACAAGCCTATTGTTAATGTTTTGGGGATGGAAAAATAAACCTAGATTAATTTACTTATAATCATTTCCCCTTAATTTAAGGTACTTTTGGCATCAATTGATGTCTTGTTTTGATCAAATATCCTTTCTAGAGGGACCATGCTCTTAAGAATTATATTGTTCTTTAGTTATATTATGTCGTTATTACTAGTTTTGATATATTTGGTAGGATCTTCATCATGCTCATCAATTACATGTGACTCAAGGACTCTAGAAATAGTCATGAAGTCAATGATTTTATTGTCATCATCAGACACTTGGAAGTGATTGACATTATTTGGTATAGAGGGGAAACATATCATTTTTGACTTTAAACTTCTATAGTTTAAAGGCCTTAAGTGGGACTAGATTTACTATTGATAAATCCAACACATCAATAAGATGATTCTGATCTTTGGGTACAAAGATAATGTTAAATGCTTCAAAGCTTTTGATTAGATCCCATGGTCTAAATTTATATTTCCTCAAATAGGAAATGTTACATTGATATTGATTATGTACCTACTTAATGACTAACTTTGAATCACCATGTACCAACAATTTCATTACCTTGTGATTGATGGTGAATTAGAATCCTAAGATTATGGCCTCGTATTTTGCAAGGTTATTAGTGTATGGAAAATAGAGTCTATAAGATGATAGATATTTCTAACCAAATATATTTGTTAACATTATCCTTAACCTTGATCCTTGATTGGATCTTGCACCATCAAAGTACATTATCTAGAATCCTTTATCCTTGATTATCAAGTTACTTTTACTAGAATTGGTAGTATCAAGAGAGTACATGCCCAAGGTGGTAGACTGTAATTTTACCTTTTCATTCTTAGAGTTTTACTCTATGATCATGAACTTCATCCTTAACTCTTTATCTATTTGGATATGATTAGGCACACCCCTCCAAGGTAACCACATATGCAAGTAGTCTAAGGACATATATCCATTCAAGGATTCTATCCAATCTCTACTTAATAACATCTCATATTTTTTTAGGATATTGATGACTTGAAGTTGATGAACTATTGGATCTAGGGTTCATGATCCAATTGCATATGAACATTAAAATGTTCTACCACCTTAACCTTTGATTTTCTAACTAGATAAAATAAATTTATACTTAATTGGAGTCAGTCACATCTTTTCATAAATACCTATAAGTAGTATGTTAACATATTCTCTAAGATCAAGAAAACAATTATAAACATTTTTCCCAAAGATTCTAATAGTTAACAAAAATGGAGGAGCCTAAAATTTTCTTTTAACATTACCAAATTTGTATTCATATATTTGGATTTACATTTATCTCACTTCTTAGTTAACAATTTTAGTAGTAAATCATGTTATTCAGTGATTTGGGGAAGCTAATGTAAATTAATGTTGGATTTTATTTTATTCATATCTTTTATAATGTTATACCCACCTTTAGATCAATTCATATCTAACTCTATAGTAGGATGAGTATCTTTTCCTTTTGGAGGAGGAGGATCATTGTTGGTTTTATGGTATAGGGGAGTGTTTGATTTATTAGGTGTTATGGAGGTTGTTGTGGGTTACTTTTGGGATGTATTCCTCAAGGAATAATTTCTCTTTTGGTATTTTTGGAAAGTATGAATCTCATCTATGTTAATCTCAATCTCATTTTCCTCTTGGTCAATAAACTCATAAGTTTTAACCATGAGGGCCATTTCGGTAGATTTGGACCCATTATTCGGTGCTCTTGTGTTTTCCAAATTTCTAGTATTGTCTTGATTTTTAGATACAATGTCAATAATTTCTTACCTTAGAAAATCTAAAAAACATTGCAAAATTAAATGTAGTCTAACTCTCCATGTCAGGTCATGTTATTGACCCTACACTAATTAGGCAAGGCCAATTCATAGATATTTATATCAGGCATCTTATTAGCTAGGGGTTAATTTTTATTGTTATTATTATTAGACCTATTGAAAGGTATATTGTATTTTTTAAACATTTAATTTATGTTAGAACTTCCCCCCATGTTTCCCATTTACCTTTGTAAATTTATAAAATCACTACCTAATTTTTGAATCATCTTTTTAATTCTTTGAAGTCTCTTTTTGAGGAGTTAGGTTTAGTGTTATAAATTGTGTTTTGGATAATGATTTGGGTATTAGAGTTATTAATAGGGACCATAGCTTGATTATTGTTTTGGGGATGAGCCCCAACACTAGACTAGTTAAAGAATCTTAATTATTGGCTAGGAGTCACATGGTTCAATGGAAACTAGTTGAATCTAGGTAGATGATTTAATACAAGCATAATTTATTTTGAATTTGGGACTAAATTTATATTAGGTAAAGTCATGTTAATGTTTGGGATGATAAAGGTAAGGTGCCCTTGTGGGTGTATTTGCTCATCAATGTATCTAGCCTCTACATACACATGTGGGAGCATATTGATGTTCATAACCATATATAGGAAGATAATAGTCATGGGATCTAGGGCATGTTTATATATTTCTAGTGCTAGGCCATTTTTAGGTTGGTAGGGAGTTGTGGTGAGGCTATACATATTTTGAAATTTAGTGTTAAAATATCTTATGGGCTCATTCGAGTCTCTCTTTAGGATGGTGAAATGATGGTAAATGATTTTAGGACTAATGACCCTTAAAAATTATGTGATGAAGGTATCATTGAACTAGTTCCATCTTATGATGGAATCCTCTATCAAGTTAAGGAACCAGTCATAAGCTACTTATCTGAAGATGAATTTGAAGTGTCTATAGGCTACATCTTCATGGATGAAATTTAGAAGATTAAGGGTTACCTTAAAGGACTTGATATTCTCTTCATTAGTTATACCCCCAGATGGATTAAAGAAAGGGAGGTATTTATCTGGGTTCCTAGGTAAATCATGAATAGGTTCAAGCATATTTATGAGATTTATTCCTAACTATGCCATGACTAACCAAATATAAAATTGAGGGTGTGGATTTTGTCTTATTTTAGAGTCAAGGTGGGATTTGGATCTCCTACATCTCCCTTTATCAGATGTATCCTTACAATGGGTTTCTAAAGATCCAAGGGGAACTCTAGTCTCAGAATGAGATGTGGTCTAGATCCTAAACAACTCCATGATGCTAATAAAATGATATATGTTAGAAGCTCTCAATACTATAAAGGTTTATCAAATATTAAAAAATAAAGTAAGGATCAATCAATTCAACATGAATAACCCCACATAAGGGTCCACATTTGAGTAGAGTAATTTTATTTTACCTTTGCTGATCTAAATCTTTCAAAGCTTTAGAGCTTACAAAAATTCTATTAGAAACTTGGTTTAATTTTAAAATATCAATGTTAGATAAGATATTTCAAGTAACCCTTAGTGGATTAAACTTATCGAAGTATCTTAGAATGATAAATTTATAAACCATGCATTGATGCTACATGAGCATACTCAATTTAGACTTCTAAAGCCTTGGATCAACTATATTTCACTAGATAACCTTCGTAGACATTGATATTTACACTTATTTGTAATTGATCAAAAATTTATTAATTCAAATCATACATAAATTTGTAAATATAGAATTTTTTTTGATATGCTCAAAGAATTCAGTGACATTCCCATCTTTAACATCCTTAGATGAAATTCAAATAGATTAGAGGGGTAATGCTAGAATATCTTTAGATTTAAGCCAATATTGAAGGATCTTTTAGAATAAATACTTTTCATAGGGATATTTCAAAGGTTGAAAAGATCTTATATAAAATGAGAATAAAATCTAGTGTTTATCCTAATCTTTGTGTGTTTAAATAAATTATTCTATATTCCAAATGAAACACACCACAATTTACTCAAAATAAACAAGGCCCTCCTTTTAGTTCCATATTTTCTTCTCCTATTGATGTATATCTATGTCAAGGATATACTTTGAATAACTATAATAATATTTCTTAGATTATAGTATAGATCCTATGATCTAGGAATTTGACTCAAGAGAGGATGGTTAGTATGGTGTTAGTTCCAAAATGAAAGAAACACACTAACTAGCATAACATCTCTAGGCCTAGACACTAGGGAGAGCTTAGTTAACAAACATGAATAAAAAATATAACTAAAATTCAAAATAAATCCTGTTATACCTTCCTTGGATGCTCCAAAATTCTTGTTGTAGTGGCTTGCTTAGCTTATACTCATGAAGTTCTTGGCAATGGAAGTTTAGCTACTTCCATGTCTCTTTGGCACCTTTGGCTTGTGGATTGTGGCTTGGCTTAGATTGGAATAAATTTTGCATGGTAACACTAATTTTAATGGCTACTTGAAGATATTTTTGCATTATAAGTTTGCACCAAAATAGCTTTAGAATTCATGTTCATGGCCTCTCTATTTATAAATTTTTGAGATTGATCAGAATCAACCTAAACCATCCATTTCAAGATTGATATGTGTGGATACGGATTAATACAATTATTTAATTAAAATCCATAAATAGGCTCATCAATATTTAGGATAAAAGATTAATTAAGAGGCATGGAGGGCATCATGGAAGGCATTGATGAAGCATTGAGGGTATGGATATTGATATTTGTGGCATTTATGGCCTAAGGATGTTTTCCCAAGAAATGAGGTCACCTAATGATGCAGATATTCAATATTCATTTCCAAAAATAAGTATTCAAAAATTTTCCATGGAATTATTGATTAGGCTCTAAGTTGAGTTAACTACCTCCTAAGCATGATTAAGCACTTTATACACAAATTACTCAAATTGATTAGAATGCCTTATTATTGGTCCAAAATTTGACTGGATAAGAATTGGAAGTCAATATTAGATGAGTTAGATCTATATTCCCATTTAGGATGTTATAAATAGAAAATAATAAAGGCATGCATCTTGTGAAAGAGATTTGTTAGGAAAAAGCAATCCAGAGCACCTAAGTGCAAAATTGGCATTTTGACTTGAAATGATCTAACCAAAGTTAGTTAGACCATAAATTGCATTGACCCATTTAGGGATACCTTGGACAAAATTGGCACTTGAATATGTTAGTTTTATATTGTTTAACATGTTTTAGTGTTTTTAGGCCAAATTGTGTGTTTTAGGTGGAAATTAGCTAAAATATTGGTTAGAGGTTATCGATAGCGAATTTTAAGTGTCTACAGTTTGCCCCTATTTGGGAGGATTTTGCAAACCATAGGCAAAGATATGTCTTCTCAAAGAATGATAAATGGCCTATATGACAAAAATAAGATGATGGTTAAATAACAAAGCTCCAAATGATTTTTGTAATCCTATGATGATGCCCCATTGATGGAGTGGCCATCATATTTGTTGATGGATGGTCCCTCAAAAAGAAAAGACAAGAAAGGTGGAATTAATCTATTGTTGACAATAATATAAATAATAAAATGTTTGCATGCATTGATGTAAAAAGGATATTGATTTGCCCAAAGGCAGTTATATTCAAGAATAAAAGTCAAAATAATGATTTTCCCATAGGTAATTATAATCATTAAGAGGACCTAGATTGGCTAAAGTATTGTGCCCCACTTAGGGTTGATTAGCAAGCATAACTCAAGGATATAATCTGGAATATAAATTAAATATGAGTAGGTGCAAAGTGATGAAAGAGAAGAATAGAAGAACAAGATTGACCAGTGTGAATGATTTAGTTGTATCTTCCAATGAGGAGATGCTCATCTTGATTAGAAATGATATAACTAGAATGGATAATGGGTTAATTTGATCAAGGGTGGGATTGAAGGGTTTGTCTAGGTGCTAAGGAGAAACTTCTATAGCTTCATTGATTGTAGACCTTTGTGAAGCTAATTTTTGTTGTAGCATGTAATGGTAGGCTTCATGATAGAAAAACATGAAGACATGGTTGAAAGATGCATAAGGAATAACTCCTGATCCAATAAACACTTAAAAACAATGAACCAATGATAAAAACTATGATGACAATGTTGATGTATGAATATGGATAGACTCAAGAATAATGTGTGCAAGGAATCACCTAATTCATACATATAGACTGAGTCGAGGCAATAGTGTTGAAAGCAAACAAATAGGGAAGAAAATAAACAAATAAATAGAAAAAAAAAACCAAAATAAACAAACAAATAGAAAACTTGAAAATAAAAATAAAAGAAAGCATCCTAACAATGACTAGGCCCCAATAAGGCAGATCAAGGATAACTGACTAAGCTTAGATAAGACAAATATTTTTGGATTTTTGAAATGTTATGAATGATTTTTCCATTTTGAGGTATCTTAACTCATTAGATAATGACAATATACCTACTCAAAAATTGATGATAGTGTTTGGCTTATGTTGATCACAAAATGGTGAGAGCATATGAAAAGGGGGACTAAGGTGACCTCAACATGAATTAAGAATGACCTAAAAAGTCCCAAAATGACCTCAAGTAATAGTAATTCCATACACATGAAAGGTATGAAAAAACCAACTAGGTCCTAATAAGTTGTCAAATCTGGAAAATTGCCAATCAAATGAAAATAGTGATGGTAAGGTGATGTGGCAATGCATGGTAAACAAGTGTTGACCCTAGTTTACCAATAGGCAGTTATAACTAGGATACAATGGCATAATTTAATGATACTAATTTTATAATAGGTGGTTATAATGAGTAGTAAGACTTGTGAGACATTGATTTACACATAGGTGGTTATAATCAAGCTCATATAAACAAATGTGGATATAGGATGAAAGATATCTTGCCAGATCAACTGTCACACTACTTTCATAGACTATCATTATAAACATGGATTGGATTGATTGTAAAAAATTGATCAGAATCTTCTTCATAAAATGTTCAATAAGAACCAAATGAACCAAGATCAAAATAGGATTAGGTAGGATGACTAAAAATAGGCTTTGGTCTAGATAGGAATGGAATGATGGGATGATATAGTTTTACATAGGATAATGATGTTTTTTTGATAGATTAGATAAAATGGTAAGATGTTTTCCCCCAAGTGATGGGGTGAATGGAAATAATATGTGACAATGGCAAATGGATATGTAATAATGACAATGGCATGGTAATGTGAAATGGTATGATACATGTTTTTGGCCTGGGTGTAGTTTTTGATTCTATTATTTCTATTGATGGGGAGATGCACATCCTAATAAACAAATGACATAAATAAAATACTTGATCATGTTAATTTATATCCCATACCTAATATAAATAGATAATATATCAAAAATGGCCTATAGATTTTGATTCCAAGAATACTTTTGTGATCTTCCTTGGTCATTGATTTTAATTCCTTCAAACATCAAGACAAGGTATCTTTGTAGCCTCTACAAATAAAAGTGTGGACATGGATGGTAAACAAGGAAAAATAATGGATGGTATGTTTTATTTTGAAATGGAATGGTAGATGATAATAGTAAGGGTAATGGTGGGGAAACAAATGAAGATCAACACTTTTAGTCATGCGTAATGTTGTTGATACCAAATTTAACATAATTTTGGTTATGGTGGGGTAAAAATTATTATCTTGATAGGAACACTAGATTTTTTTTGTTTGATCTTGAGAGTAACTACCATTTGATTAGGATATAGATTAGAAGCTATTTTGATTTTATCTTTGATTTTGTCTTCATCAAGTAGTGAAGAACTTTTGTGCTCAGCTATTGGTACCTCAAAGATGTTTTCACCAATAAAGTTATCTTGATTGTACCATAGTGCCTCCAAGAAGGTTTCACTAAGGAATGTTGAATTTTGAATTTGATTGTCTTCTAGTGCTTCCAGAAAAGTTTCACCAGAAGATGCTGAGTTCTAACTTTAATTGTCACCTAGCACCTTTGAAAAGGTCTCACTAGGAGAGTGTTCTTTTTTTACATGAATGTTGTCTTGGCCTTCTTACTCTTATTCAACCTCTATGTCACCATATATGTATTTCAACAAAGTGTGATTCTATCAATCTGAATCAAAACTTGTGGGAGATTGAATGCCAATGATATGGCTATTTTGGTTGATGGTAATGCCTTATGGAATGGTAATGCAATGAGGAAAGGCTATATAATCCTTATATAAGATACTAGGATAACTTGTGTCAAAGCTGAATAACTCATCCTCAAAAACTATAGAAGGATCAAAATGTATTCAAATTGATCTATGAGGTATGCATAACCAATGTTGTAGTAGTCATGAGCATATTCTATATCGAAATCTGATTTTGACTCAAGGGACTCTTAATCTGATGTTGATTCTGATTCTAATGCTAAATCTAATGTTGGTTCAAGAATAAAACCTAACTCTAATTCTGATTCTTTATCTTATGGGTAATTTGTTACAATGATGTCTTCTTAAATGCTTGGTATTAGATAAGTAACAACCTATAATGGCACGATGGGATCCACAAAGACTAGTTTGTCAAAGTGAGACTCCTTTATGATGGGAAAAAGGTCAAGAGATAACTCCTCAAAGACTAGCTTTTCAATATGATGCTCTTGAAAAATAGGCACATGGTTGAGGTAATAATTTGCCTAAAGGTAGTTATAATCTTTAAGAAGTGACTCAATAAAGACTAGCTTGTTAGACTGAGACTCCTCGATAACTGGTATAGGATTAATAGGTGGTTCATCATAGGCTAACTTATCATAAATAGCTGATTCAAAAAAAAACATCTTGGATTTGTTGGTTATTTTAGTCTTGGTTTTTAATGAGTTAGAAGATACTAGTTTTGAACACATCTTGGTCTTTGAATGATTGGATAGATTGAGGTTTGGATGGGATTAGTTCTGGATGAGTAATGTCTTATGTGTGGATAATGGTATCCTAAGATGGTAAGGATAGGGTGGTATAGAGCATTATTGATCACAAAATATAAAGGACTAAGTCTTATAATGATGAAGGGGTGTTGTGGAGCTTGGTTGCCCACACAAGCCAAATGACTAGGTCTAGGAATGGTAATGGTATTCCTTGGATATTGTAGAGCTTGATAGCTCATATAATCCAAAGGAGGGTTAGGGGTAGCCAATGATTAGATCATAGAAGGATGTCATGAAATTTTATTTCTTTCATAAGCAAAATCATCCAAGTAATCCTCATAAACCATATCATCCTAGTCATGAGTTGGTTCATAAGCTAGCTCTTGATTGTATTCTACGTAATTATTATTGTAAAGAAGGTATGGATTTATATCCCAAACAACATTATCTATAGTTGGGTCTTAAAATTCCTATTCACAAGGCTCTTTATACCAATCAAGGTCTTGAGTTGGATCATAAGTTGTTTCATGACTTTGTTCTTGTGAATGATTAATATGAGGTAGATAGAAATATATCTCACAAACCATATTAGCATCATTGGAGTCTTGACTAAAGCCACAAAAGTCATTTTATGTGGCCATTCTATCATAAGTTATATTTTAAGTGACTCCAACATAAGTGTAGCTAGACATATCTATGGAAATGATAAAAGCTTTGAAATAAAAGGTTTAGAGTTCCACAAACTTTGAAAAATGATCTAAAGGACAAATCGTTTAAACTTGGTCCACCTTGGTCAAAGGGGTGGAGCTATATCTATAATGTGGCTTGAAATTGGATTTGTATCTATAAAATGATTTGTGTTAAGACTTGGCATAAAATATCTTAATGTCAAATGTCTAATGCCAAATGTCATACACATAAAAGGTTAAGCATCTAAATAAAAACTAGCATGTCAAAGGTCTAGGTCAAAGTGTTCCAAACAAGGTCTAAACTAGGAAAGGGAAATTGAGTTGCTAGGTATTTTTTCCAAATGTGGAGTCAAAATCTAGGCTCAAATAAATAGACATATGCTAGGACTTTTGGCCAAATAGTGTCAAAAGCTAGACTTGAAACAAAGGCTGATGTGATTTGATTTAATCTAACAAGTTTGGAAATAAATTTGACATAGACTGGGTACATGAAATCAAACATAAACATGATCATTTGGCATAAGGAATAAGACAAAAGGCTCTATGAATAAATATTGTGCTTTACCAAATAAAGGTAGAAACAATGATAAGGATAGGCATTAAACAAACAAACCATCAATACTTTTCAAATCTAAGTAATTTATTAACTAAATTTATGCAACCCACAAGAGAAAGATATATGTATTAGCCCCATGAATTGAGGCTTAAATATAAATTAATAAATGTTTGGATCTAAACTTGATAAGGCTAGTTGAAAACTCAATGATGAAAACTAAGATTTGACCAAATAAGCTAGATAAGATTGGATAACATGACAACACAAGACAAAGGTCCAAATGCTATACATGACATGGTTTGAAACAAATTGTTTTTTATACATCGTGAAACAAGTCTTGAAATAAATTAGGTAGCCTAATGGAATAAGCATGCATGAATGATGTGATCAATTTTATGCTTCAAAATATTCAAAGGTAAAATGGTTTGACATGATTTAGGCAGCATAACACTACCCTCTGCAACACAAATGACATACATAAACAAGTTTAGTAAAATTATCAAGGAAAAAGTGTGGTGTAAAATGACCAGCATAATGCCTCTTTAGACAAAATAGTGACGTATAAACAAATTTGTTTTGACATGGATTATAAACAAATAAACAAGTTTTAGTCTCAAAACATATCAAATGAGAAAATGATCGAAAAGTACACTAAGTATCATCATCGAAATCCTAGCAAGGGTATAACATATGGGGTTGACTAAACTATCAAGCTTTGAATGTCTCTAGGGGAATTAATTACACAATGAATTTCAAATCAAATGATTCAAAATATAAGCATAGAAATTGGGTGACTATGACATTGGCTAGTTGTAAAAAGGTTTAGTCCTTTTTACAACCACTACATTCTACTATTCGCTCAGTGCATTGCGATGTCCAAATGTATATACGTCCCATGTGAAAATCCAAAGGAGTAAGTGAAGTAAATTATAGGAGGTGAAACCCTAGGTAAAATCTTCCCTAAATAACTCATGGGAGGTAATGACATCTCCCTTTCAAACCAAATTTGCATGAAAATTAAAAAAACATGAAAGTAGAAAGACTTTAGCATCATTTTTAAGGTTACCCAAAATTTGATGAGTTTCTGGGGAGTGATTTAGATGACTTTCTTTATAAGCCTTGGAATAGGCTATTTGCAATAGGAATGGAATTTTTGATTCCAAGGGTTCCCTAAAGGGGACAAATGGAAGAGCATACATGCAACACCCCTCTTTTTACCAAACAAAAATAAATCTAAACAACCAAGTAAATACAGAAAGATTTGAAAAGGTGAGTTAATTTTTAAGCCCAAATGGAAAATGAGGTGGTGTTCATTTGACCCCTTGCTCTTAGTTTCAAACTATCAAAACATTCACCATAAACATCTAAAATTTGTTTTTTTTTAAACACCAAAACAAGGTTCCTAATTGATTTTTAAGCATGCAAAAGGTGATCTAAACATGTTTTTAACAAATGTCAAGATTGGACCTAAAAAAAATGTTTGCATGTCCTTTAGACTTGAAACTCTTTTGGGTTTGAAATAATGAACTTTAGAAAAAGAGCTCTTGGCTCTATGTTTTAAGAAAAACATAGTGAACGATGTCAGTTTATATAACTAACAATGGTTACATTTTCTAATCGATATTGATTATCTAACCAACATCAATTATAATAATGTGACTAATGATAGGTATACAATTGATGTTAGTTTTGATAACCAACATCGGTTAAGCTATCCAACTAATGTTAGTCTTACTAGTCGACGTCAGTTACTGTGTAAAAATCATGGCAAACAAAAATGGCAAAATAAAGTAACAAAATCAATTTACAAGAGTTTTAAGGATCCAAATGAATATTTTAAAGCTATAAAATGATCTTATTCATGTGTGGGATGCATCTAGTCCCACCAATCATGCCATACGTGATCTAGGAATTTGACTCAAGAGAGGATGGTTAGTATGGTGTTAGTTCCAAAATGAAAGAAACACACTAACTAGCATAACATCTCTAGGTCTAGACACTAAGGAGAGCTTAGTTAATAAAAATGAATAAAACAAACAACTAAAATTCAAAATAAATCTTCTTTTACCTTCCTTAGATGCTCCAAAATTCTTGTTGTAGTGGCTTTCTCAACTTGTGCTCATGAAGTCCTTAGAAATGGAAGCTTGGATACATCCATCTCTCTTTGGTACCTTTGGCTTGTGGCTTGGCTTGGCTTCACTTGGATTGGAATAAATTTTACATGGTAAAATTAATTTCAATGGTCCTTAAAGATATTTTTGCATTATAAATTTTCACCAAAATAGCTTTAGAATTCATGTCCATGGCCTCTCTATTTATAGATTTTTGAGATTGATCAGAATCAACCTAAACCATCCATTTCAAGATTGAGATGTGTGGCTAAGGATTAATCTAATTATGTAATTAAAATACATAGATAGGCTCATAAATATTTGAGATAAAGGAGAAATTAAGAGGCATTGAGGGCATCATGGAAGGCATTATGAGGCATAAAGGGCATGAATCTTGATATTTGTGGCATTTATGGCCTAGGGATGTCTTCCCAAGAAATGAGGTCACCTAATGATGTAGATATTAAATATTCATTTCCAAAAATAAGTATTCAAAAAAATTCCATGGAATTCTTGATTAGGCTCTAATTTGGGTTAACTAGCTCCTAAGCATGATTAAGCACTTTGTGCACAAATAACTCAAATTGATCAAAATGCCTTGTTATTAGTCTAAAATTTGATTGGATTAGAATTATAAGTCAATATCAGATGCATTGGATTTGTATTCTCATTTAGGATGTTACAAATAGAAAACATCAAAGGCATACATCTTGTACAAGATATTTTATAGGAAAGAGCAATCCAAAGCACCTAAGTGAAAAATTGGAATTTTGACTCAGAATGATCTGATCAAAGTTAGCAGGCCCATAAATTACATTACCCCATTTAGGGATACCCTGGCCAAAATTGGCACCTGAATATGTTAGTTTCACATCATTTAGCATTTTTTAGTTTTTTTAGGCCAAATTGTGTATTATATGTGGAAATTAGCCAAAAGCCTAGTTGGAGGTTATCAGTGGCCAATTTTAGGTGTCTACAGGGCCTATAAAACCTTAGGGATTAACTTAGTTTTTATAGAGAGATTATGTGGTTACCATATTTAGTTTTCAATTAAACCATACTGTAGGGACACTAGGAAATCAATAATGACATAATCTACCTAAATTTATTTGTGTTGTTATGATGTAAATTTTTTTTTCTATTCTTCCAATATAATCCCAATATTTAAATAGACAATGGATATTTAAAATGAGCTTTAATCTAAAGTGATCCATGTTTAAAAATAATTAAAAGAGGAAGTAGGGTAGAGAAAAAAAGGAAGTTTTCTTTGCAACAACAAAAACTAACATATCTCATTTAGTTTCTTCTAACAATAGTACAAAAAAAAATAACATCTATGAAATCCTAGAATTAGACTTAGAATATCATAAGTGTAGTGAGGATTCTAGGGTAAATATATTGCATGTATATGAATAACATGATTTTAAAATGTTACCTACAACAAATTGTTTTAACACATTTACTATTAGAATAGGAGGAAAACTTTGCATACATAATTTTTTTTGTTAGAATAGCTAAAAACACAAACTAAAAAGATGAATTCAAAATAATACTACTAGATTTAACCATTGGAGAGATTAAATCATATATAATTAGTAAATATTGAGAAACAAGAACACATAAGGATAATGAAAACAATGAGCAAATTGCATGAATTTTATTTCTCTTTGAATTAATCTCAAAAAATCCTATTCTAAAGTACAACAATAGGGGGAAACCCTATATATAGGAAATTAAATTCCTTATATGGTAGTAAAGGAACTAGATATACAAAACCTATCAGTAGATAAGGTCCCTAATGTCATAAAGCTAGAGAATATTCCCTATTTAAATAAGGGAATATTTTACAACATAATTATAGGGAACTAAGACATGATTCTTATCAAGAGAAATCCCAATAGATGGATATCTTATTCTTGAAGTATTGGGCTAAGATCCCACTAATGTAGTTAATGATAAAGATCTTGGTGTAAAAGTAGATGGATTGAACTAACAACAGTTGAAGGAGTGATAATGGTAGCTGAAGAAGAAGATATCCCAAGAGGGTTTGAGGAAGTATAGTCTGTTATAATGATAGTTTGTTTTTTAGCTTTGATTTTCCCTCTCCATGATTTGAATCACCTCTTATAATCATTTTCAATCAATTTTAGATTGATAATAGGCTCTTTCAATAGCTTGACTGTCAGCACTACCATTAGATCATGCTTGCTTAAGAGAGGTCTTATAGCTTTATTAATTACTACATAATTCTCTATCCTTTAATTGGTAGAGGCCTCCAAATATACCATCTCATGTCCAAAGGTTAATCTTCTATCCATGGCCTAATTTCTAAAGTTTACAATAAAGTTTTATAGTTGGGCCCTTAAGGCATCCTTATTAAGAATGGAGCCATCCTTATTGGCAAGGTGTGTGATCTTGATGTCCTTCAACAAATTTATGACTTTGTCACCCTATTGGGTAAGAGACTATCCCAGGGATCTCATTTCATCAATCCATTAGTTTATTACTTTCCTTTTTCCAATTGCATAGGATTTATCAATGCTCGAGTCCTCCAAGGAGGTCAAGTTTAAGTCCTCAAACTTTTTCATTTTGATCAACTTCACCAAGTTGATTATCTTACTATCATATGCCTTATATGAAGCCTCTACCTTGAGGATCTTACTGTATATTTCATCTTCCTTTAGCTTAAATTGTGTTAAAATTTTCAACATGTCAAACATTTCTCCCATAGCCCATTCCAACTTAGTTATGGTTTACTCTTGTAAGGTGGCCTTGTCTAGCTACTCTAGGTCAGTTGATTTCTGTTGTACTCCTTTTATCAACTTGGTAGCCACATCACCATATGCATGTAGAGTCAAGGGGGGACCCTCCTCATAATATTTTTATTGACCTATCTTGTCTTTTTTATCTTATTCAGGTTAAATAAGGTCTCATCTAACTCATACAAAGTTGTATGGTCTGGATGGGTGACATTCTTCTTGGTCACCCTCTTCATTTCCCTATCCTTCTAGTCAAATTTGAGTGTCAAATAGGGAGGTTTAATTATGACCAAATATGGGTTATCTATTGTATCTAATTTCATCTACTTAATGCATGATTTGTATAAAGAACCACTTGGCATCTCTAATGTTAGATGTAATTATTAAGCCAGGGTCAACCCTTGAAAAACATATGTGTGGGAGGCAATTATGGATGTGACCAATATAAATGCATAGATAGGGGAAGAAGATGGAAGTGCCATTATTGAAACTAAAGGGGAACTAGTGCTACCTAAAGTATTAGTTGTGAATAGGGGGATTTGGGGGATGACAAAAGTAGGCCTATTTTTAGGTAGTTTTGGACCTAAACTAGGCATAATTGGAGGTAAATTGGCCATTATTGAGACCCTAAAAGTGGATGATATAGTGAAAGGGTCGATAATGGGAAATGGCATGGTCATAGGGATAATTATAGGTATGGTGAGAGTCCTCTAGGGTAGGAGGTTGACATGGTCCAAATTTAGGGTCTCACCAAATATGCTCAAGGGTTAATTATATAAGAGTAAAGGAGGTAAGCAAACATACTCCTAACCTGTAATATTTAGTCCTTCTCTAGAAGGAGGAAGGGGAAGTTATATTGATTCTAAAGTTATTGATGGTGGATTATAATTAGTTTTTCCTCTACTAAAGGTGTCTCTTGTATTGAGGTAGCACTTTGTATTTGGGATGGGCTATTAAAAGGGGCTCTTGAGGTGAAAGCTTACTCACTTTGTTTTCCTACACCAACTCCTTCCTTCTCCAAAGTGGGAGGCAATTTATATAGTATTCTCTAATTGGGTTGTGGTTTAGGTAGATTTTCCTCTTCATTACTAGTAACATGGATTAGAGATGTTAATGCTCTTACCTAAGTATCTTTATGTTTAAAACATGGGAAAACCCTACATCATCTAACCTCCCTTTCACCTATAAGATATTAATAACCTTTAGTCTCTACTTGACCTAAGTTTCACTAGTTGCATTAATGTAGAACTGGTCTCCATCTTCAAGCTCATGATGGCATGTAATGATCAGAGCTACCCTATACTTCGTGTAGTGATTGAATGTTAAATATGTAGGGTCCCATTCCCTATTAGTGTCTTTATCCAAACCAAAGATTGAAATTTTCTTAGTGACAACCATAACTAGGTTTTAGTTCTCAATCTTAAATCATCCAATGTTAGTTAATTAAAGACTGATCAGTCTCTTTTTCTTATTCTTGCATAATACATCTGCCTATGTGAGTAGCTATAAGGCAATATCTTATATAGTCATATTGTCTAGCAATATGGTTGGTAGTATAAAGGGATTTGTCCTAATTCTTACCACCCTTATTATTATACATTTAGGATAATACCAGTAGGCTCCCAATTTGTTGAGTCTTGCCATAATTTATTTGGATATCCTAGGCATAGTCATCTCATAGATGGCCATGTCTATAATTGGGTAAAAAAGATAGATAATGGCTCACATTTTGATATGATATTGATATGATTAAAATATTCAATATATGTATAAATACCCTTAAGGTAGGGCAACACCATATAATACTCCTTTAGGAAGGAATAACTCCACAATGTTTCTTTGAGGGGACAACCTCCAATATCTTATTACAATAGAGGACTCAATGCTTACTTGATATCTTTACTATGACAATAATCTCCTTTATATAAACATCTATCTAACTAATGGATGGGTAACCTCCTAATCCTAATGTAGGCCAACTGTTACCCAATACACTAATTCCAAATGTTACTCCATTATCCTAATATATTATACCCATATAACTAACTAAGGGGATGTGTGCCACATGTCAGCATCTCCATCAACCCATATACATTAATATATCATATCCCTAGGTGCATAACACATTTCCTAGTTGTATTTATAGGTTATCACTTTTGAGAAGACATGGGACATGATCCACTTCAAGTTTGGATCTTAATTGGTGAATTGGGGGAACTTTAGGCTAGTGCAAATGATATCAACCAAGTAATAAATCATATATAAATGATCTCCTTGGTTGGAAATGACTTTCCTAATTTGGATAGCCAAGTTGTAAGAATTGATTTTTCCTAGAGGGGTAGTTTTGGCATCATCTATGATCATGGATAGAAGTGGAACCCACTTCTCATCTATGTGGCTAGTGTATTCAGCCCTATGTAACCTATTCATCATATCCATCCCCATTCTTATCCCATTATTTAATTTGGTGATGGGGATCTGATTGATTTTGGATATGCAGATGAACCTCTACTAATTTTCCTCCCAAACTCTCAAAACTTCTCTAATGTTGTGTGTTTTGATCCATTGGGTGAAATTTTCTTAATTGTAAGCAATTTTAGTCCTAGACAAATCATAATAAGCCTAAAAGGCTAACCCAACTATGAAATCAATGTCTTTACCTAAATTGAAAGACTTAATCATGTTGTTTATGAACTTGGATTAAATAAACATTTTTTAGACTAAGTATACACAAGGGAGGACCTCTAGAATAGATGCAACCTTGTGTAATCCCATAGACTTGAGTGCCATGATGTCCAACCTTTCTAATAAAATAGTAGGATATTCCTCATAATCATTATCCTAGTCTACATTCTTCTCCACATGTTATAATAAATAATTTCAATGCTTATATTTAGTGTCTAATGCAATGGAATTGAAAATGGTGTCCCAAAAGATGATGTTCATTCCATATGAATAGAGGAATAGAACCTACCCTAGCTTGGTAGTATTAGTGTAGGTTTTTATTTTTCCCTATTTTTTAATTAGGGAAATTATATTTCTTGTGCATACATGGAGTTTTCCTACATGTGTGGGATAGGCTAGCTTATGTGGAGGTGTGTGTCATAGATGTGTCATAGGTGTCATAATAATGTCATAAGTAACTCTCTTGATGGGAGTTACTTCTCAATTCTTAGCACATTGTCACCACCTTTCATGGAGGAGTTACAGTCTATTCTTGGGGTGCCTTGTCCACCTTTTGTGGAGGAGTTACGTACTCTCCTATATGTATTTCTCACTTTGGCCATCTCATGTTAATCAAATTTTGGTTTTCTCCATTTTGTCTTGTGTAATTTATCTTCTTGTGTTATTTTCAAATTTCTTTAGCATCTATGTGGTGTGCACTTGCTTCAACTCATGTGATCATTTCTCCATTGCACTCACATTATCCAGATTCTGGCAACAACTCTGAAATGGTATCAGAGCAAACCTAGTAATCATGTGTCTGGTTATGCTTTTAGTTTATTTTTAAATCAAGAGGAGTGAAGTTCTCTTTGTTTTTTTATTTCTAGATCTGATCTATAAAAAAAAAACTTTCAATATCATTTTTGGTATCATTTCTTGCATCTTGGAATCCTTGGCCTTTGGGTGTCTTGGTTATCTTCACTTCAGGGGCTAGTTTAGTAGTTAGCTTGGGTGCCATTATTGTGTGCAAGGAGTAGAGGGAGGAGTAACACTAAGCAACGTCCTTTTATTAGTCCTTCCAGCCATGCCATCAGGTTGTATAATACACAAGGCTGCAGGTTCTTTCTTTTGCAAGCATATTCTGGTCTGTGCCAACCTTCTTCTGGTCTGCACCATGCCTCTAACACTCCATGCCAAACTTCTGGTCTATGCCAACTTTAGCAAATCACTCAGTTCCACCACACCATATTCCTTTCTCCAGCAAGGCACCATCAGCCGTATAGTTTTTAGTAGGTTTGCATTTTTTTTGTCTTTTCTACAAGATAAATTCTGGACTATGCTTTATTGGCACCCCTTCCTTACTTAGCATCTCATGTGGCACCCATTGGACACGTGGAATCCATAAATTCTATCTTTTCTTCATTATTTTCAATTTAAAATTGACTTGGAAAACAAAAATCAATCAATTTGCCTGAATATTTAGTTTTTTAGACAGTTTTGTATTTTGGGGGTTTTCATTTAAAACTTGTATCTTCAACCTACGAAGACAAAGGGTGAGGCCCAAGTTGGTAGGAGGCCAATTCCCCCTAAAAAATACCTCCTTTGGATTCCTAACTTTGTGTCAAATCCAATGAGTGGCTGGAAGGCCACTTTCTCTCTCAAAATAGGCATTTTTTGTAATGTTTTAGTGCTATTTTTTTTGCAAAAACACTAGTTTACAAGAAATTAAACCTTTAATATCTTGCAAATGGTAGCTCAGATTTGGGTGCCATTTTTTTAAAAAGTGTTTATAATTAAATTATCCATAGTGTAGGCTTGTTATTTTTCAAAAATTCACTAGTTTATAAAGTGCCTAAAATTTGGGTCTCCCGGGATGCATTTTCGGTTGAGTCTGGCGTCCTGCTTGCTTAAGTCTTGCACTGATCGCTCTAAGATGAATTCTCAAATAATCCTGATGTCTTTTGAGTTTTACCTTGCATATTTTTGGGGGGCTCAATATTTTTATGGGGTTTGATTTCTTTTCACAACTTACAAATCTTTGCTTTCATTCTCCTTTCTACATAAATTCACAACTTGCAATCAACACAACTTCACCTAAATTCAGCTTAAAAATAGATTATTTTCAACTTAAACCCCTAACACCCTTTAACTATCATGAATGGAAGGTTAAAATATCAATCATTATTAGAAGCAAAGTGTTGTATAGGATCACCATGGGTACTGAAGTAGAACCCAACACTGATGCTGAAAAGGTCAAGTGGTACAACCGTAGTGATGAAGCCTATGGATTACTGAGATTGTCTATGTATCCAAAACTTCTCTTCGATTTATAATCTTCCTAGACTCCCAATGACATATGGGACACCTTAGAAAACTTATTTGAGAAGCTTGATGAGATGAGAGGTCATGAGCTCAAAAATGAAGTCATAAGTCTAAGTCCTAGCAACTTTGACACCCTACAAGACTTCTTCACTAAGTTTAAGGCCCTTAGATTACAATTGAAAAAATGTGGGATAGAGAAGAAAGATGATCAACTCATACTTTCTATTCTCACAAAGTTAGGTCCAAGCTATTCAGTCTTTGTCTCCACTTTCCATGCCATAAAAAGTGCCCTTGGCACTACATGGAAAATGCCTTCTTTGGATTCATTCATTGCCAACTTGACTAGGGAGCAAGATAAGCTAATTAAAATGGGAACAATGAAGTTTAATCAACCCCAAGCTTTGATATTTTTAAATGGTAAGGATAAGACTTTAATAAAGGAGAAGAAGAAAAAGAACAAGGACCAGGAGAAGATGAAAGAAAACAACAATCCTGCCAAAAACAACACTGAGTCTTCATCCTCCAATGCTAAACCTAAGAAGGAGAAGGTTAAGTGTGCCTATTGTAAAAAGACAGGGCATGATGAACACAAATGCATGAAGAAATAAATAGATCACCTAACTCATCTTCTAGAGAAGAATAACATAGGTGTTCTTGAGTCCATCAAGCAGAATTCATCTACCCAAGATTCTACCAAGGAAAAAGGCAAGGATAAGGAGAAAGAAAAGGGCAAGGCCCTTGTAGCTACTACAGCTTTTACATCACCATGGGTCATTAATTTAGGTGATTTTCACCACATGGGCTCTTCACTAGTTGTGTTTTCATCTTTAGAGCCTTGTAGTATGACTTCAATTAGTTTGGGTGATGACACATCAGTTTTTATTGCAAAGAGAGGGTCAGTTGAAATGGAAGGAGGAACATTCAATAATGTTCTAAGTGTTCCTTCTCTTTCAACCAATCTCCTATCAATGTACCAAATCACTCACATTGGTTAGGGCATGAGAGTTGAGTTTTCACTAGATTCAGTGGTTATCAGGGAGTTGCATAATGATACTACAGTGGCAGTGGGTAGGGAAAATCACCAAGCAAGGTTATACACCTTCTCACATTTTACATCAGATTCTTCTCCAACGACATTGCTGACTCATTTAGATGGAGTTATAAAATTGTGGCATGAGTGGTTTGGCCACCTTAACTACCGCTATCTTGAGCAACTTTGCAACAATGACATGTTCATTAGCTTGCCTCGTGTCCAATTCTCAAAAGGACTTTGCGAGGGGTGTTCCCTTAGGAAGCATCCTGAAGCAAAATTTGACAAAGGCAAAGCTTGGAGGGCTTTACAACCTTTGGAGTTAGTCCATAGTGATGTATTGGGACCCTTTCCCAAACCATCTTTCACAAGGGCCAAGCACATCCTCAATTTCATTGATGATTTCTCTTAGTACACTTGGATATATTTTCTCAAACAAAAGTTTGAAGTGTTTGAAAACCTTCTAGACTTCAAGGCTCTTGTTGAGAAATATAGTGAGAAATCCATCAAGGTCTTTTGAAATGATAATGGAGGGGAGTATGTCAGCATCAGGTTTGAGTAGTTTTACACCACAGAGGGGATTGATTTGTAGCATACAGTCACTTATAGTCCTTCATAGAATGAGGTTATAAAATGCAAAAATTATTTCTTGAAAGAGATAGGTAGCTGTATGATTCACTCCAAATCCTTAGCACCACAGTAATGGGCTGAAGCCATCAATTGTGCTTGCTACATTCAAAATAGGGTTCCTCACAAAGCTTTGAAAGGAACAACACCCTTTGAAGCTTGGCATAAATGGAAACTTGATGTTGAGAACCTTAGAGTTTTTAGATCCCCAGCTATGGCCCACATTTTGAAGAAGAAACACAAAGCTATGGAATGTCAATCCAAGCCTTACATCTTTTTAGGATATCTAGATGGCATTAAGGGGTATCACCTTCTAGATCCAGTCACTCATGAGTTGTTCATCAAGAGAAGTGTCCATTTTCAGGAGAGTCCTAGAGACTCAACATTTGACACTTCTTCTCCCTCATCGGATCTACTTCTTCATGATGATTCCTTGTCAAATTCAGATCAGCCATAATAGGTTCTTGAGCCAGAGACATCTTCTTCTTCTTCGAGTTTAGATAGTAAGGATAGTGATGCAGAGTTATCCACCTTTAGTTAGTTAGAGGATGAGGAGTTAGCACTTGACTCTCCCACTTCTGGGCCACTTTGGGCCAAACAAACACTTGAGAGGCTGGCACTTGGGTAGGAGATCCCATAGATGATAGATGCACTAGGGGGATTTTTAGAGAGATCCACATGCCTTCTTTGCTTCAGTTTCAGATCCATAGACTTTTTGAGAGGCATCGAGGGTACCTGAGTGGGATAATGCTATAGAGGAATAATATTCTTCCTTAATCAAAAATCACACTTGAGATTTGACTTCACTTCCTGAGGGAAGAAAGATGGTTTAATGTAGGTGGATATATTAGAACAAGTTTGCAGTAGATGGGTTGGTTGATAAGTACAAGGTGTGATTGGTCACCAAGGGTTTCTCACAGGTGACAGGCATTGACTACTTAGAGACCTTTACACCCATTTCAAAGATGATTTTATCTAACTCACCTTGGCTATTGCCACATCACATAGTTGGGAGGTGCATCAGATGGATGTGAAGAGTTCCTTTCTTCATAAAGACCTAGAGGAGGAGATCTATATGGAGTAGCCACTAGGATTTGTTTAGGATTCTTCCTTAGTATGCAGACTTAAGAAATCTATCTATGGCCTCAAACAGGCCCCTTAAGCTTGGTATGCCAAGATGGATTTCTTCCTTCTCATAGTGGGTTTCACTAGGTTCCATTCTGATCCCAATGTCTACTTCTTATGGTAGGATGATTTGCTCTTGATATTGGTTCTATATGTTGATGACATTTTGATCACTAGGAGTTCTTCATCGGCTATTATAGTAGTGAAGGCATCTCTTCAAGATAGATTTGACATGACAAACTTGGGTTTGTTACACTACTTCCTTGGCATCAAGATCTCACAGTCAGATTCAGGGATTTCTCTTGCATAACCTAAGTATGCTCTTGATTTATTGGCTCAATTTCACATGGCTAATTGCAAGCCATATTTGACTCCCTTTCTATCAAGAGTCAAGCTTGAGGCTGACTATTCTTCACCATTGGTTGATGTCACTCGATATCAACAACTTGTTGGTAGTCTCATCTACTTGACTCACACCAGGCCTGACATATCATATACAGTGGGACTTGTCTTCAGATTCATGCAGGAACCTCATGAGCTGCATTGGAAAGTAGCTAAGAAGATCTTGCATTACATATAGGGTTCACATAGATATGGGATTCATTATAGATTTGGCATAGAGGTTGACTTGGTTTGATATATAGATTTAGACTGGGCTAGTGATTCACAGACTCACATGTCCAATTTTGGTTACATTTTCTCTTTAGGTTCAGGTCCTATCAGTTGGTCTAGTAAGAAGTAGAATGTTATTTCTATATCATCCATAGAGGTAGAGTTTAGGGGAGTTGTTAATGCAACGATTGAGGCTATTTGGCTTCAGGGGATTCTTTTTGAGTTTGGCATTCCTATCAGGCAGTCCACCATCATTTATTATGAGAACCAAAGTACCATTCAAATTTGTAAGAATCTAGTTTAGTACCAGCAGACCAAGCACATAGAGATTCACATGTACTTCATTTAGGAGCTTATTCATAGTTAGGTCATTGACTTGATATTTTGCCACTCTTTAGAGCAGGTTGTAGACATCTTCAACAAACCTTTCACTGAGAGCAAGTTCATTCACCTACAAGATCTTCTTGGGGGCCCACTAGCAGTAGCATCATCTTCAAGGGGGCCACTAGCCTCTTCTCTCTTTTATGTATCTCTTTTCTGGGGGGGGGGAGTTTTTTCCTACGAGTTTTCTCCTTTTCTCTATCTTATGGGAGATTGCATTTGTACATGGGTACCTCATTAGGCATAGTTGTCAGGACCCATTTTATATTTCCACACTACCCACCTAAGCTGCACTTATGTGGGGGTATTAGTGTAGGTTTTTATTTTTCCCTATTTTTTAATTAAGAAAATTGTATTTCTTGTGTATACATGGAGTTTTCCTACATTTATGGGATAGGATAGCTTATGTGGAGGTGTGTGTCATAGATGTGTCATAGGTGTCATAAGGATGTCATACGTAACTCCCTTGATGGGAATTACTTCTCTATTCTTAGCACCTTATCACCACCTTTCATAGAGGAGTTACAGTCTATTCTTCGGGTGCCTTGTCCACCTTTTGTGGAGGAGTTACTTATGTACTCTCCTATATGTATTCCTCACTTTATCCATTTCATGTTAATCAAATTTTGGTTTTTTCTATTTTGTCTTGTGAAATTTATCTTCTTGTGTTATTTTCAAATTGCTTTAGCATCTATGTGGTGTGCACTTGCTTCAACTCATGTGATCACATCTCCATCGCACTCGCATTATCCATATTCTGGAAACAACTCTGATAGGTAGCTCTATATGTTCCTACTTTGGCCATGATTTCTAGATTATCTAACGAATGAACTCATGGATTACTCTAATGGAAAAATAATGCATAGGAGTTTTAGTAAATAATACAAAATACTTCATATTTCTCTAGCAGATAACAAAGGTGAATGTAAAGCCTCAAGACCACAAGTTTTAAACTCTAGAATTTTATAATTTTAAATTAAAAGATACAAGTCATAAATGGAAAGTATCTTTAACCTTATTTGACTTAAAGTCAAGGTGTCTCTTCAATTTTTTTAATGGATTAAAAAATCCACATTTGGATATTATCTAATCACTAATGATAGTTAATCCACATGTCCTCTTATCATAGGCTTGACTTTTTCCTTGAGGTGACTTGGCTTTATAACTACCAAAATGAGCCCCATCGATATTCAATCTACACCAAATCCTAGTGTTTCATGGATATATATGTGTCGTTTAGGTGTCATAATTGCAATGTGTTTGACACTTGGTATCTTTTCATACATTCCAACCTTTTATTTTAGATATTGGGCTACTCAGGTGGGTTGTGTGATATTATACCCAATGGGATCTTATAATTACATCACTCCTCATTTTGATGTTGCATGGATCAAATCATTTTTCTATCAAGATGATATGGCCTTATGAACCCTACTAGTCTACCAAGTGGTAGGTTATCATTGGCTTTCATTGTTATATGACTTTGTTAAATGAAACTCCTAATTTACCCAACTAGTGTGACACTTTTCCACGTATCATCTTTTAACTTGATCACCCTTCACTAGGTTTCATGGATTCCATTGATCACATAATACTATGAGGTAAGGGGTACACATGTCATCAACTTATTAGTTTTCGTTATCAGGTGGATTTTACATGGTATCCAACTATCTAATATTTAAGTGACTATTTGTTAGTTGTCAGGGTTTCATGCAATTGTATACCTTGATTTATTGAATGTTACATGTTAGCTATTAGGGGTGTGAAGGCAATGAATAAGTTATAATTGGAATCATATGATTGGATTGCCTTATTTTAGGACTCTTAGAAGTAATTTGGGTCTTGGAAATCCATGATTGGGTACCATGTGGCATGCCCTGATAGGGTTGCTCTTTTTTTGTAGGCTAAAATTTAGTAATTGAATGACAAGTGACACACTTATTTTGGGTCATGGGGTTGTGAAAATTGATATAATAGTAATATCATTATAAGATCATGAATGGATTCCAAGTTTTATTCTATAATGGGGTCATTGGGTCACAAACCTTATAAACTTTCCTTTAAACTTGAAATGTTGTGATTGAGTGATAAGTGGCATACTCTAATCAGGTCACTGGGTCACAACTATTTTCAAAGGATAAAATTTATGTGACTAAGTCCCAAAATTTATATGACTGAGTGACTAATGCATGTGATGTTACCACTTGTTGATCAAGGCCAAGTTGGCATCAAGTTTTTACATAAAGGCAAAGAAATACAAAAGGTTATCAAATTTCTTGATAAAAGAGAAGGGACAAGTCTATGTTCATAAAATTTTAGTATGGAATCTGACTTGGACCTTAAATTCAAACTTAAAGTTAGGGTATGTCATAGTATCATATGTATAATTTTTGATATATCTAGATTAATACTATGGTTCACTAACATTAATCAAGTAACTTTGATTGTATTTGAGGGACCATGCCTTGGATTTCAAATTTTAACCCCTTGTGAGAGCACTCTTAAATAAATTAAATCATTTATAGAACTAATGAACTTAAACATTAATGAAACACTTTTAAAAGGTACCCATTAATATTTTTCATGGGCCAACATGACTTTCTATTAGAGGTACAATCATTAAGGTGGGGAGTGAATCAGTGAGCCTAGATATTTCAACTTTAGTTCCAATCCTTCCAAACTCTTAATCAGTCAATACATGCATTCATGAGGCATACACATCATTCATAGTAATGAACAAGAAATATAATGCAACATTAAGTACATAACACCTGACATATGTGGGAAACCTTATTGGGGAATAAAATGCACTCAATCTTATAATTAGACTACTATAATATAATAATAATATCCAATTTATACCATATACAAATGATCAAGGAACTAAAATCCCTATTTAGTGAGAATCCAATGCCACAAGGTGCCACCACACCTATCTAGCTAATATGCACAACAACAACTAGAAATTTTAGCAAGTGTCACCTTGCAAGTAAGCTTCAACCACCTTAGATGTTGAGCTACCATAATAACACCTATGACCAAATCAACCTTTACACTGATGTATTAAACACCTAATGATGGAACTCTGATTTATCAATCTTTTAATGTATCCAAATCCACTTTTTGGATCACATAAAACTCTCTTTTGGCCAAAGCAAATTACATACTTGAACCAACATAAAAATATCAATTAGGACACATTACATATCCTAACTAACCCCACTCTTCAACTTTGCACAATCAATGTAATCTTCATAGCAATAACTCTATCAAATTCTTCAACAACATGACTAGATGGTCATATACACTATTCACACTTTGAGTAGTCTATCAAACCAACCAAAAAGCTCTCATAGACACTAAAAATCCTTTGCTCATTCATAAGAAATCCAAAAAACATCCTTTTGGATCACTTTAGGCCTATTCACTCATGCTCAACCTATAAGATCACTATTCTACCATCAAAAAAATGACCTGCATTTCATACTAATAGTTATCAATCTACTTTAATAATCAACCCAAACATTGGGCACACATGTCCTCTTCTCTTCTTCTCTTCAACACTCACACCTCTCCTAAGTCATATAAGGCTAGAACCCATCATCTTTGGTTCCACTATTTATAGAACAATCTTTATCAACACCATCTTGGTCAGCCATTAGGCATGTATTAACCTAGAATACATCTATCATATGAAGATAAGGCTCAATAAAATCTATATAGGTTATTAATAACATCGATGGGCCACCCTTAAGTAGCTACTCCTTTTAGTTAAGCCCTTGTAGCTCTTATAAGTCTCATGAAGACCTATTTACCCATTTAGTTGAACCTTAAGTAAAAAAAGAACACAATACCACCTTCAAATACATGGGTCCACTCCTTATGTCCCCTTTGACATCCTCAAATGATCACAATCAACTTAGTTCACCTATATGTATGCTCAATCAACTCAAATATAGAGTTGGTGTACACAGTCACCATGAATGAATACACAACCAACTTATTAAGCATTATTAATACTTAAGATATATTTATCACATTATAAAAACCATATAGAACATCCCTATGGAGTCTAAAACAATCCCAAATATATAATACATCATGAGACATTGACACAACATCAATACGAGCATGAATATCCTTCTTGGGTCACTTGTAAAACATAGTTGAATAAATAGTCAACTTTGGAGAACCATAACTATGTTTGTATTCACTTCTGAATCTTTAAGTCCATATTTCTAGATACAACTTTAAGTCCTCTACCACATTTATTTTTTATATAATAGTAAATTTATCTTCTAATTAAAGTTATGGTCTAAAAACTAGACATTGGTCTTTCCTTCATAAATTCAAATATTCAAATGCAAACAGTCATAGTCAAACTTCAAACACTATGCTCAAATCTCTTGGACTTTCAGCTCCAAATCAATCTTGCACCGTATATGATGTATAAGATTTAATGTATAGACCACCAATGTTAGATGTTAAACCTCTATCACTTTGACCTAATTTCATGTAATCTAGGAACTTTGACTCAACATGCTTCATCAATCTCTACAGATCAGTAAGGACTTTAATGATCAATTCTCACCATTTGATTAACTATACAAATGCCTACTTATTATTGGATCATAATCTTGTATATTTTTTTAGTCCTTAAACATCATGCACTTGTCTTCATATTGATACCTCCTAACTCCTTAGATCAATTGTGCATTATCAATATTGCTCAAGCTTTAAATCATTCAAAATGACTATGGAAACCCTTTCAATATTCATGAGTAGCCATTTTTTCACCTCAAAAACTTCTTTTACACTTACAGGATCTCAAATTTGGACCAAATGATATCCTTACAAAGGATAATAAAACCATGGGACACACTACTCCTAAAACCCTCACATGTGTAGGATATAAACTAATTAAAGTTACTTCTAATAATCTTTTATCATAGAGTCACCCATGTCCAAATCTAACTAAGAGGCGAACTTTGAGCATCCATAACTTTTATCATGCTTCAACACATGATCTCAAACCTAGCATAAATAATCTATGCTAAAAAATTAAAAAAACCCATATGATCATATTATGTTAACACCTTCACACATATAAGATATAGCACCATAAAAATTCTCACTGAACTCTTTCTATCTTAATAAAAAATTGTCTATGTATGGGAAAACATAGTTAAACTGCCTGAGAGCCCAACTTTGCATATGTATATCATTTGATGCACTACATCATATGATTTGGAAATAAGTGAAAATAAACTAGGTCTAAAAATAAACAAACCCATATGAACACCTTCTCTTGAAACATCCATGCATGCAAGTTCTAACCTCATCAACATGCTTACTCAAATCATTCTGACCACTTTGCAAATTTGGCTATGGGAAAATGTTGAAATCTATCTTAGAATTCAACTTTGTACTCTCATATATTTGATTATTATTTGATGCATGACTTGAGATATGACACATAGCAACTAAGGACTAATCTGATCACATTTATATGACCATATCCACTTGACTCCTTTCCATTTGGAAATGGTGACATCATCAAACTACCTACTTAGATTTTTTGCCATTGGACCTAAAACTATCTAGATGAAAATTATGGACTTCCAGATGAATTCCACTTATGTACACAAGCACTTAAACCATGAATCACATCATATAGGACCCATTGGACATGCTCAATCCTTCATACTCATCTTGATCCTCTCAAGCTATGTCAATACTAAACATCAACCAAGTCACCTTTAATTAGACAAGAATAAACACATTGCACACTTTGTCATTGTCACATAGACTATCAAAGCACTTCATCCACTCAATAGGACACCTCCATGACACCATCATGATAACTCTTCAACACTTTCAAAAATTTCAAGTCATACAAAGGGTTTTCTATCATGTGGAATAAATGGTAAGGTACACCTTAGGCTAAATGACCCAAAATTTCATAGGGTCCCCATTCTTAGGAAAATGTGGCATGTTGAACTCAACAAGGTTAAGGGGTAAGAATAGTATATACACAAGGATGAATAAAACTATTATGGATTAGTCTAATTAATTAAAAACTCATATAAATGAATATTCAAAATTAAAATACTAAGATGTGTTAAATATATAAAGTACAAAAGCTTAAAGATGTTCTATTGAATGTAATTCAAAGGAAAAATGATACTTAGCTAGATTTATGATGCACAAGTAGCTCTAATTTATAAAAAAGAAGAATTGAACAAGAACAATATTTTGAGATGATCATCAAATTATGTAAATGATGTTTCTAGAGATATAGAAACTAATGTAGACCTTGGGACACCACTATGGATACTATTATCGCTTTTGTGATTCTATTGTCTAATACAGAATATGTGTTAGATTTTGATGTGACCAAATTCATTATTTTGAGTTTTCTATGCATTACTTATGGATCAAACCATATCTCTTTTCCATTATTCACAATTGGGATGTGTTTGCCAAAAATAGGTTAGTGGGATCATGGTATCAAGATAACCTTAAAGACCCCTCTATCAATGAGCACTACCTTAATAGATAATACTCTAAGGACAAACTCATACTTATGTATTTCTCCCCTATGTTTATGAGTGTATGTTAATAATAATGCAATATGATATATTGATATGCAAGCAATGATCTACCTTATAGCTTGACAAATACAACTCATGAACTACCCTTTGAATGCTCCATAATTTTTGTATGACTAATTCTATAACTAAAAAATAAATAAGGATGAATAAGTAGAATAACTTAGTTATGTGATTGATTTAATAAGCCTTGTTAGGTGTTTTTATATATTTAATAGATACATAATGACAAGGATTGGACTTGTATTTATACCACACATTTTGAAAGCATCTCAAAATAGGGTTAAAAAAATAAATGAGCTAACCTAAAAGTTTCAAATAATTTTTAATTTGGATGAATTTAGGTGACTAGACACTAGATAAGGATCTAGTCACTAGTGTCAATGTTAGTGTCCCTCTATGGTCGATAGTTTCCAAAAGGATAGAAAAAAGATATGGATTTATAATTTAAATTTAAGGATGCATATCAAGTTTTAATATTTATGTAGTGTATAGGTGGTCTAGGTCATTAGATTGATAAGGGTCAAACTATAAGATAATAATTTAGACATAGTGAGATGGTGAATGCAAGCCATTTCATAGTGGGAAGGTCTTATTTTTTGGTCCAAGATTTTGTTGTCATAGATACATCTATTAATTTAGAAGTACTAATGGATCTTGGGGAACAATTAAGGGACTTTCATCCTCTCATCTTAGGGTTATTATTGAGATAATCCAAGGCAAGATCTAGAGGTATTAAGATTAATTAAATATCTTTCCTATAATAGATCTTCAAGATATGTAATGATAATAGTAGATATCTAATTCATGTTTTCTCAATGATAGTGAATGTATTTACCACTAAATAGACTAGTTATAATATATTATACCAATAAACCCTTAATTTTTTTTAATTCACAATTTCTAAATAGAGGGGAAGGATCATTTGGTAACAAACAAACATAAAAAGGGTAGAGGAAAGAGTAGGGTGTAAAGGAGTATTTTTGAATAAATGGAAACTCAAATGCCTTTAGGAACCAAAATTATTCCAAGTTATATTTATAACACAATATTCTAAGTTTCATGAAAGCTTAAGATACAATAACATAGGGAAATCATCTAAGGAGAATGGTGAATGATTAGTTTAGGGATTATTTTTATGAATGAAAGCATACAGATATGTAGCTAATTACACACATGTCTTCATATATTCCAATAAAGTGAAAAGAATTATATAAATTAACTATAATAATGGGAGATGATCCTAATTAATACACAAACTTTATATAAAGGCATAGATTTCAATTTATTAACATTGGTGTCTATCCATGAGTGTGGAAACATATATAGAAATTGATACATTTGAATAGGTAAATCAAATTAGATTTAATCTTGAAGTGTTTTATTATAATAGATTTCAACTTTACAAAAGAATACATAATATTATTTATAAGAAAAAGATGAGACCCACTTAATATCACAAGATATCATCCTTGTCCATCATGGCCAAAAATGGTTACAAACAAATTATACAAAAATATTACCCATCCCTAAAAGAAACAAAACATAATTACAAAGGCCCACTAAGAGAGGATCAAGAATATATCAAAGGTGGGCCACTCCCAAACTACTTTGGAAGACATTGATAAGCTACCAATGATTGATCAATGAGTCCAATTTACTTGTTAGTATTTTACAAGATGATATGTGGCTCCAAGAAGATTAATTTTACTTGGTTCATCAGTCTCTCATGAGATTTGATTAGGGCATACAAGGATAATTTTACCTCTAAGACCTAACTAATGCTTGTTGTAGACTATGTGGCCAATTATAAAATTACCTTAGCTTAAACCTTATTATCCTTATCCACCTTTCTCTTCATTATTTCATTGAAGTGTGATAGGTGGACCAAAAAATCTCCCCTTTCTTATAGAGTGCCATTGGGATGAAAGGTCACTGAGATTTGACCTCCTTGAAATAATTAAGGACATGACCCTTACTTTTCACTAATGGATCAGTGGTTATTTGGGATATGCTTAACTTGTCCTTGATGGATGTCATAATTATCCATATGAAGGTCTAATATAAATTTAAATCCATGAGGGGAATTAGTATTAACTCTAGGAACATCCCCTTATCAATAAAAACAACCAAATTATTGAACTTATTATCCATTTAAATACCACTCTCTTAGTATGCCTATGTTATTTAGATGACATCCTTACTTCCATAAAGGGATTTAGTTAATGCTCAAAGGATAGTGAATAAATGTGTGAGTGTTTCCTTTAATTTTCTAATTAAACCCAAGGGCTAAGTTCTATTTACCTATGACTCCAACACTCTCACTTAATCCCTCATGTCCTCCATCATCTTCTTTATGAGGTCATTAGTGTCCTATGGTAATAATATTAGATCCTTTATGAATCTCTCTTATCCACTTACATTCCTTACCCTAGTACACAATTCTTTATCGGTCCTCTAGATGACTAGGTCACACTATTAAGTTAAGGTATGAGTTATAACTCACTTCATTCTCCCTAATTATCTATAAATTTATAACTATACATTTAAGTGACCATGATAAACCATCTTTGGTCTATTTTCACCTAAGGATTTGATGGGCCCAATCCATCCCTCTTAAAATATAGTTACAAAAGTGGTTGAAGGTTGAATAAGAGGGGTGGATTCAAATAATCTGAAAGGTGGAGGCAAGGATGAATGAGGAGAGAGTGGAGGGGACATAATAAATGGGATGGAAAGGGTAACATGGGAGCAATGAGACAAACCAAAAATGAGGAGACCTAAGGTGAAATATGAGACTTCTATTATTCTAGTGTCATAGAGACCTAAGGATCAATGTCACCTAGGAGTTGTGTATCCATGATGAATGAGGAAATTCATTGGTTGAAGCCAAATCCTTGAAGGCTTAGGGTAATAGCTAGAGTAGTCCAAAAATAAGTTTAAGACACTATAAGAGGATGCATGAACTACCTAGGATTAAGAACCTTCTTATTCCTTTTTGGTCTCTTTATCAAGTTTGTTTATTCTATGGGCATGGAGTTAGGATAAATATAAGTAGTCTTGAATGAAGTTTAAAAAGGTTGAATAAATAATATAGGTCCAAATAATGCATCAAGAATATTAGGAGATGTGAATATAAGATCACTAGAAGTATTAAGATCCATCATGATTATTGGGATGCTTAGAGAGATCACCATCTTAGTGGAAATTGAACATTATAGGACTATTGATCATGCAGGGGCGCTGGGGATTTGAGATCTACTGGGGGTAGATTTGACTTGTGGGTCTAGGTGAAGAATAATGCAGGACATGTCAAAGGGGTATATGAGGGACATAATTGGGTTTTTGGTTAAACTAGGGGAATTTGGGTACTTAAGATGTTGAGCAAGGTCATAGTCAAGGGAATAATATGGAATTAAGCACTTGGGATTACTCAAATAAGTGGAAGCATAACATGGATAGGTTATGTTAGGATGAATAAACTTGGGGGAGATACTAAATATTACACATGAGAATTCCATCCATTGTGGTGGATTATCTTGAGGTAAACACACATTGTTCCTTAGTTGGACTAGACTCAAGACTACTATCAAAATGTAAAACATAGGTTACCTTAGGTTGGATTACCTTGAGAGTGGCATAGGCATGGTATAATATGAGGCTGATAAAGTGGAAACTACTGGGACTCCTTATATAATATGTCTAAAAATCCCACTCATGGTCATTTGGACCTTAGCAGTTGGATACATGGGATCTTATTGTGGAGGGGTAGGTTTTTCCTCAAGAGTGGGTTAACTAAGATCTTGAAACTTTAGAAGGTGAGTGGCCTCAATATTTTGAAGATAATAGAGTGGCCTAGTTTAGGTGGAGTTCATCATTAGGGTGCATTTCATGGTATTAAGTGATGTTTAACTTTACTTAGTTCTTTTCCACATGGGCCCACACTACATTGTTAGGATCCCATTGCATGTTATGTACTTTGACCAAGTTATAGGAGTCCATGTATTGGGACATATCTTGTAGTGGGGGCATATTTTATATTATTAATTCCCTATGGTCATAGGGAATGATGGATATAAATTCTATTTATGGTAAAGGTAGTGTCCAGCTATACCATGAAAAAGATAGTAGGAAATCTCCTACTTTGTGATGTGGTCCAAGACCATGTATGGTAATAGCAGAGAATCCCCATGAATGCCTTATAATCAGATTATGGTGTTATATTTTTAGTACTAGTATGTGATAATGGGTTGTAATGAAGCCTAAATATCATATGAGATCCTTGGCATGGGCCTCTTATTAATTACCTGATGTATGATCGAGTAGAATTACTCATATATGTCTCGAATGTTACTCCAAAAATGGTGGATGTAGAGATTATAAAACACCACATGAACCATGGATCTCATTGGTATTCATTAAGGAAACACTGAGAACCTAGATTATAAGGTGGAAAAAATAACATATACTATGTATGACATCATGTAAAATTTACCACCTGCATGAGTTCCATTCACTTGTCTAGTGAGGTTGCATGTGATAAGGCTACCTAAATTTGGGACCTATTCACCCTTCAAGAAGATAATGTGAAGGGTAACCTAATAGGTGTTGACAAGAATTATGTCATTCACCCCATATACATGGTTTAATAATATCATTACCATGCACATACCTTCTTAGAAGGTTTTGATCATATAAGAATCAATATCTTCTTTACTAAAACAATGATCCAAATCATATATCTAATCTCTAAGGAAATAATATATGTTTTAAAACTACATTTAAGAATCTAAAAACTCCTATTTGTAGGTGATAATTAAGTATAGAATCCTATAATATTTATTGAATGCATGCCTAGATATGTATATAATTTTAAGCCTAATGTTGAGTGACCTCAAGACATCTTGATTACATTTGATAAAGAGAAACAGGTTATGGAATAGGTTTACACATGAGAAAAATATTAGTTTCATTGGATCCACATAAAATATAAACACTCTGATTGTGATGAGATCATATGAATATTTTATTTCAGCATCATTAGTCTCATTGATACACAAATGGGTAGTTAATTCAAAATTATCACTAATTCACCAATTCAAATTCTTATGACAATTTCTCAATTTATCATATTTTACATGAAAAATGGATTGAAAAACTAACATTAAATATTTAAAAACTAAAATTAAAAATAAGTAATAAAGAATAGAGATAGTCCAAAAATTGAATTAATAATGGAATTCACCCAAAATAGGGCTACATCTATAGGTCTTCTCAAAGGTTGAATCTATCAATTAAAATGATGTAAAAATACCATTTATTACATCAAATTTTCCCAATAAGGGGATCTCAATATACAAACAAGTGTCTGATGTATTTTATGAAGTTTGGATCTAGATCTAACTCTGGATCTAGTTCTAGATATGTCTCCTTCAAACTATCTCTTTGTATATACCCTAAATTGGTCAAGTAATAACACATATCATGTATTTTCATAGTCCCTTCACAAGAGACTCCCAATGGATAATATGAGTCTTATTCACATCTAGCCATGTCTTTTTGTTTGATTTGCCTTGGTCTTGTTTCATATCTTAGACACCTCTTTGACCATTCCTAGTCATTCATAACCTTATAGACTTAACCCTTACTAACCCAGGTCACTCCTTTTAGGCTTAGGGTGTTATTATCCTTAGACCCTCTAGACAATAATACCCAAATAGGAATATAGCATTGAAACCTAGGGTGTCTAGTTTTTGGTGCTATTGTCCAAGAGCAAATTTGATTCTAATGATCACTTTCTCCTACTAGATGAGTCTTACCCATTTATTTGCTTTGTTCCTAATTTTTCCAATGTCATAAAAATGTGAATAAAGGTATCAATTTATAAATAATGATTCTCCTATATAAATGACTACACAAGGCATTTTATATCTAACCTATGCCTTTCTTTGACATTAGACATAATAAAAATCAATCAATAGTATAGCTCAAATTCTCTGCATCACACATAGACTTGCATGCTTGATCAAAGAAAGGCCTAGGTTAAATTCATTCTTTAATATATCATGTGAATTGGTTGTTAACATTCCCTAAGGGAGAACTACATTAGATCTAAGACCCTAGTTTAAGGGTTAATGTAGGAAATAATCAGAATAGTAGGGGTTCTTGATTGTGTAATAATTCTTCCCCTAAGCTAATTTTTTCCACCTTTTGATTTTGATGTGTTTGTTTTTTACATGTGTGTAGATGAATATAGATATTGAATATTGAAATATACCTATAGCAAGCTCTGGTGACTTCCAACCTATGAAATTTGGTACATAGGCTCAAATTAACCAAGTGAACAAAACCTAAAAGGTTTAGATCCTTAGGACAATAACACTGAGAAGGACTAAAACACTGAAAACCAAGGTGTCTTGTTTTTGGTGCTCTTATCTAATAAAAAATAGAACCCAATTTTAGATTCCTAACAATGTCTCAGTCTTGCTCTTCAAATTCTATCCTTAGAGTCCTTTGTTTCAATCCAAAACTAGATAAGTTTATTTCTATTTCTCTTTCATAATTACATGTTAAAATATATATTTTTACCTATTAATCTATATTTTTTCTATTATTATATACCCTTATTATTTATGATATAAACACTAAATCCCTAAAAATAATAGAACACTCTTTCTTGTTTCTATGAAATGAGGGTCTACATAAGTTTGTTGTAATGTCTCTCAGGAGGTATTTGTAATGGCCATGGCCTATAATTGTTACCCCATAAAGATAGGGATATAAACTTACTTTGTCTCCTAATAAGGGCTAAATGTTCCTTTTAATTTCTCTAAGACATATGTATAATGGGATATTGGCTTTCAATGTGCTTCTCCTATAATATCAGATAGGAACTTTACTTTCTCCTCTTATTCTCCTTTATAAGGGCTTAAATCTTACAAGATTTATTATGTTGTTCTCCTTCACAAGGGATTAAATCTTACAATCTTTATTTTTTGTGTCTTTTATTAAAATATTAATCCTTTTATAGTGTTTCCAAGGCCCTTGATTTATGGGTTAAATTCTTATCCCTTTTTCATAGAGTTAGGGATTCAAATCCACTTGTAAAATGTCTTGTATCCTTTATTTTTTGTAAGAAATACCAAAGCCATGGGATAAATACAAATTATTAAATTTGGTTTCTTAAATACATATAGATTGTTTTCGGGCCTTAAAAATAATCCAAGTGGGGTGAGGGGGTCAAGCCCCACTCCAAATCCCACACATTATCTTATGTAGAGGCTTTTTTGTGCTTTGGATAATGTTTTATTCCACTTTGGTGGGGATAACATTCAAAATTTATTTAAGAGATAAATTTCATCCCTTGTAACTTAATCATGAGACCATGTATTATGTGTAACATGCCTTGAAACTCATACCAGTTGGTAGATATTTTTAAATGTCATGTTGAAGGATATGATTGGCCCACATGTTAAGTCATATACGTCTAATAAGATGATGATATCAAAACCATGTTATTTTTTCTCCTATTTGTTTCCACCTTTAATAGGCCATAAATTTCACATACACTATTTGTTTGACCCAATTCAAATTACATTAGAAATCTCTAGATGAGATCTTTGATGTGCAAAATGTTTTGGGAAGATTTGAGACCATATGATTTAGTTACTAGTGGAGATCCTCTTAGATCATTCCTCCCCACTAAAAATATTTTGTACCACCAAAATTCTAATTCACTCCTCTCTCTTCTATCAAGAAAATTTTATTCCTATAACTCATCAAGTAATTTAGGAGTAAATTCAATAGAAGGAACTAAGATCACCTTGATTCATGATCATAAGAGGTTAAATTTTTTCTCTCTGAGAGGCTAGCTATACAAACTAAAATCTTCCAAATGAACTTATACACTCTTGGTGTCTTAGTCTTCTTCTTGGCAAATTATATTATCCACTTTAATGGACTAGTTGTAGGATAGGGTGAATATATCCCATTAAGAGATTTTTTTGTATTATCCTCATGGATCAAAATTATCAACAAGGGAATAAAATTACCTTACATATTAAGTAAGTTATTTTATAATAGATCACCACTTGTTTAATTTTCCATTCTCAGGGTCTTACAATTTAATGAAAGATACATGGATTGTAAACACAATTATATTTATAAACATTTCCCAATTTGGGTCTTTATAAGATGTGCATACAAACAATTACACATACATTTAAATAACATATTTCAATGAAATAATTTTGATTAAAACATGCATATAATTAACAACACTACTCTTATTGAGTGTTATTCACCATGGAAAAACTTATTATGTTGATTTCATGCCACTTTATTGCCCTCTTAGAATTGTAGTTAAACATACCAACATGTATATATACTATTGTCTTTATTGGAGAACCTTTGTTTGGATTTATATTTCAATTGAGTGCATATTTACTGATATTTATAAATTATACAAGAGATGGTAAGTAAAATATGCTAACATTAATTTCAACATGAGAATACAAACTCAAAAATGATACAACCTCTTATAATGGGATGATCATAATGTTCTTCTCATCTTGGATGGCTTCTCTGTATTCACATTTAATTAGTGATAAACCTCCACACCTGATCATACAAATATTTTTAGTATCCCTCATACTTCTTTACTAATGGAAACCCAAAAAGTGATTTGGAGGTGCCACATAATCATATTAAACTAAATTAAGCTATGAAAATATGCTAAACATGAAACCAAATAATATGTTACTAATCTAATTTGATGGATTCTCCTCTTTGGATTCTTCCCTCTTGGATGGATATTTTATGGATAGGTGGGATTCTTCATGGGATGCCTCTTAGACAATTGGTTCTTGAAAAAATCCATCTATTACCTCTTGTTCTATATGGGTTTGATCAATATTCTTGATTTTAAGTTCTTGGAAAACTTTATTTTTGTTGGTATATGGATGAATATTCTAAATTTGTCAAATAAATGGCCACTCATGTTATAATGTGGTCAATAATTCTTGCCCACTTTCTTGGAAAATAATCCCTTCTTACCATTCTCCATATTTTGAATTAGAGAGTGGTTTTTTCTTTGTGTCTCTTTATACTTGAAGGACATGGACTTATTAAGGATGGAATTTCTCTTCCAATACATGGCCACACAATGTCTATCCATTTCAAAAAAAATAACATAGATATGCATACCAAAAGTTATATGTTACATAGCCATTCTTCTCATAATTGAAGTAAACATTGGAATATTTATACTTTTCATACCTTTTAGGGTTGAATTTTATGAAATTTTTTTGAGGAAAAGATGCATTACCTCTTCCTTTGGGATGTTCATATCTCTTTGGATATATTTTGCATTCTTTTTGGATGCTTTTCTCATGATTGAAAGGTTATCCCTTTCTTGAGTCTAACTTCTACTTACTATCTTGGAGTAACAATGTGAAATATTTTTATATGAGATATTTATATAGAGATAGTTTCTTAGGTATTCTCTTAAAAATTTGCTTGCTTTATCTATCTTGGAGCAATATAAAACTTATAATTTTCCACTAATATATCCCAAAACATCATAATAAGGTCTTTCCTCAACCTATATGGGATTAATCATTCCTTCGATAGTGATGTGAAGACCCTCTCCATAAAAGCCTATATTTGTTAGTAGATTAGAGATAATACCTAGATTATGCTTTTAAAATTCACCAAAATAATCATCTCATCTTGATGAGAATAAAGAAAACACAATGAATTAATTAAAGTACATATCTCAGTCATGGTTTTTGCATCTAACATAGAGGATGGTCTCCTTTTCAGGGTAAAATATTTTTTATCATCCACTCCTTCACCATTATATAAATTTTATAAAATATATTCCTTGGATTTCAATTCAAGTTTCAACACCTTAATGGTTCCCATGAGAAATTCTCCCTGGAAAATCACTTGATCTTAAAGCTCTTGTATATTATTGATGATTTAAAATTGTGATCAATTCTAATCAACAACAATGGGAAGTTTCAAGATGTGGGACATGCGTCTTGAAACAACCTCTAGATTTTAGAGAAGCTGGTTCTTCTTTAAATTGAGTAAATACTGGGAAAAGGGATAGGAATTTAAATCAGAAACACAATGCAAGAAATAAAATCTAATCTATGGCGATGCACCTAAATGTAATTTGACCTTAATATTGAGCATAGTAAGAGTATATGTAGGATTCATTTACATTTAAGAACAAACAAGTTCATGATCAATGTAAAAGATTGAAACAATAGAAATAGCGGCTCACAGCATAGACTTCTTTTGCTGAGATACAAAAAATGTCAACAAAGGCATAGGGTTCAATCTTATTATTTGAATTTTCCAATCACATAAGAGGTGTGGAAACATGTACAATTATGTAAACCTTCCAATTCAAGAAAATGAGACAAAGGCAAATGACATTCCTAATCACAGTTCTAGAAAATCTATAGTCTAGACTACTTTTGCAAATGACATAGATAATATAAACAAAGGCATAGGGTTCAATATTCTTATTCAAATCTTCTAGTCATACAAAAGGCATATAAACACGTACAGTCATATAAACCTTTCAACTCAAGAAAATGAGACAAAAGCAAATGATATTACTTAGCCACAGCTCTAGAAAGTCTAAACTTGTTACAATAATTCTCTCTCAAAATTTCTCTCTAATAATAAATTCTAATTGATGATGATCCTCCCTTCTGGTGATCTCTACACCCTTATTTATATCATCAGATCCACTCCAGATTGTCTGCTTTTTCCCAATCTAATGACCCAAATCAAATCTTACCTAACTGAATGTGTTTAATAGAAAATATCTTATAGATTCTAAAATGCTTCGTCTTCTAGCAGTTCATTTGCTGCAATAGATTACAAGATGCTCCCTTCTCTTAAACACTAGGTAACACTTAGCCAATTCTTTGAAAATCTTTATGTTACTTAAGAGACACTAAAAAATGACACTTGGTGTGTTCTGTATCACCTATTGAAGACACACGACATTTTCCGCATAACTTTATACTCTTTTGTGTCTTTGCTCAAGAGTATTCCACCGTTGACACTTGTCACAATCTGCTTCCTCAAAACTTTAATAACTTGAAAGAAAATAAGACCCACAACATTTCCTACCTGAGTAACTTTTAAAAGGAGCATATGTACAAGTGGAAAACTCTGTTGCTTCATCAAAAGACACGTGATAATCTCCACTTTACTCATCTAGGGTTACGTGGTGTTATCCACTTCTTTTAGCTACCCTATGGAAGATGACACTTGGTGATCTCCACTTTAATCTATTTATACCATAGAAACAAATGGGTCTCATTTCTCATTTACACAGATAGTGACACTTGGCAATTTTTGCTTGCTTTAGACATAAAAATTGGGACCCACCATAGTCTTTACTATATCAATGAAGCAAAGATGAAGATAATTTAGATTGAGACACATGGTGGCTTCCACTTTCTTTTGCTGGAGTATGTGGCAACTTCCATAACTTTTAGAAAAGCAAAACTGAGACCTTCTGTGACTGCCACTTGGTGCTTTCCGCTTGATCCTGATACTTAGCTTAAAAGAAAATACCTTTCACTAAAAATAGATAAAACATAGGTGCCACTATGAAACCACAGACATTGACACTTGGCACATTCCAATGAGTTACTATGAGGTACATGGCAATCTCCACTGCTTTATTGAAATTATGGAAAGTGCCTCGAATGATGACACTTGGAAGTATCTGCTTGATTTCAACACTTAGAGAAAATGAATCAAAAGGGAAATAGAGCCTGTGCTCTATTTTCAAAACTCTACCATCTCAGACTAAAGTATGTGAAGACAAAAATTTTCAATGCATGACTAAAAAATAAAATGAAACACAGAGTAAATTTTTACTCTACAATTACTGGCAACCTTGAGGACTTTTGAGCCTACTCAAAAAGAAACCACAACTCCTACTAGATCAAAATTGTGGCAACAATCTCAACTTTAGTAAGGTTGTCTGATAAATAGACCATTCAGCATCAAATAGCCCCTAATTATTATGCAACTCTTGAAAAGCTAAATCAAAGTTAATGATATCCTTGTATGAAAACTCAACAAAATATGAACTGCAACCTTCAATTAGAATTCAGGTTGGATCAAAATAGCTTCCAATTCTAGCACTGACGAATCAAACACATCTGGGGAATTATGTAGATTTGAGAGAATTTTAACGTGTCAAGAGTCTTGAAATTTTTGAAAAGATTCTGAGCCACAGCCATGTACTCAAAGAAGACTTATTTAAAAGAGAGAGAGGGAAAGAAAAATGGGAAATCAAAAGCAATACAGAAAGGGGAAACTACTATATACAACTAACCAAGTATATTTGCCTCCCTCTTGGATCAAAAGGAAAATTTCTAAAGTTTCCTTCATGGCTAGAATATTTATGGTGCCAGACAAATGGCTAAATGGGATGGAGCTCTAATGACTTGCTCATCCTACTTGTCACCTTGATTGCCACCTTGCTTGTCAAATGTTGGTTCTTCATACTATCATGTCTCATCAAGAAATTGATGGCTGTTAGTTCTCCACTTTATGTCTTTTGACATACACCATTTTTTGTCTTATCTCCTTCTGCCTCATGCTCGGGTTCCATTGCATTATCATCCTCCTTGATTTATTCAACCTCTTGAAAGGATAAGTCTAAAAGCTTACATCCCCTCTGCATACTTATTTGAGTCTTAATGCTGCCTTCTCCACTTAAAGCTAGCTCATAGCCTTCTTGAAGAATAGTGTAACCTACCCCAATGACTTCAAACAAGTCATTCAAAACATGATCAGTTTCATTCTCGAGTTTCATTACATGATCATCCTCATTGATGACTTCAACCTCTTGAAAGGATAAGTCTAAAAGCTTGCATCCCCTCTGCATACTTATCTGAGTATTAATGCTATCTTTTCCACCTAAAGCCAGCTCACAACCTTCTTGAAGAATAGTGTAACCTACCCCAATGACTTCAAACAAGTCATTAAAAACATGATAAGAAATTATCTCTTTTTCATCAGAGATAGAGGCAAAAGATTGTGACTTGTCCTCTGGTTCATCAAAGGGTGTACCTATAGTGATTTCTTCTTTATCTACACTCATGAAATCTTCTTAACTAGCCATGAACTGAGCATACTCCTCTGCATACTTATTTTCTTCCTCCAAAATATATTTCTATTTGAAAAGGGGTAAAGAATAATACTGATGATTATACATATGTGGAAGAAGAGATAATTCTTGAGCTGGAATCGAATGATCTTCTTCTTTCCATTCATTCATCACTTTATCTATATCAAATATAGCTTGATAGCTCTCTTGGAGGGATGTAGATGGGGTGTGTTCAAATGTAAGATCTTCTACTTGATCATCATCATGAGTGAGAGCAGCCTCAACCTCTTTAAGGCTTTGAGCAAAACCTTTCTCCTCCTTTTTTCTGTCCCATGATTTCATTGTTTGTTTCCAACTCATGACCTTGTGACCAGAATTGTTCCCTTGGGAAGTGGTATCAATTTTATCTTCTTCAAGATCCCTACCTAGTTTATGATTTTCCCTCTTCCAACTTAGAATTTGGACATCATGTTGAGAGACTTGAGGATTGGTAAAGGAGGTATTTTTTGGCATAGGCTCCTCTATAAGGTCTAAAATCTCTCTCTCTCTCTTTCTCTAAGCAATCTCATCTTTGCCTCTAATTCCTCAAGTTGCTTAGCTAGATTTTCTTGAAAGAGTCTTTCTTGGAGTTCATAGGAATCATCATAGAAGTGGGGAGTACATGAAGGTTGCAGTGAAAAATAAGAAGTTTCTTGAGGAAGGGTGGGAGGGGCTTGAGGGAGAAGTGAGGGTTTAGATTCCACTTCCCTTACTACCAACATAGACTCAACATTATTGGGGAAAGGACCTTGATAGGTTTGACTTGGCTCATGAGTAGGGGTTGCGTATATCTGATATGAAACTTGTGGTAGTGAATATGTAGGTTGATAGACTTGATAAGGCTATCTCTCATGAATGTTCAGCTTCTCTTCTAAAAATGCAATTAAGCCACACACATTCAACATCTCATATGTAAGCCTTTGCTAATTTGCTCTTTCAATGAGATCCCATTCACTTTTAATCAGATCTATAACATTTCTTACTTTATGGATGACATGATTAGGAATTTATTGGCCACATCCCCTTCTATTTTCAAGCTCTAATACATATTTTTTATATCCCAATAATGCTTTTTTGAAGGTGTAAATGAGATTAGGTTGAACATGGGATGTAACATATTGGGAAGATTGGGCATAAGACTGATATGGCTCATGACAAGGTTAAGGCTGGTCGTATCAGACCTATGAAGGGAAAAAATTATAACCATATGCATCCTTGTTGCTTGATGTGATTCCATGGGCAACCTGATCTTAATTAAAAATATATGAAGGGGCATAAGACCCATAGCTCTGAGTAATAGAATTATACATACCAAATGGTGATTTATTGATGATCCTAGTACTACTTAACCAACTGATTCAACTCAGATTCACCATTGGTGTTGATAAAATAAAAACCTCTAAAGGCTGGTTGGTTGAAGATCACACCAAAAATTCTTCAACTCTTTGAAAGATTCATCCCACCGAGTGTGCCAAAAATTGTTGATGTTTTTAAATTGTGCATGATTCTAATCAACAACATTGGGAAGTTTCAAGATGTGGGACTTGCGTCTTGAAACAACCTCCAACTTTTAGAGAAGCTAGCTCTTCTTTAAATTGAGTAAATATAGGGAAAAGGGATAGGAATTCAAATCAAAAACATAATGCAAGAAATAAAATCTAATCTATGGTGATGCGCCTAAATGTAATTCAACCTTAATCCTAAGCACAGTGAGAGTATATGTAGGATTCATTTACATTTAAGAGAAAACAAGTGCATGATCAATGTAAAAGATTGAAACAATAGAAACAGAGGCTCACAACATAGACTTCTTTTGTTGAGATACAAAATATGTCAATAAAGGCATAGAGTTCAATCTTCTTATTTGAATTTTCCAATCACATAAGAGGTGCAAAAACATAATTTTTATTTGAATTTTACAATCACATAAGAGGTGCAAAAACATGTAAAATTATGTAAACCTTCCAATTCAAGAAAACAAGACAAAAGCAAATGACATTCCTAATCACAGTTCTAGAAAATCTACAGTCTAAACTACTTTTGCAAATGACACAAATAATATCAACAAAGGCATAGGGTTCAATCTTATTTGAATCTTCTATTCATATAAAAGGTGAAAAAACATGTATAGTCATATAAACCTTTCAAATCAAGAAAATGAGACAAAAGCAAATGCTATTACTTAGCCATAGCTCTAGAAAGTCTAAACTTGTTACAATAATTCTCTCTCAAAATTTCTCTCTGATAATGGATTCTAATTGATGATGATCCTCCCTTATGGTGATCTCTGCACCCTTATTTATAGCCTCAGATCCACTCCAATTTGTTTGCTTGTTCCCAATATAATGGCCTAAATCAAATCTTCCCTAACTCAATGTGTTTAACAGAAGATATCTTATAGATTCTGAAATGCTTCATCTTCTAGCAGTTCATTGGTTGTAATAGATTGTAGGATGCTCCCTTCTCTTAAACACTAGGTAACACTTAGCTAATTCTTTAAAAATCTTTTTGTTACTTAGGAGACACCAAAAAATGACACTTGGCATGTTCCATAACATCTATTGAAGACACAGCACTTTTTGCATAACTTTATATTCTTTTGTGTCTTTGCTCAGGAGTATTTCACCTTTGACACTTGTCACAATCCACTTCCTTGAAACTTTAATAACTTGAAAGAAAATAAGACCCAAAGCATTTCCTACTCAAGTAACTTTTAAAAGGAGCATAGGTATAGGTGGAAAACTCTGTTGCTTCATCAAAAGACACGTGGCAATCTCTACTTTACTCATCTGGGGTTACATGGTGTTATCCACTTTTTTTAGCTACCCTGCAAAAGATGACACTTGGCGGTCTCCGCTTTACTCTATTTATACCATAGAAACAAATGGGTCTCATTTCTCATTTACACAGACAGTGACACCTGGCAATTTTTGCTTACTTTAGACACAAAACTTGGGACCCACCAAGGTCTTTGCTATATCAGCGAAGCAAAGATGAAGATAATTTAGACTGCAACACGTGGTGGCTTCCACTTTCTTTTGCTAGAGTATGTGGTAACTTTCGTCGCTTTTAGAAAAGCAAAACTAAGACCTTTCATGACTACCACTTGGTGTTTTCTGCTTGATCCTAATACTTAGCTTAAAATAAAATACCTTTCACTAAAAATAGATAAAATGTGGGTGCCACTATGAAACCATAGATGTTGACATTTGGCATGTTCCACTGAGTTGTTATGAGGTATGTGGCAATCTCTGCTGCTTTACTAAAATTATGGAAAGTGCCTCGGATGACGACACTTGGAAGTATCTACTTGATTTCAACACTTAGAGAAAATGAATCAAAAGGGAAATAGAGCTTGCACTTTGTTTTCAAAACTCCGCCATCTCAGACCAAAGTATGCAAATAAAAAAATTTGCAACGCGTGACTGAAAAATAAAATGAAACGTAGAGTAAATTTTTACTCTACATATATCATCCTCTAAGGGCTGAAACATTTGTCTTAATGTAGATTTTTCCTCATGGATCTATTGTTTTTTAATTTTAATATCCTAAATCCTTTCTCTCTTTAGATCTTTACACATGGTTGTACTTTTATGACTAAGAAACATGCACTTCCAAACTACAAATTTCATAAATGGAAGAATATTAACAGAAAGTAGAAAAGTGTTATCAAAAATTTTGGAAAAAATGATCTAATACCAAACTTGATTTGAAAATGGGTAGTTATTTTAAAAATCTCATTAATTCACCAATTTGGATTCTTATGACAATTTCTCAATTTATCATATTTTTACATGAAAATTGGCTTAACCAATTAACATTTAGTACTTAAAATATCAAATTAAAAGCAAGTACTAAAGAATAGAGACAATCCACAAACCAAGTTAAAATTAGAGTTTACCCAAAATAGGGATACATATATGGGTCCACTCAACTGTTGAACCAATCAATTAAAATGATGAAAAAATACCATTTCTTACATAAATTTCTCCCAATAAGGGGCTCTCAATCTAAAAAAAATTGTCTAGTGTCATCTATAAAGTTTGGCTCTAGCTATAGCTTTGTTTTTATCTCTATTTATAGCTCTGGATCTTATAAACTATCTCTTGTTTGTCTCTCCCAATGATGGGATATAAAACTTCATTGTAAAGTCTTTCATAGGTTGTGCAATGGCTCTTGGCTTGTAATTGCTAGTCTAGTAATATAGACATACAAACTTGATTTGTCTCCCAATAAGGGGCTAAAAGTTCCCTATAATGTCTCTAGGAGGTTTTTACAATAGGTTATTTGCCTTCAATGTGATACTCCAATAATATTAGACATATAAACTTTGCTTTCTCCTCTTGTTCTCCTTTAAAAGGGCTTAAAGCTTACAATATTTATTGTGTGTCTTTCATTATAATATTGAGACTTTTATAATATTTATAAGGCCTTTGATTTATGGGTTAAATACTTGTACCTTTTCATAGGGTTAGGTATTTAAATCCCCTTAAGAATATGCCTCATATCCTTTATTTTTAGAAAAAAATCTTAAAATTAAGGGATAAATACAATTTGATTTGCCAAATATGGCATAACTTGTTATTGGGCCCTAACTTTAGGCAAAGTGGAGTGATGGGGTCAATTCACACTCCAAATACCATGCATTATAATATGAGGAGGATTATTTTTGTGCCTTGGATAATTTTTTATCCCACTTTAGTGGGAATAACAATCAAAAGTTGTTTAAGAGATACATTTCATCCCTTGTAACCTTATCATGAGACCATGTATTATGTGGAACTTTCTTTGATACTCATATAAATTTGTGGATATTTTTGAATACCATGTTGAAGCCTATGATTTATCTACATGTTAGGCCACACATATTTAGTCAGTTGATGATGTTATCACTATATTTCCCTCTATTTATTACCACCTTAACAAGCCATAAGTTTTTCATATGATGTCTATTTGACCCCATTAAAATTACATTAGAAAAATTTCAATGCATTTTTTGATGTGTAGGTGTTTTTGATAGGATTTGAGACCATATGATTTGGTCAATATTAGATATCCTCTTGGATCACTCATCATTTGATCTCTTCTTTTTAATATCCTCAATTGTCTTGAATACCTCATTATGGTAATTTAACTGAGTTATGTCCTATAGTAAAGAAGTGTCTCTGTACTTTAGATTTGGTATATATTTCAAGGATGAGGCTACCATTATCAAATTATATGATATTTATGCACATAATTATTGATCATAAGGCATTCTTTGGGATTTGGTGTGAATTTGATACATAGGGCTAAAAATGATTTAAGTGTGTAGATAATTAATAATAGTAAATATGTTTTGATTAGACCTTATAAAGATATAAATTAAATTTTGTAGTAATGTATTTTAGTGAGCTCATAGATGAATTAATATCTAAGTTAATATCATGAGTCTAGGTCAGATGTTTCTCAATTTAGACTTAATTCAATAATTTAAAAAATTGGTGTCATTTATATCCAGTTGATGGTGATGGGATTATTTGAGTTATCAAATCATGTTCCTCTCTTGGTTAAGTTAATAATTTTAAGGAGTGTTGGGATCACTCACCTATCTATCCCTTAAATAATTGTGAATGAATTTAAGGTTTTCCATGTGCCAATCCATGGTTAGTGGGATCGATGATTACTATATCATCTTGATCTAGGAAGGATCTCCATGTCTTAAAAACTTTGTGTACTTGATTGATAACTTTGATGTTTCATGTACACATGTCATCTCCTCATTAGATTAGGTTTGAAATTCATACTCTATTTGTGTTACATCCTAGTTTCTATCTAATCTTGATAACCTCTTATCCATTTAATATTATGGTTGTTAGAGTGATTAACTAATGTTTAATTAAGTTAAATGTCATATGTTGTATATCATACATTTGTATGTTTTGTTAGATTTCATGATTAAAATGCTCTGAGTTAATTATACTTACAATATGATCATGTTTGTTAGTATACACAAGTATTTATGGATAAATATTGATGTTTCAAAATAAGTAACTTATTGTTGTGAGGTGGATTTAGGATATATCCATCCATTAGAGCATGATGGAGGGAGAGAATCATTAGATAGGATGTCATAGATAGAGGTGTTAGAGGATAATAGAGGAACAACTAGAAACCCACACACACACCATGATAGTTAGCATTATTTATATGCATTTCTTGAATTATTAGCTGCAATATGTCATTTGTGTTATTTACATTTAGATTATTTGTTATGTTCTTTAGTTGTGATCTATTTTCAGTTTAATTATTATGTGGATATAATTGTGTGATTGCATTATCGCTTTGGTACATAGATTGAGTTCATAATGCTACTTATGATCATATCATGTTATTGTATCTATGATTGATGATGTTATTGATTTAATGAGTAAGTAAATATGTTTGTTTTTTATCTACCTACTAATGCATATAGACTAATCAAAGTGTCATTAAAATTTATTAATAAATTAGTTGGTTATTATGATATTAGGGAAATATCATTATTTTGGCTCAATGCCTTTGTATATAAAATATAGTTAAAGACATTTGAGATAGTCTATATAGTGGTAATGAAAAACAATGAAGTTGTTATAATATCATTATGTTTGATGTTGGTATAACAATTGTTTGATTTGTTATTACAACCAAAATCTTGTTATTGACTTTATACTAGTTACTTTGCTATTTAAATTCATGATAATGTTGATCCTTGCTAAGTTTATTTTATCTACCTAAGCTATCATATGAATTAACCCCTAGATAATGTTTGAATTCATAGACATTAGTGCTATGCTAATAATACTTGTGAGTGATAGTTATCATTAGTCATGGGTAGAGAAGAAATGATAGTGATAGTTATCATTAGTGCTATGCTATGCTAATTATTCCTTTGTCATGGATTTGAAAGAGATGGGTAGAGAAGAAATGAATGGAGGGGAAAGTGGAAATTGGGTAAATGGAGAAAATAATAAAAAGGAAAGGGTAAAGATGGGAAGAGGACACACACAACATCAAGGAGAAGAAAGAGTGAGTAGAAAGAAGGAAGAAAGAGATATTATGTTGTAATAAATTACAAATTTTAAAGTTATTTTGAGGTTGGTAATGAACTTTCATTATTTGGTTGTTTAGAATACAATAAATTATGTATATATGTCTTACTATGTTTATTTGAAAAATTCCATGCTATATATTTAAATAAGATATAAATTTGGCCTTGTGGATGGCTTTGGAATCCACAAAACTAAATCTATATCCCAAAATTCCTTAAGAATTGAGGACTAGGACTATGTGAAATTAATATGGTCGAATTAGGTTTTAATTTTGTTGTAATTGCTATAAAGCTCAAGCTATGAAATTTTAAGATTTTGGCAATTGGGTTTTTAGATTGATTATGTATTTGGTTATTTTGAAAACCCTTATCTCATATATGAGGTCATGAATAATTCAAAACCCTTAACATATATATTTAATAGGGTTGTGTATATGTTTTTTGATTTTTCTTGAAGTAAAATATATAGGTATGAGTAAAGTTTGTAGTATGAATGGGTCAGTATTGTAATTCTATGTGTACTTATTTTAAAATATCTACCTAGCTTTGAGATATCAATCATATTATTGGGTTTTAGTCTATAAAGAATGTAATGTATACTTTTGTTTTTGAATCCCTATATATATAAGGAATGTGAATATATATTTTTGTTATAAAAACCTTATGATGGTAAACATAGGTTTGGGTAAGTTGTTTATGATCAGAATGGTGGAAAAAATAGAGCCATTGTAGGGTAGGCTTAGTGAGAGGCTATGTTCCATTTCAACATTAAGTTTCATAGTTATATGGAATTATTTTACGAGGTGACTATTATACCATTTTTATATCTAATAGCATATTCATGTCATTGATATTATGATAAAATGGATATAGGTATATCAATTAATCTCACATACACATCTATATAGACCATTACATATAATTTGTATAACATTTATGTGGATTGGTTATTTGGTTCAAGCCTAATAGGGAACCTGTAATGCATTATGAAATGTTTTAGCATATTCATCTATATATCATTAAAAAGTTAATTGACAGAGTTGAACTTAGAATGATGCATGAGATATTTATCAAGGACTATGCATAGACTATAGTAAGGTAAATACTTATGTTACATTATGTAATGGATTTGGTTGTTATATGGTTCTCAATAGATCTAAGTTGAATATCGACTTGATTCTCATTGATGCTTTTGAGACTAGGGTAAACAAAATCCTAAAGTGAGAAAAAAGGAGCTAAATAATAAATCTAAGTTTTTATTTGATTTGGAATGCTGTTTATCAAACATATTAGAATAGTATATCTAGTTTAATAAATCCAAATTTAAGGAAAATGAGATCATGGGTTCATGAAAATAGAAATCTTATGATTGATCTTGTATGGTATTATTAGAATAGGTATTTATATTAGTTTTGCTTGAATTATATGAAGATCATAATGGAAAATATTAATTGAATGAATAAATAGATGTATACATTATATTGTAAGTGTATGGCATATGACTACTTAGAGCATAATGGATACACTGTTAATTTATGGTAGAACAATATTTTGATTTGTCTTGTGACAAAGTGTAAATTGTGTACAAATATATATGAATGTAATGTATATATGCACATATATAGTATATATTTATATTAATGAGATGAATGCATATAAATATGGTATATGTCATGACTGTTAATTAAGTTATAAATCTATGGAGTATAATACCGTGTTTATATGAATATAGATCATTAAATGTACAACCCTTTAAAATGAAAGTTGGATTATTATTTAATGTGCATTAAGGCAATAATATAAGGGATTTGATACTTGAAATTAATTATCACTGGCTTGTTGTAATTTTATAAATGTGAACATGGAAATAAACTATGATATATGTTGTTTGTCATAAATGGTTCTACATATGAGGTAATTTTATGAGTTAGTAATATGTAGAATAAGTATATAATAGACCTCGATGGTATGGAATATACTTGTTTACATTTGTTATTTATTTAATAAATAATATGATTTGAGATTCATTGTATATGTTTAATGGATGGACTAAATGTATGTACTTTTATTATTTCTATACTTAGCATGTTTTATGCCTGCTAATATGAAGTAATCTAATTGAATCTATTAGTTATGTTATAATTAACCAATTCTCATATTGATGGAACTAAATAATCAATCAGAGGAACTTCATTAGCTTACTTAGCATCACCAATGCAATATGAGGGTAACTTGATTAATTGGTGTGTATGAATTTGATTGATCCTTGAGATCATTAACTATGTGAAAGCTTTCACCAAAGTAGTGCTTAGTTAAGTATTTTCATTTCATATGTTTGATTTACATGTTTGTACGATATCATTTTAGAATGTATTTTATTTATGGTATACATCATGTATTAGACATCTTACAACACATGGGTATTATCTTGTCTCTCTATACTATTGCACCATCACTATCGACCCATACATGAAAGGAGAGCCATTCCCTAGTTGAGGGATTGTTTTGGGGATTGATGGTTCATGGTTGGTGTGGAAAATCACTTGAATGATTCTCTCCCTCCCCACAATAGTACTTTTTAGACACGACAATTGAGATTACCCTAGGATACTTGAGTTCATTGAGATTCATGCTCTGTAAAGCCTTACATCTTGTATAATATTTATTATTATGACTTTATTCTTGATGAAAATGTAATATTTATTCATTAGTACATTGACAAAAGTGGTTGTAATATTGTATCAGCTATGGCTGAAATTATATATTTACTTCTTGGAATATATGTAGTTAAAATTGAATAAATTAACATTGTACTTAAATTATTTATTTATTATTATGGTGGTTAATAATTAATGTATTATTACATGTATACTTTTGGTTAAAATACATAGTGTGTTTAATTCAGATCACTAATTAGATTATCATGGTGAATTCTAATGTATGAACACATTAAATTATTATTTTTAAAATTATATTATTCTAGTAAATCCCATTAGATATATGACATTGTGGTATCAAGGATATGAATCTAATTATATGACTTAATGAGTCCACTAACATTTTCTTATCCTTCCATTTAACTAGAAAAGAGAATGGTGCAAGCTAGAACATATAGTGAAGGTCCTTTGAATGTCAATAAAAATAACCCTCCATTGAGTCCTAATCAATTGTTCATTGAGTAAGAAGAAAATTTGGATCAAATTATCATAGCCATGAATGAAACTAGGGACCAATTACATCCATAGAATAGGAAGTTCATGTCCATGAAGAGGAAGCCCATTAGGATGTGCCTAAAGAGCTTCTTGCTGAGTACAAAATTACTCAAGAATAGAGGCATGAGGAAGTGCCTCAGGACATGAGAACTTGTATATCTATAGAATTGGATAGATATATGAAAAATGTGAATCCACCCAAACTCAATGGAGGAATTTTGGAAGATAGAGTTGAATCATGGCTAATAGAGATAGAAAAGTATTTTAAGATTCAAAACTACTTTGAAGTCACTAAAGAAATTTTGGGAGCTTACCAGTTGGTTGGTGAAACATCTACATGGTAGGACAATAAAAAGTTGGAAATGAATCTGAACTTAGCCACCACCATAAGGGATCAATTCTTAACATTGTTTAGATCACAATGGATTCCATAGTTGTACTTTGATCAAAAGCTTACATATTTTTAGAATATTAAGCAATAAGGCCTTTTGATGAATGAATATTGGGAAGATTTCACCAAAATTCTAAAGCATTCACCTCAATATCAAGAAAATGAGAGGTTTGGAATTAGGAATTTCATCATGGGATTAAAACCCTAGATTAATGGTGAGGTGGATGTGTATGTACCATCTGTCATGGACTAGGCCTTCGAGAAGGTAGTCAAATAGGAATAGAAGCTGAAATCTCTTGCCTAAGTCAGAGATAAGTTAAATAAAATGTTTAGAAGTTATAAACTAACTTTTAAAAAGAAGAACTAGAAGTAGAGGAGTGGATATTCCAAGATTCAATTCAAAAATAAGAATGTCAAATTCAATAGTTGTTTAGGCAACAAGAAACCTAGTAATGGTTTCAAGGGATCTTTCAAAGGAAACTAATAATCTAAAAGGAAGAAGTGATGATTATGCTTGTGAGTTTACTGAAGATAATTCATAAAACAAAGGTTCTACTCTAAAATAGGGAAATTTTTAGTAGTGGATTCATGCAGGAGTTGAAAATCAAAAAGTTGAATTCCAAGATTCACCCATAGAACTGTCAAGTATTTTGTTTGACCATACATTTTTTATTTTTATAGATAAAGGGGCTACATAATATTTTATTTCTTCTAGAATGTTTAATCTAGATTTATGGAAAATGCATGGTCATTACAATATGGGAATGAGTCAAAGGTAAAAGTTGACAAATGTTTAGTTGAAGATAAGATTAAGTTGCTTGAATTAACAATAGTAGTGTATATTTATACAACACTACTAGGGTCATATGATGTAATCCTAGGATTTAATTGGCTTATAAATCATAAAGCCAAGGTTGACTGCTAGCTAAACAAGATTGAGTGTTAAGATGGTTTTGTAAATTAGACACAAATTCAGGGTGAGAAAGGAGAGTTGAACCTTAGGTATATTTCTAGGATGTAACTGAATAAGGATCAAATAAAATGGTGTTATGCATTTATTGATATAGTAAATCAGATGGAATAATCAAAGAAACCACCCAACAAAGATTACCTTTTTCTTAGAAATTTCCATGATGTCTTTCTAGAGGAACTACTAGGATTGCCTCCCAAATGTGAGTTTGATTTCTTGATAGATATCATACCTAGATTAGAACCATAGTCTAAGGTACCATATATGGTGAAAACCACCTAATTGGTTGAGTTGAAGGCTCAAATTCAAAATTTGTTATCAAAAGGGTTGATTAGATAAAATGTGTCACTATGGGGTGTACTAGTTGTCTGTATCAAGAATAAGGATGGTAATATTTGCCTTTGTATTGATTACATAATGTTGAATAAGGTGAAAATTAATAAAATATATCTACTTCCACTTATTGATGATCTTTTTCATTAGATGTGAGGGGAAACAATCTTTTTCTAAATTGATCTTAGATCAGGATATCATCAACTAAGGATAAGATATGAGGATATTCTAAAAGTAGTGTTTATAACTTGATATGGGAACTATGAGTTTACCATGTTACCATTTGGTTTGAAAAATGATCCTATAACATTTATTAATCTCATGAATAGTGTGTTTGGGGATTATCTAGATCACTTTGTTCTAGTTTTTTTGGATGACATTATCATATATTGTAAAGATGAAGAAGAACATCTTCAACATCTGGAACTAGTTTTAAAACATTTGTAGAAGCACAAGTTGTATGTAAATTTGTCTAAATTTGAATTTTTTGAAGATAATGTGTAGTATATATGACATATTATCTCTTTGGATGATATTTTAGTAGATCCAACAAAGATAATAGCCATTATGGAGTGGCTAGCACCAAATAATGTGTACAAGGTAATAATTTTCATGGGATTAGTAGACTAAGAAACTCATTCCATTTTTTTATAAGATAGATAATATAATTACCTCTCTATAGTATAAAAATTAAATTTTTATCTAGTCAGATAAGTGTGAAGTACCCTTTTAAGAACTAAAAATGAGGCTTACTTTAGTACCATTGATAAGAGTTCTTGATCCTAATGGTCAATTATCAGTGACCATAGATACATCTAGGGATGGACTTGGAGGACTTCTTATGTAGGATGGTGTATTGGTAGACTATGAATCAAGGAAACTAAAGCCTTATGAGGTGAATTATGCCATTCATAACCTAGAACTTGTATTAATTATCCATGCTTTGCAATTTTAGAGGCATTATTTATTGGGAAAATTGTTTAAGCTCAAGATTGATAACTTGGGACTCAAGTGCATCTTCACCCAACCAAATCTAAATGCTCATCAAATAAATTGGTTAAAGTTCTTATCTTATTATGATTTTGATATTAACTATACCAAAGGCAATGAAAATAAAGTAGCTAATGCCCTAAGCTATAAGAGGTACATAATAGATATGGCTACTATTAGGGCTACTTTCAAGGATCAAGTGATTAAATTATCACTAAGATATGAAATATATGATTAGGTTAGAAAATCCTTTTTGAGAATGCTCAAAATCCTAAGTATAAAGAATTAATAATAGATAATGATGGTCTTTTGTGGTATAATTATAGGATGTATGTACCTAATAGAAAGAATTTAAGGATCACAATGATAAAGGAACTACATAATTTTTCATATTCAATACATCCAAGAGTAACCAAGCTCATGGCCAATATTAAACCACTCTATTTATAGAAAATAATCAAGAAAGATGTTGTGGATTTTATGTCTTATTATTTATAGTGTTTGTGTGTGGAAGTTGAACATGTGCATCCTACTGGATTGTTGTATCTACATGACTTACCATAATGGAAGTGGTAGGTGACCAGTATGGACTTTGTCCAAGGTTTACCATTGTCATGGATCAAGCATGACATGACCTTGGTAGTATTTGACAAACTAACTAATATAGCTCATTTTATACTAGGAAACTTGAATGATGATGAACCTACTCTTACGAAGATATTTGTAAGTGTATCAATTACATGGATTTTGAGAGAAGATCATTTTGGATCATGATCCAAAGCTGACTTCTAGGTTTGGGTTAACATTGAATTTAGCTTTGGGTATGCAACTAAACTTTAGCACTATATATCACCCATAGACTTATGGTTAAACAAAGTAAGCTAATTAGGGTTTAAAATATATCCTTCATATGTATTACATGGATCAATAATACAGGTGGGAAGAGTACATTTTATTGGTTGAGTTTGATTACAATAACTCATACTAATTAGATTTGAATATGGCATTATTTAATGCATTCTATGAAAGAATGTGTAAAACACCAATGAGTTGGGATATGTTGGAAGACAAGGTAGTCTTTAGACCTAAGATGATTTTAGAGATGGAAGAGTAAGTCAGGATAATTAGGTAGATATTGGTCAAGGCTAATGATAGACATAAGAGTTATGTTGATTTGAAGAGAATAACTAGGTAGTTTTTAGTAGGTGATAAAGTGTTTTTGAGTGTTAAGCCTCACAAAAGTTCAATTAAATTTATCAATTCATCAATACTTTCACCAAGATATGTTAGACCCTTTGAGTTTTTCAAAGTGGTCAACCCTATAGCATATAAGCTTACATTTCCACCAACCCTAACAATTTTTCATAATGTCTTCCATGTGTCTTATCTTAAAACATATATACTTGATCCTTCACATGTGTTATATTGGTATGATTTTTAGGTTCTAAATCTTAAGGTGGTCATGGTAGAACCAATCAGAGTAATTGACACTCACAAACTCTATTTGCATAATATAGAAGTGTCACAGTGTAAGGTTATTTGGGTCCAATACTTTGAGGATAATGCTATTTGGGAGAACTATGATGAATTATATAGAATATTTACACATTTTTTTTGTTTGATTCATTATTGGATATTATTTTATTTTATATTAATTAAAGTTAAATTTTAGAACTAGTGTTTGAATAAATGTCATCAGGATGATGACCACCTTTAGGATGGAAGGATGTCACATCACGGTTTCTGTTTAAGCTTGATAACCTTTTATCCATGGATTATTATGGTTTTTAGAGTGATTAACTACTATTTAATTAAGCTATATTCCATATGTTGTATGTGGAGCAGTTTTATGTTGCTTAGATTACATGATTAAATTGCTATGAGTTGGTTATACTTACATTATAATCATGTTTATTAGTATACAATAGTATTTATGGATATATATTGATGTTCTAGACTAAATACCTTCTTGTCATGAGGTGGATGCATGATATATCCATCTCTCAGAGCATGATAGAGGGAAAGCATCATTAGAGAGGATGGCATAGATGGAGGTTTTGGGGGATGACAAAAGAACAACTAGAAACCCACACACATACCATGATAGTTAGCATTATTTATAGACATTGATTGAATTGTTAGTTATAGTATGTCATATATGTTACTTAAATTTATATGATTGATTATTTTCTTTAGTTGTGATCTAGTTTTAGTTTAATTCTTATGTGGATCTAAATGTGTGTTTGCATTATTGTTGTAGTACATAGATTAAGTGAATATTGTTGCTTTATGATCATGTCATGTTATTGAATTCATGATTGATAATGTTATTACTTTTAATGGGTAATTAAATCTATATGATTAGTATTTACTTACTACTATCTATAAAATAACTAGAGTGTCTTTCAAATGTCTTAATACATTAGTTGGTTATTATGATACTTGGGAAATATCATTGTTTTGGCTTAATGCCTTTGTGTATAAAAAATAGTTAAAGACATTTGGGATAGTCTATATAGTGGTAATAATAAACAATTATGTTTTTATAATATCATTGTGTTTGATATTAGTATAGCATTTATTTAATTTTTATTATGGTCAAAATCTTGTTATTGACTTTACACTAGTTACTTTGCTATTCAAAGTCATGATAATGTTGATCATTGATAATTTGATTTAATAACTACCTAAGTTGTCCTATGAACTAACCCCTATCTAATGTTTGAATGCATATACATTAGTTCTATGTTAAGAAGAATTTCAAGTGATAGTTATCATTAGTAATAATAATACTTGGATGATGATAAGTTGGTGCATGGGGGTCAATGAACATGAATGTTTTGTTATGGCTATTAAAATGATTATTAATATCATTACAAATTTTTAGGAATGTTTAGGTTTTATAACCTATGTTTACATGATTTAAGCATCATTTTCAATCTTAAGCTATTTTTGGAGTTTGAGGAGACTTCATGATGAATATGGTAATGGACTACCATTTTTGTAGGTTTTATTGCATTGAACTTGCCATGCATTGCTCTATCCAATTATTGCTCCACTAGGGATTTGATAGAGATGGGTGGAGAAGAAATGCATGGAGGAGAAATTAGTAATCAGGTAAATAGAGAAAATAATAAAAAGTAAAGGGGCAAGATGGGAAGAGGAATAACACCATGGTAAAGAGAGGAAAGAGTGAGATCAGAGAAGGAATAAATATATATTATGGTGTAATAAATTACAAATTTGGAAGCTATTTTGAGGTTGGTAAAGAAATTTCATTATTTTGTTTTTGATAATATAGTAAATTTTTTATATTGTCTTACTATGTTTTTTGGAAATTACTTGATATATGTTTAAATAAGATACATATTTAGCCTTGTAGATGGCTCAACAATCCACAACTAAATGTATATCCCCAAATTCATTAAGATTTGAGGACTAGGACTGTGTGAAATTAATACAGTCAAATTAGGTTTTAGTTTTGTTGTGATAACTATAATTCTCAAGCTATGAAATTTTAAGATTTTGATAGTTTGGTTTTTAGACTGGTTGTCTATTGGTTGTTTTAAAAACCCTTATCTCATATATGCAGTCGTGAATATTATAAAACCCTGAATATATATGTTTAATAGGACTATGTATATGTTTTTTTTATTTTTCTTGAAGTAAAATATATAGGTGTGAGTAAAGTTTGTAGTATGAATGGGTCAATATTGCAATACTGTGTGTACCTATTATAAAATTATTGCCTAGATATGAGATATCAATCCTATTATTGGGTTTTAGTCTATAAAGAATAGACTGTATGCTTTTATTTTTAAATCCTTGAATATATATAAAAGGATTGTGAATATATATTTTTATTATATAAACCCTATAATTTTATTATTGGAATGGTGGAAAAAATAGAGCCATCCTAGGGTAGGTTCAGTGAGAGGCTATGTTCCATTTCAACATTAAGTTTCATAGTTATATGGACTTCATTTATGAGGTGACTGTTATACCATTTTTATATCTAATAACATATATATACAAACTATTATATATAATTTATATACTACTTATGTGGGTTGGGTATTCGATTTAAGCCTATTATGAAACTTGTAATGTGTTATGGAATATTTCTGCATATTCATTTATATTTCAAAAAATGTTATTATACGGAGTTGAACTTAGAATGATACATGAGATAGTTATCAAGGACTGTGCATATACTATAGTAATGTAAATGCTTATATTAGACTATGTAATGGATTTGGATGTTATATGGTTCTTAATTAATATAATTTGAATGTCAACTTGATACTCATTGATGTCTGTGAGGCTAGGGTAAAACAAAATCCTAAAGTGACAAAAAAGATTTACATAATAAATCTGAGTTGTCAGTTGATTTAAAATATTGCTTAGCAAACATCGCAAAATAGTAAATCTAGTTTAATAAACTCAAATTAAGGAAAATGAGAATAGGGGTTCATGAAGAGAGAAATCTTATGATTGATCTTGTATGTTATTTTTAGAATATGTATTTATATTGGGTTTATTCAAATTATATGAAGATCATAATGAAAAATAGTAATTGAATGAATAAATAGATGTATACATTATACTCTAAGGGTATAACATATGAATACTTAGAGCATAATGGATACATTATTAATTTATGACAACAATATTTTGATTTGTCTTTTGACAAAGTAAAAATTGTGTAAAAAAATATATACGGTATATATATCTAAATGAATGTAATGTATATATACATATATATAGTATATATTTGTATTAATGATATGAATGCATATAAATATGGTATATGTTATGACTGTTAATTAAGTTATAAATTTGTGGAGTTAAATACCATTTTTATATGCATATATCTCATTAAATGTACAACCCATTAATATGAAAGTTGGATTATTATTTAATTTGAGTTAAGACAATAATAATAAGGTATTTGACCCTTGAAATTAATTATTAATGTCTTGTTGTAATTTTATAAATGTGAACATCGAAGTAAATTGTGATATATGTTATTTGTCATAAATGGTTCTACATATGAGTTACTTTTGTGATTTAGTAACATGTAGACTAAGTATATAATAGACCCATATGGTATGGATTTTACTTCTTTACATTTATTATTTATGTAATTAATAATATGATTTGAGATTCATTGCATATATTTGATGGACTAAATGTATGTACTTTAATTATTTATGTATTTAACATGTTTTATGCCTGATTATAAGAAGTAATCTAATTGAATCAATTAGTTATGTTATAGTTAACCAAAAATCATATTGATGGCACTAAATAAGTAGTGAGATAGACTTCACTAGCTTACTTAACATCATCAATGTAATATTAGGGTAACCTCACCAAGTGGTGTGTATGAATTTGATTGATCCTTGAGATAATTAATTATTTGAAAGATTTGGCCAATGTAGTGTTTAGTTAAACATTTTCATTTTATAAGTTTGATTTACATGTTTTTGTGATATAATTTTATAATGTACTTTATTTATGGTACACATCATGTATTAGATGTCTTACAACACACAAGTACTAGCTTGTCTCTCTAGATTCATGCACCATCACTATCTACCCATCCATGAAGGGAGAGACATTCCCTATTTAGTGGATTGTGTAGGGGATCTATGGTTCATGGTTGGTGCGGAAAAGTGCTTGGATGATGATCTCCCTCCCCATAGTTGTACTTTTTGGAGACTACACTTGAGATTATCATAGGATACTTGAGTTCATTGAGACTCATGTTCCATGGAGCCTTATATCTTATATAATATTTATTATTGTGATATTATTATTGATGAAAATTCAATATTTATTCATTATTACATTGACAATAGTGGATGTAATATTAAATCAATTATGGTTGAAATTATGTATTTACTTTTTAGAATATATATAGTTAAAATTGATTAAATGAGCATTCTACTTGAATTGATTATTTATTATTATGGTGATCAGTAACTAATGGTTTGTTACATGTCTAATTTTTGTTGAAATACTTAGTGAATTTAATTTTGATCATTAATTATATTCTTTTGGTTAAGTCTATGTATGAACATGTGTAATTAATTTTTTTTTAAATTTATGCTATTCTAGTAAATCCTAGTGGGGATGTTACAATTTGACATTCTTGAATCCTTTCAAGACCTCCCAAGGATCTAAATTTTTTGATGCTATGGGAGTGGTATAAGACACATGGAATTTTCTCATTTTCTCTAGGATATGATAGATTAGACACCATTGACAACTCTATAAACTCCCAGGGATTTGAAAATTTTAACACTACAAGAATGGTATAAAACACATTAGTAGTTTCTCATTATATTTAATATTTGACATATATAATTCCCATGACAAATATAATACCTCTCAAGGCTCTAAAAAATTTGACATTGTGGGAGTGGTAGGAGACAAATGGAGGCTTCCCATTCAATCTAGGATCTGATATCTCTAATGACTTTGAAAACTTCAAGAATTCCCAGGGATCTAATAAATTTGACACTATGAGAGTGGAAGAAGACACATGGTTTACCCTCATTGGATATAGGATATAAAATCTCTAAATTTTTTGACACACTATGACCTATCGAGGCTTTTATAATCTTGACACTATAGAGTGGAAAAAAGACATGTGGTTTCTTCTCATTGGTTTCAAGATTTGATAAATATGACATCTCTAACACTCCAATTACTCCCATAGATATAATATTTATAAAACTTTTGGAGTGGTATAATACATGTGGCTTCTATTCATTGGATCTAAGATCTAAAAAATATAAAAAAAACTAAGTAAAAAAAATTTATCGATAATCAAATAGACACTTGTCAACTCAAAAACACTTCTATGAGAGTGCCAACTTAGACTTCATGACTACAACTCTAGGAAAAAAATGCATAATTAAAATTTTATAAACATAGTTAGCTAAAAAATGAAATGGAAGCCTTTTAATAAAACAATGGGTTAAATTGTAATTTAAACATACAAATTTGTGATATCTTTTTATATGCAACAAAGAATGCATGGTGAAACTTGAGAACCTTCTGATTAAGATTGAGCATAAATTGGTATTTTAATGCAAATAATGACCAATCATGACATGATTAAGGTGATAAAATTTTCAAATTTTATAAATATAGAGGTCTCCTTTTATTCTATTAAAATGGATTTATTGGTCACAACAAATGAAAAATATGTATGGAAAAAATTGATAGTGATTAGAAGTCATACCATGGACCTATCTTATTGAACCATTATAAAAGTGGATGGATTTACTTTTGATATAATAATAAGAATAAGCACTTAAGTCTAACTTGACACATGACAAGTTGGGATTGAATTCATTTAAAGGGTCATCTATGTGAAGAGTGATTTATTCTTTTATTTCACTCTTGAATTCATGATCAAGTTTGGAGGTGCCTTAAGTGTGTAAAACTCCTAAAAAGGTTATTTTTATTTTTTATAGATTGAACTAAGAAAGGAAGGCTCAATCATTACTCTACTACTAGTAAACATATATATCCCCAATAGATATACCTTCGATCTTGATCTAGGTCTTATTACATTGATATCCAATTCAAAAAGCATGTAATGGAGGTTGCCTAAATCATTCTTTCTTACGAAGAGACTTTGATATTTCTTGACTTTCATAATTCCTTTGACTTTGATGCCTTATTTATTTATGATCCGTGGGGATTGAGGACTAAGTAGGCTAAGGTGATTAGCTAATTTAGTGAGTTATTAAAGACCATAGGAAACTATTTTCTCATCAAATGAATTTATAGTGACTCCTTGATGTTATTTCAAGTGTTGTGATGATCCATTTTTTAGAAATAAAACTCTTCTTAATTTATATGCTCCATTTTAAATTTATGACTTCCCTCCTATTGGATGTTGTAAAATAAATTACCCCATCTATTATATTTTTAAATAATGGATGCCCAATTTTTATTTCTCTTTTTTGAATCATATTTGAGGCATGGATTACCTTTCTAAGGACCAAACTCACAGTAATAAGGACCAATGCTCATATTTAGCTTTAAAATTCTATATCCAAATATATAATTCATCATATGATGAGAATGGGGTCTCACTTATGAGGTCAAGATGATACCAGTTGGTTAGTAAAAAAATGGGAAAACATAAGGGAGGATAAGAAAAACAGCCAAAGTAAAGACAAAATTGATCAAATGATGGGAAAACACATGCAACAAAAGTAAACTAAACTAAAACTAATCCAATATTTACATTACCAAACCTTGTCTAGAGGGATACACAGAGATTATACCATATGGTCCAACCAAGAGGTAGTGATTAAAGAATTGTCCATTTATTGGTAGTGAGAGATCATTCTCTTAGAGATCCTTTAGTCTAAAAGCTATCTTCTGAAGTAACTTAGAAATCTGGTAAGGACCAACCTAGAGTGGGTCAATTTTATAATGCTACCCTCTCTTCTTAGGATATTTATCCAATGAATAGACCTATCTAACATTTGAAAAGAATTCACTTTTTCTTTCTTATCAAAACATATTTTAATAGTATAATGATTTTTACTAACATTCAATAAGGCTTCTTCTCAAGAATCCTCCAATTGAATGATATTCAACAACCCTGAGTCCACTTTTTCCTCACTTTCCATGTATTATTTCATGAAATTATAGATGTTAAACCTAAGTTTCATTGGGAAAATAGGCTCTATACCATATACTAGTATAAAAGGTGAACCTTTGAGAGGTTTATACTTGGTGTGATTAGCCCAAAGAGTGTATTTCAATAGGGAATGCATTTTTATGGGTCTTTTTTCTATGGAATTCTTTATTGAATCAAAATGGTTATTATGGTTTACTTGGTCAAAGAATTCCCTTGTAGGTATTAGTTTGATGAAAACCTTAAGGTAATTCCATTCTTGTAAGCCCATTCAATGATCTTGATTGATTTGAATGCATGATTGTTATCATAGACTTATGAATTTGGGATGCCAAATCATGTGTTTATGTTTTATTCAAAGAAGTTGATGACCTCCTTAGTTGTGTTATTCTTGGTCACCGCTAATTCTATCTATATTATGAAATAATTAGTGGTTGTAAATATGAGCTTATGGATAATTGATGAATCCAATGAATTCAAGTTCTCACTAAGAAAAAGGGCATTGTTCTACCCTGGGTTGAAGAGGAATTATTGTGTGAAATTCCTTCTTGATAAAGGTCTAACATTGATGGTAGGTGTAAACATGGGCATTGACATCCCTAAAGATTTTGGGTCAATAATATCTAACTCATAGGATATTATGGTTTTTGTTTTTTTGAAGGATGACCACTGCAAAATTTCTCATGGAAGTTATTCATGACTTATTTTTCTTATTTTAATAGGCATCTATGATATGTGCCCTAAAAATTATTTCAATAGAAAACTCCATTGTTCAACATGTAATGGGTTGGTTTCAGCCTATGGTCCATTTTAAGCATTTGATTTAGTCTTGGAGAAAGATTTACATAAAGGAGATAGTATACAATGATGGGTTTTACCCCATTTTTAGTAAATAATCAAAGCTCACAAATGTACAAAAGTAAGAATTCTTAGTCAATCAAATTAATCAATTTAAATAGTCAAAGAATTATAATTATTTAATAATTATCCTATAACTGATCTCCTTAATAATAGGTTATTTATTATAACAACTACCACTAACATCGCTCAAATATCTATTACAACTACTAACCACTCCTATAATATATCCTAAATAGGCTCACTTAATCTCCACATGATTTATTTTACCAAATCACTTATAATAATATATTTTATTATTACACACCTATATTTTTTCTCACACCAAATATATGTTCACACTAAATATTCCCAACATTATCTATGCTAATTTGAACATGAGAGTAAATAGACCTCCCAAAAATTTGGACACAAGGATGTAGGGTTCACCTGACAATATGTCCATTGCAAATAATAGATTAATTAAATTGAAAATTCAATTTTATTGAAACATGCATTCATATTATTATTTGAGAACTCTTGACTCACTATAAATACTATGATGAATATAAATGAAACTTACTTTAAAAGATGACACAAATAATATTAACAACAATCTTAAAATGTTCTTTAATAAACTGTTATTCAAATTTACTATATACCATAACACTAAAGTTAAAATACAATAATAAAACCATGAATTAATTTAAAACCATGGATATAAAACCTAATAAATTAAACTATATTAAATTAAACTCATTAATATAAATAAAATATTTAAATATAAAATAATATCACCTAAATAAAAATAAAACAAAACCTAGCAAAAACATAATTAAAAAACAAAGTAATATAAAAATCATATACCTAATAAGCCAAAACCATGTTACAAAACCTAAAACTATGGAATAAACAAAACAAAACAAATAAAACTTGTAAATTCAAAAACCTAAAAAATAGAAAATTTTAAACTATAAATAAAACCAATGTAGAAAACTAAGACCTAAAGTTGTTTTTCACTTTGAAATCATGTTTTAAAAAATATGGGTTGTGTAAAGAGACCAGGTTGGACAGCTTGGTGATGAGACAATATACAGATCCCATGAATAATATTTAATTGTTCTATGTAATAATTAAAAAAATGGTTTTAGCCACTATTTTGAAAGGGATTGCATTCATCACAAAAGTTAAGACAAGGATGAGGAGATCTACTATCTCATAGAGCATCCTTGTAATTGAACATACTTGCATGATGTTGATCCATGAGAATAGGTTTGAAAACCAATGTAGAGTTTTAATGTAAAATCAAAACCCTCAAACACATGTTTGATTAGTAACTAATTGAAAATTAACGAAAGCTTTGTAATAGATTATACAACATTGTGCTAAATGTCTACAAATTCATAATATCAAACCTTAGAAATCAAACCCTTCACCAAAGAATCTGTATAATCTTGTATAGCTTGATAAATATTATTTTTATATCTAAACCCTAACACAAACACACACACACACACACACACACACACACACACACACACATGCACACACACACGCGCGTGTGCACGCACGCACACACACACACACACACACACACACACACACACACACACACACACACACACACATAGATTTTGATTTTTGGTGTGAAAAATAGTGGACAACATGGAGAATAAAAACTACTAAGAGAATGAAAAGTATGGAAATAGGAGTGAGATACAATTACATGATGAATTCCAAAGGATCACACATGGCTCACATTGTTCAACCCTTGGAAGAAATAAATAATGGTGAACAAAAAAAATGATGTTATTTACACAAGGTCAACATAATAGATCCATTGTGTTTTGTGGAGAAACATAATGAGTGGTGAAACAACAATGCTCATAGAGGTTTAGATAACCTACTTTGATACCATTGATGGGTTTTATCCCATTTTGTATTAAAGATCCAAATCTCACAAATATGTATAAGCATGAATTATTGGTCAATAAACTTAATTAATTTTATTAATCAAGACATTAAAATTATATAATAATTATCCCATAACCACTCTCCCTAATAATAGGTTAGTTTTTCTAACAAATAACCACTAACATCCCTCAAATATATCTTCAACAATCTCACCTAATATATACATGATTTATTTAATATAAATCCTTTCAATAATATATTTTATTATTACACACCTATATTTATTCTCACATTGAATATATGTTCACACTAAAAATTCCTAACATAGAAATGGGTCATACCAATCCTCGTGGACCATTTCTTATTGGTCCAATTACACCATAATGATCATTGGGTTAATCTCAATAATAGTTGAGTGAGGCCTTAGCCTTAGAACGAATTAATAGGTTTTATTTCAAGACCATATTTTTTATCTTGTCCATCCATCTACCTATATTATCTCATAGATCATTCTATCCCAACATGAGTTTTATGGCTAGATCCAAGACAATAACATACATCTTATTTCCAAGGATGGAACGACAAAATTTATTCATGGAATTAACCACGTCATAATCATACTTATCTAGTGTGGAGTAATTCAAATTATCATGTTTCAATTTTATACTCATAAAGTCTATCAAACATTCATCCCCATCTATCTTCTTAGTGAGTACCATAGCTATGGTGTACTTTGAAGCAAAAGAGTAGAGATAGAAATTTTTCATGTAGTATGGGTTGATCAAGGATAGTGTTTAGATGATGGTGTATTTAATTTATTGGAAGTATTTCATAACTACATTGGTTTATTCTACCTTTTATTCCTATTTTAACATCATGTTTAGTGGATTAACAATCTTAATGAAACTAAATATGAATTTTCACAAAAAATAAAATTTTCCAAAAAACGATTTTTAGTTTTTTACTATTAGGAAGAGGTATTTTATTAATTACACATGCATACTGAGGATTGATATATATACCTTCCTTGGTGATAACATTACCAAGGAGCTTATGTTCCATGATGTTAAAGATGCTCTTTTTTAGGTTGAGAGAGATTATATGCCTTTCGTACCTTTCTAATATATTATGTAGATGGTGGATATGATCATACTTATGATTTCAAAAAGAATAAATTCATTCATTTAAATAACTATGCATTTACAATAAGTCCATCAAAATCAAATTCTATAGCTCTCTAAAAAGTGGATCCTTCATTGATAAGGTTGAAAGGCATTCACTTGTGAGTGAAAGTGCCCCATTTGGTTTTTAACATAGTCTTTATTCTATCTTCTGGGTTTTTCATACCCTAATTTTATCTTGAGAATCCATCTAGAAAGGACATAATCTAGGATCCACTCACCACTTGGATCACCTCATGTAAGGAGGTAAAAGGGTAGTTATCTTTATTAGAAGAATTATTTAGATTATAAAATTCAATACACAGTCATATTTGCCCACTCTTATTATGAATGGGTATAATTTGGATACCCACTTAGAGTGATATAATATGAAGATGATCCTAGACAAGAGTAGCTTATGACCCTCCTTATGGATAAGTTACTCTAGGATTGGGTTCACTGGTCACTACCTCTATCTAAAAGGCTTCTAGTTTTGATTGAGTGGGATAATATGCATGATTACACTTAGGATGAAGACCTTGAGGTCACCATAGGTCCAAGAAATAACATCCATGTATTGTAGTAATAAACTTTTTATTTGTTCAATTTTAGTAGGATTTAAATTCAAGCCAACATCAACACCTAAGGGTTAGTCTGATGATCCTAGATTAATAATTCTATACCTTTGATCTAGGTGTATTGGTTTCTCATGTTCATGTTTTGTCTTGTCAAGGTTGAATATCCTCTCAAGGGAGATAATTCCCTTTGAGACTATTTTTTTATGTTCATAATGCCATTTTAGTCATAGTCCTCATCTTTGGGGTCACCTTTTTGGCCTTATCTATAACTTGGGTATCAAACACTCTCAAGTTATTAAGAAACTCTAAAATATGGTACTCACATTTATATAATGAGAATTTATTCACATTTTTTGGGACTAAGGGACACATGATGAGCTCTACTAATAATTTACATAGCTTTGAGTCATCTAGGGGTGTCATATTTTCAATATAAGTTTCCAATGAGTCAACAACCTAGTTTTACTCTATGGGAATGGGGATGACATTAAAATCATGAAAATTTTCTATCAAATACCATGACCAATGTTTTTACTTCCTCAAATAAGATAAATTTCATTAAAACTTGCTCCTAACCTGGTTTAATACTAACTTAGAATCCTCAAACACTATTAGTTCTTTGACTTTATGTTTAAAGGAGAACTATAGTCTTAAGATCAAGGATTCATATTTTTTAAGTTTATTTGGATATGGGAACTAAAAATTATAGGCATAAAAGTGTCACCTCCAACTTAGATCAACAAGTAGGACTCTAGCTCTAGAACCTTACTTAGGGTAAGCCCCATAAAATTATAATGACCATAAACCTAGTAACCCATGGTCATCATAAATTTTTATCTTAGCTTTTTTATATTAAAAGTGTATATTCCTATGTTATAAGATATTAGGTTTAACCTTTCATTTATTATGTTTAATTTTTTGATCATATGCTTTATCCTAGCTTTTTTGTCAACATAGATTTGATTGGCCATGCCTCTAAAGTTAACACATGTGGGAAATGTTTGTAACCATATATATATATATATATATATATATATATATATATATATATATATATATATATATATATATATATATATATATATAAAGGTTTTTAGACAAATCCCCACTAACTATCATCCCATAATATTTTGTGATGTCTATAAATTGATGGACCTTGGGCTCAAACTTTGATTGCATATGCACATTTAAGAGTTCACCCCCTACCTTAACCATAGAATTATCTAGTGGAAACAATATTTTGTATTATTTAATGGGATTTAACCCTAAATTTTGGTAGATTCTTCGGGGCATAACATTTCCTAAGGATTATAAATCAATTAAGTAGTTGTGTATTTAGTTTCTAAATAGCCTGATTATAAAGTAGAAAGGTGGAATATCAACATTATTCTTATGTATGAGCATGTTAGTGTGTCCAAGCTTAGACTTTGTTTGAATTGGTTTTTTATTTCAAGGACTTTAAGAGGAGATATATTTGATTAGTGATTTATACAATCTCATGGAACATAATGTTCACTTTGATCTTCTTCATGTCCTTCACTATGTTGTATCTAATCTTTCTAGGAGTGGATAGATATCTTAAGGGAGATTGGGGTTATTAGCTTTTGGTGGTGGATGATCATTTATTTCATTGGGATTAGGAGGGATTACACCATTATTAGGAGTGGATGTGGTAGTGGGTTATTATTTTGTATAATTTCTAAGAGAGTATTTTCCATTCATATGATGAGAAATCATGTATTTATTGGTGGCTTCTTCTGACTCATTATCCTCTTAGCTAGGGAAATCCAAGGTTTATAATACCATATTAGTGTTGGGGGTCTTAAACTAAAAGGGGCTTCAACCTATTTTTTATCAATGGGATGGTTTAGGACCACCTTATATTCTTACATTTATCTCTATAACATGTTGAATTCACTACATAACTTGATATAATTGAGATCCACATGATGGGATGTGTTGTATACATGACACTAGTTTGGAAAGGCTAATTTATTAAGTGAGGGATATTGTTGTTAATTAGATTATTTTTAGGGATTATTGTATCTATGGTAGGTGAAATTTCTATTTGAATTCTCACCAGTAGGGCTCCTAACTTATCTTTGGAGGCCTAAGAAGTCATTATTGATCTTACACACCATGTATTGTATAGCATATAACTTATTCTTAATGTATTATCAGAGTATGCTTTGTATTTTTTTCATGAAAAGGACCAATGGTTGATTGTGGTATTGTGTCTCTACTTCATTATTTCCTAGTTAAGGAATCCCAAGTGTGGGTTAAGAGTAACATGCCTCAAGGGAAGCTAGTTTTTCATACCTACATATAATGTCATATGCAAAATTTAGCTAGTGGTAAAGAGAGGATTTATGGTAGGTAGGTTTGGAAATACAATGAAGATGATAGGAAAAATATAGCCTTGAGGGTTCAAATTTATGTCCACTTTGATGGTCAAAACATAGGTCAGGGGTAAGTCTACCATAAATGGGTCTATGTGTAGGAACATGGGAGTCATCTAACACATTCATGTACATTTTGATACCTAATTGAGTATCCAACCTATACAACACAATTAATGGGATAATTTGGATATCTATTTATGTAAGAGAATATTGATATAATACACTTGGATCAATAACTTGAACAAAATTGAACAAGAATGTGTTATAAAAATTTTCTCAACTCATGATGGAGTTTCATGAAGGTTTAGGAACAAATCATAGGATGCGTCCATCAAAGTAAATGGAAATAGTCTATAGGAAGCATCCTCATGTTCTACATTTATAAGATTGAGTGAAATTTTATATGAGGTCACATGTTTTTTTATGATATGCCACACACCTAGCATGAATCATTAGAGGTATCTCTCTAGGTTTTTGGGTAGGGCATGATTCGCTCCAAGGACATTAATGTAAGACTTGTCTAGTAATTCCATGGGGGAAACCATAGGTAAGGGTATGTTAGATTTGCTATGAGAGAATGATATATTTGGGGTAACTAAAGGTATCAATCTTATTCTATTAGATCAAGATCTCTTATGGATTTATAAAGGTGATATTATCAATCACTTAGGACCAACTAAATATTTGGTGATCTACACAGTATACTCTAACTTACTCTTGGTTTGGATAATAGTTTAAAGCATTTTTACTCAATTATAAGGGGTGCCATTTTTATAGTGTTAGTTATTTTTTGGTACAATATCTCATTCTCCCAAATACATCTGTTGATTTATATGTACTGAGTGAGCTTGAGGAATAATTGGGGGACTTACATCTTCCCATTTTAGGATTATTGCTAAGACAATCTAGGCATGAGTTAAATGTATTATCATTCATTAAATATGATTCTTTAAATATATCTCCAAGAGATGTGACACTACTACTAGAGATCCAATTCCTAATTTCTCTTTGACACCAAATTTCTATACCACTAAATATACTAGTTATAATAAATTCTACCAATCAATCCTACTTTGTTTCATTTCATAGTTTATAAATAGAAGGGAAGGATCATTTGATAATAAATAAACATAAAATATGGGATTAAATAGGATGGTATAAAGGATTATTTATAAATAAATTGTGATAAAAATGCCTTGAGAAACCAAAATTATGCCTAACTATAGCTATACCATTATATGCTAAGTTTCATGAAAGTTCAAGCTCTAGTCACATAGGGAAAGAGTCTAACAATAAGGGTTTATGATTGGTTTAGGGATATTTTTTATGAATATTTACATATATACCCATAGATAATAACACATAATTTAGGTCTTCATTGATTCCAATAAATCAAAAATAATCAGAGAATTTAACTAGAACAAAGGGAGTTCATCCTAATTAATGCATAAACTTTACATAACAATATAGATAAAATTTCTTGGCATTAGTATCTATCTGTTAAAATAGGAAGAGTGTGGAAGACATCCAAAAAATCCAAATAAATTTGAATAGAAAAGTCCAAATTATAATTAATCTTAAAATATTTATTTATAATTGAGTTGACCCTTATAAGATAATACACAACAATATTTATTAAAAATATATAAGACCCACCTCCTATTAACATGATATCTTATCCTTAGACATCATGGCCTAAAATTGCTACAAAAAAATTATACCAAAAAATTACCCATCTTAAAAACAAATAGAACATAATTACCAAGGCCCACTAAGAAAGGATCAAGAAGAGATTAGAGGTGGGCCATTCCCCAAACACTTTACTAGAACTTGATAAGATACCAATGATGCCAACTTCTTGGTTGAAATTACACACATTTATTAGTGGATCACATAAGAAAATTTCTTCCTAGGGAAATAGTATCTCATAAACTTTGAGTGGGGATTCTGAAGAGTGTGGAAAAGAAATACGTAGAGTGGAGGTTAGTCTTGTGTTAGTCCAAGAAACAAAACTCAAACATACGCACTAAAATCCTAACATTTATAACTTATACATGAGGGAGATCATAGGTAACAATCATGCACATGAAACACAAATAAAACATAGAAGAAAATCTTCTAATACCTTCCTTGGAGCTCTAAATGGCTTGTTGAAATGGCTTGATTGGCTTGTGAATCAAGAAATTTTCATCAATGAAGATTTGTTGGCTTCACATTTCGTTGGTACCTTGGCTTTGATTATTTTCATTAACATTTTGGAATGGTAACATTAATTATATGAGGCATATTGAGTAGATCCTACATAATAACTACAATATTTAATCTTATAAATGAAGGGGTATGGTTTTGTATCTATAACCTCAAGAATTAACTCTCACCCAAGGTGAGTTAAGGTTGATTTTAAAAATGGAATGGGTTTAAACTAACCCTAGGTGACTTGAGGATAACTCTAGTTGATTTAAAATTAGTCATGTAATTATGATTTTAAATTACTAGGCATGGCTCTCAAATTAGATATTTTGAGATATTTTGGAAGAACTTGATAACTCATAAAGGCAATGATGAAAAGGTTTAATATTTTGAATTTTGGAATTTCCATTTTTAGTTATTCATTAATTACAAATGGATAATTGAACTAAGTATTTAATATTGTTTAATTAGATAATTCAATTTGATTAGCATTTTTTCTCTTTTAATATTTGATCAAGTTCCTCGCTTAATGGGTCCATAGGCTAACTTTCTAGTTGTTATGTAGTAAGGTGGTTAGGGATGAAACTATGAGAGGTTATTGTTACATACGAGCTAGTATACAAAATAGGGAAACCTTAACATGATTATCAGATTTGATGAATGTTTCACAACCAAAATTGGGATCTTAAGTGATTTTTAGGCTTAATTTGTAATGGTTGGTAGGAATTAGTCAGAAGTCTAGTCAAAATCTAGTTATGGATAAAATTGGATGTTTAAAGTTTTCCCCTATTTGGGAAGGCAGTTAAATCTATAGGAAAAATAATGTCTTATCAAATAATTAAATTTTCCTATATGCCTTGATGGACCCCAAAATATGGTTAAGTGTTTTGGTATTTTAGCATGAAACTGACATGACATGAAAAGAGCTTAGCATAGAAAGACTATGGCATAAAATTAGGCTGGTGTAGAACCAATGAGGAAAAAAATAACAAGGGCACATAAGCACTAGCATGAGAAGACCTAGTTAGAGAATAAAATCAACTATAAGTAACCCAAAGGCATAGGACATGGAATAGTAAACAAACTTGGGGAATACATGCTAAGTGGGAGATGGTTAAGGAATGATTCTCAAGGTTCACCCAAACCTTATCCATTAGGATTTTTTCACTGGCCCTCAAGGAGATAGACACATGGAAACAATGATCTAGCATAGAATGAGTATATAGGGGATGAAAAGGCCCAGGTCCTTAGGAGACACTAGTTAACAAACTACCACAACTCTCAAAAAATAGAGAATTAATTGGCCAATTACTCATGCCATTTACGTTGTAACCACTTGGTCAGGGATAAAAAAGTATAATTACCCCTCTATGAAAGCATTTCACATGACATATTTTTTTGGCATCATTTTACAAAAGCATAATATAGAGTTTACAATATTTCAATTAGTCCTATTGTTCAAGTTCTATTTAAATAATATTTATGCACATATGAGTGCAAGTGGCTCTGTTAAGACTTAGTTTTGTTATTATTGAAGTAATTATGGTTAAAATTTAATATTAGTTTTATTCAAGTCTTTACTTTTTATAAGTAAAATATCTAAACTTTATGGCATTTCTTTATGTAATTATGGTTGTCAAGTGTAATGATACTAAGATTAAAGTAGTGTATCTAAAATTATATGTAATTGATAATCAAATATAAGTCTTTACCCAAATAATATGACTAATATGTTACTACACAACATAACCCATAGTAACTAGTCTCTAATTGTACACTTTGAGTGAGCATGCAATACCATAGTCTTACATGAAGGGACAACACACTAGCTCATTGGGGCTAAACTTAAATGCAAAAAACATTATTAAAAATAAAAAAACCAACATTTTGGTTCCATTGCTAGGACCTGTAGTTCTTGATTTAAAATAATGGAAGATGTTTTAATGTATCACCCTTGAGAGTATTGAGCAATTAATTACTTTGGTTGAGGATAATTTTGTGGTTCCTTACCTTGAACCATGAGTTTTCACGTTTTAGTGGGTAGAAAAAAATCTCTATAGTACATTATATGAAACTTTCTTTGTTGAAGTCCCAATTTATTTTCATACTTAGTTATCTTCTTATGATCAAGTTCGATCATAAAAATCTAAGAAAAAATAGTATTGGATGTTAGAATTACAAAGACCTTTAGCATGAGTCAGAACACTGTGGACATAAGATGTTAACATCTAGTGGAGAGGAGTGTTAAATAGCTACATATTGGAGTATCCTATAACTACCTATTCTTGTCTTGAAGAAGCTAAGTTCCAATTCCTTAGATAACCATTATCTAATATATTATACATTTCTCATTATAAATAAAGAAGTTGTTTATTGACTATGGGATTAAAACTATGCTAATAGAGAGATAAATCCATATTTTCATGATCTACACATTTGAAGGGGAGTAGAAAAGGGTTGATAAAGGATTTTAGGATCATAATGGTAGCCAATTAGTAGGCATTATAGAAACAAAAATATGATGAAGCTCGATAGATGGTCATAGGAGTAAGTGGCATGGGAAGGGATAGGGTGAACTTAGGAAGTGATGTTAGGATCCATAGGGAAGCAAAAACACATAAATAATACCTGATCACTTTTGAACCACACCTCATGTTGCTTTTATCATATGAAAGAAAACCTAGATAGATAATAGAAATTGAAGAACTAAGTTTTAACCAACCAAATTCCCCAACCATATTTGACGCTCATGATTTTGAATTAGACAAATTATGTATACATAATTGGGATACAAATATCATGAAATTAGAATATAATCCTATAAGGGATATTGTAACTAAGCCAATTGTAACTCATATGAACTTAATAATTTATTTCCCTCTTCAAGGTAATTTTATGGAATAATTTAGGATGATTGGAGGACCTAGTATTCATATTGGATAGATTATGGTCCCAAATATTATTATCCAACCATATACCACACCCCATGGCATAGGTGTTACTACTAGAGGTGTTGGAGGTGGACTAAGAGGTGGCACAAGAGGAATTAGAATTCCCCATCAAGGGATAGGATCTAAGTAATCTCAAAAATCACAAGTGAAAGCACCTTAATTACTAATAGTCTATTATTGAATGATGATTCACTTACCTAAACATTGAGGCATGGAGAATGCTATATAACATATCCATAAGTGTCAACTTATTTGGAGGGTATGAGGAATCACTTCTTCTTATCAAAAGGCCACACAACTCATGACTACACTTTTGGAGTGAGTTCATAAATGTTATAGAAATTTCAACCCTCAACAAGTGGTGGTTGACTATGATCATCTCAAAATGGCATTCCTTTAGGAATTTGACATTCTCAAATTTGAACAATAAATTATTGTTGTGGTAAAGGATATAAAGAAGGAACTTACTGAAAGTGTACAAGAATATGATACAAGGTTCAAAACACTTTTTTTATAGATATCATTTGAAATTAATGATGATCAAAATGCCCAATGGTTCATGGGAGGTTTTTTACTTCACTTTTGAGGAACACTATCTTAGAAGACCTTCACTAGCCTATGTGAAGCTTTAGAATATGCCCTACACACTAAATCTCTTGGTCATATTGACACTAGGATTAGTCCCTTCATGGAAGGCCAAATAGCTTCAATGGAATCACAACTTGAAAAAAACTACAAATAATGTGTATGATACATGTAATGGTCTTTGGTACATTGATTGTGAATATGAAGGGCATAATTGAAGCAACTTCTCATGTAAAAACATATGTGTTATACTAAAGTATTCATGTGAAATCTACCATTAAGATCATGATTTATGCTATTGTCCTCTTTTTCAGTGAGCCACACATTCTAAGGTTTTGAAATATTGTAAAATATGTGATGCCTACACCCATTACATAAATGATTATCAATTGATTAATGATATCCATGAAGCACATGCACTTAGTATGCACTAAAACATTGTGTCTAACAATTAGGATAATGGTGGATATCAGTGTCAATGTAGAGGAAAAGGATGAGGAAGTGGTCATTTCCCACCAAGAACATGTTATAATTGTAGATCCCTAGACCACTATCAAATAAATTATCCACTTTACCCTATGAGTTTTTTGTAAAAAGGACCATCAGTTGGAAGAATGTCCTAACTTATACATGGCCATCACTCATGAGAGAAATGAAAAAGGTGTAGGTATGATTCACATTGAGAAACCACATTGGAAATATCACTATGAATAGAAAAGGACAATCTCAATCTACATTTACTCCTAATGAGAAATTATAATGTGAATAGCCTTGGGTGAGGAAGTATCCTGATGCCTAACAAAAAAGGGATGTGCTCTTGCTCTAGGACACTATGACACTAGTATGAGAACTACAAAGAGAAATTTAATTTCTTAAGGACTAAGAAGAAAAATAATGTGTTGATATGTAGAAGGTATCATAGCCTCAAAACATGGTGTGAGATGATTTCCATGATGTTTACAAGCATATGCTAGATGAAGATATTGCTCCTTAACTAAACAATTGGCTTAAGAATAAAGTGAAATCACCAATTGATGCTCAACCTCAAATGACTCAGCAAATTGAGGATCATCAGTTAAATCATGCTTGTCAACAAGATAGCCCTATTCCCCCTAACCCTCTAGAACACAAAGAAATAATAATGAATGATACCATCAATGGTTGAGTAATTTAGGACATCTTATTTGACATTGGTGCTAAAGTTAACATCTTCACCAAGGATGCATGATGCAAGATGGCTAGTCTTGCATTAAAACCTTCACCACATGTATTTTTTATGGATAATAAAACTTGTGCATTAATAATTGGTTTCATCAAGAATGAAATGGTTGATATACTTGGAGAACCTCTCAAGGTTGATTTTGGAGTTCTTGAGTTATTAGAGGTTAATGAATTCCCATCTCTATTGGGGTGACCCTAGTGTTTTGAAAATAATGCAGACTTGAGTTTTAAAAAGTGTTACATCAGTGTTGAGAATGATGATTAGCATGTTATTATTCCCTTAGCTATAATGTCACTACCTGAGATGGTGAGCAACATGATCCTACTCCTAATGGAATATTTAGATAGATGGACATTTAGTCCCTTATGATACTACAAACAATGATTTTAATTGTTGGGCACATGGTGACTATGACCTCATTGGAAGCATGTGCAGTGCCATTAGTAGTTGGGAGAATGTTCTATGCTAGTACCATAAATGCCATAGGTTCATTCACATTCTTATTGGTCAAGTCAAGAGGGGACCAATGATATATTCACACTTAGAAAGACTTAATGTAGCCCTTTAGTTTCATGGGTAAATGGAATTCCATGATTTTATCCAGTGCTTTAAAGAATTTTATCACTCTAAAAATGATCATATATGATCTTTGGATCACCTCTTTGATAGTATAGATATAAGATGGTGGTGAACCCATCATGAGTGACTTATCTAATGGGATCAAGTATGCTTTGATTTACATCACTATTTCCCTTATGATAACTGAGGTAGAGGAACAATCAACTATAATAGAGTACAAGCACCTAAACCCCATATAAAGGCATGTGAGTCAATATGGAGAGTTGATGAGTCTTACATACTAGAATTCTTGTGGGTATATGCATTCTATGTAACTTTATGAACTTGGGCATGAGAATGGTATGTTCATGAAAATTGATATATGGGTACCCAATTTTGGCATCTATTAAAGGAAAACATGAACTTAGCACTATCTTATTCCTCTTCAAGGATGGATTTGTACCTAACTCTCCAAGACATGCATGAAATAGTTATTGGTGACCTTAATCCCATCAATGATTACCTAAGATATATCCATACTATCCTATAAGAAGGTTTATTTCTCTTCAATGAACCATATTCAAAACTTATTCATGTACTTTAACTAATGCTTAATCATGACCTGTGTGAAGAGATACACATAGGAAAACATAAGATAATGTTTTAGGTATAATAAAGTGAAAGGTCCAACCCACTTGACCCTCTATCAAATCACTTAGATGTCCCTTAAGACTATGCACATGAGTTATTTATGACACTAGTCCCAACATAAACCATCCTTACTTTGGGCCCATTCAAACTATTCAATGCAACATTAGCACAGAGGAAGAACTAAAAATAGCTATTGTAGGTAACTACTATATTAACACAAAAGTTTCAAAGATATCTGAGTTTATAAAAGAATACCAAGATGTCTTTACAAGAATTTATAGTGAGATGAAAGGAGTATCCCTAGGTAAAATTCATATTAAACTATTTTATGGTAGTTGAAAAGTTAGGAAAAGTCCATATACGATGAATCTTAATATATGAGCATGCGTAAAGGAAGAAATTAAAAGTATGCTACATGCTCGAATACTCACCCCAATTGTTGAATCTGAGTGGGTCAATCCCATGGTGATAAGTATAAATAAATATGGACACATCATAATTTCCATTGATTACCAAGTGCTTAATGCATCTGTTAGGAGGCCCCTTGTCCAACGATATCACAATTGATTACTTATATATGAGCAATTGAACACGGAAATTATACCAGAATGATTAAGAAACTAGAAACATGAGACAACAAAGAATTTGAGAGACAATACACACAATTGTATTAGATAATACTAGAAGAAAATACAAATAAGGAAGATGCCACTTCTCCCTCCACCTCAAAGGCTTGCCACACCTCAAGACCTTCTTCCCTCTCTCTTGCTCAAAACAAAACCAACTCTAAAACCTAAGTTACAATCCCTCCTTGAATGCTATAGCTGATCTCCTTGACCTTACACCTGTAGATCTCCTTGACCTTGCTTGCTTCAATGCTCTTACTTGATCAATATGATAATTACAATACATGCCTCATGGTTCTTTAAATAGAATCCCATGGTTACAAAAATAGACCTCTAACTACTAAAATTAGACACAAAGGTCGCAACTTAAAATAGTCTCTTAGCATGCAAACACTCGGTTTAACTAACTAACTGTTCGTAAACAACAGTTCTGGACCGCACAAGTGACCAACATCGGTCCCTACTTGTCTGGTGCTGCCGATGTCGGCCGACTCTCTGCCATCGCCGGTCTCCTTCTCCACTGCATCTGACCGACGTCGGTCATACTGCCGATGCCGGTGGCTCTGGTTCTTTAGCATCCTTTCTTCATGTGTGTGCAAATGGTTAAAGCTTTTAACTCCACACCCTAACAATCTCCCACTTGGAGATAAATATTTGCAACCTATACCTATACCTGTACACCATCTATTTTGTTCCTTAGGCCCTGTATCCCTCTTCAAAGTCACCCTTGAAGACCAACCACCACGCAAACCTGTGATGCTATATCTGTCACCTATGCCACAAGAACTTTGCTGCTCCCAAATTCTTCATGACATACTTCTGAACCAACTCTACCCTTAGCTCAGAAAACTCCCTGTTTATGCAACCCTACAAAAAGTAACACAATACAGTAACAGGATAATGTAGCTAATATTATCCAACCTGGTAAAGATAAAATACAATGGTCAAACCTCCATTGCTCTGGAGCTAACTCAAGACCATATACCATAGCCTTCTGTCTCAGATGTCCATCCACTCTCTTCTCTAAAACGGGAATCCATCCCTCTATATCTAGCTGACAACTCCACCAACAAGTACCTATTTGGCTCTAATCCAAGGACTCACACTCCTCATCCATGTCAAGCTCCCACTATTTCTAGATTCTACCTGCATTGCTTCTTCCATCTTCCTAGTTCAAGACTATCAGTAAGCAATATAAAGAAGGTGAACAACGAATATGAGGTTCACATACCTTTTCTGACCTCTGTATGGGTGTTTGAGACTCATAGATCCACCCAACATCCGTTCTAGTGACTGATCTCGGCCAACTCCCAGTCTGCTCCCGACCGATGTCAGTTCCCCGCACTGATCCTGACTGCCAACGTCGTTACCCCTGACCGACGCCGGTGTCCCCCCTGCCGATGTCAGTCCTAATAACTGATGTCAGACTTCTCCTGTCTGACCTACCGACCCTGCTGGTCTGCACATGACCGAAGCCGGTGTCTGGATGACCGATGTCGGTTCCAAGTAACTGACATCGGTGCCTGTGTGTTCTCGTGAGTGATGAATTCTTCATCTGTGAGCTCTTTTTGGATCAAATCTATATCCATGCTTCCCTGCTCAGATTTATTTACTGCCTGTAACTATTCTAAGGCCTTCATCTCCTCCATGAACACCAAGACATCCATGTTCTTGTCAAAAGCCTCAAATTTCCTTTTCCTGCAATGAATTCTATCCATGCCTTCTGAATTTGAACACATACCTTTTGAGTCAAGAACTTCCATTCCCTTCTTGTTCATGTGACCCTGCCTATTAGACCACATATACGAATCTGCACCAGAAGTGGAATCAGTAGTACAAGTAGATAGATAAAGAGTACCTACTTTCTTACCTCTTGCTAAAACAAGTGCTCCCTTGGTAACTTTCCAAGAATCCATTGTGAGGGTTATTTTGCATCCCTCATCTCCCAACCTTCCTACAGAAATCATACTCTGCTTCAGAATTGGAACATGCATGACCTCCTTCAACACCCATGTGTTGTCAATCTACAATCTCAGCTACACTTTCCCTTTGCCAACTATCTGACAAGGCGTACCATACCCTAAATAAAGAACTCCAAAATCTCCCTGTTCATACTCATGAAACATATCTCTGTTTGGGGATGCATGAAAAGATGAACCAGAATCTAATATCCATGATCCTACGTGACTATCCAAAGAAAGTATGAGAGCATCCTGTACCACAATATTTGTGTCCTTTGCTTCTTCCATACCTGTATGTTGATTCTCTTTATCTCTCAACCAACACTCCTTCTTTTTATGTCCTTTCTTTCCACAAAACTAGCAGGTAATACCTTTAGACTCGGATCTCCTTCCCAACCTTGATTTCCCTTGCTCAATCTTCTCCTTTTGCCTTCCTCTGCTTTCCACACTTAGAGCATTTCCTGATGATTCACCTGTGCTTCTCCTGCGTATTTCTTCATTCAAAATCACACTCACAACATCATCAACCTTTAAGATTTTAGAAGCAGATGCAGAGTTACTTACTGCCATAATCATACCGTCCCAACTTTCAAGCAAAGAACATAATATCAAGAGAGCCTTTACCTCATCGTCAAAAACAATGTTGACTGAAGCTAATTGGTTTACCAAACCATGGAAATCACTGAGATGAGTATGTACCAAACCTCCTTCCTGCATTTGTAAAGTAAATAGCTTCTTCATAAGGTATACCTTATTAGAAGCCGAGGGCTTTTCGTATAAATTTGCCAAGGACTTTATCAACTCTTCCGTTGTTTTGCACTGTGATAAGCTGGAAATCACAGAAGCTCCAAGACTCAACCTTATGGAACCAAGAGCCTTCCGATCAAGAACACTCCATTCTTCATCCTTCATATCTGTGGGCTTACATGCAACGCCACCCAATGGTAAGTATAGATCCTTCTGATACAGATAGTCCTCAATCTGCATCCTCCAGTGTTGATAATTTTTGCCGTTAAACTTCTCCATTCGTAGCTTGCTTTCTTCTGCCATTGTTGAACTCCCACTCAATCAAAAAACCCTGTGAATGACCTGTAATCAAAAACAATAACCTGCTTCCTGCAAACCGTAGCTCTGATACCAACTGTTAGGAGGCCCCTTGTCCAACGGTAGCACAATTGATTACTTATATATGAGCAATTAAACACGGAAATTATACCAGAATGATTAAGAAACTAGAAACATGAGACAACAAAGAATTTGAGAGACAATACACATAATTGTATTAGATAATACTAGAAGAAAATACAAATAAGGAAGATGCCACTTCTCCCTCCACCTCAAAGGCTTGCCACACCTCAAGACCTTCTTCCCTCTCTCTTGCTCAACACAAAACCAACTCTAAAACCTGAGTTACAATCCCTCCTTGAATGCTATAGCTGATCTCCTTGACCTTACACCTGTAGATCTCCTTGACCTTGCTTGCTTCAATGCTCTTACTTGATCAATATGATAATTACAATACATGCCTCATGGTTCTTTAAATATAATCCCATGGTTATAAAAATAGACCTCTAACTACTAAAATTAGACACATAGCTCGCGACTTAAAATAGTCTCTTAGCATGCAAACACTCGGTTTAACTAACTGACTATTCGTAAACAGCAGTTCTAGACCGCACAGGTGACCGACGTCGGTCCCTGCTTGTCTGGTGCTACCGACATCAGCCGACTCTCTGCCATCACTAGTCTCCTTCTCCACTACATCTGACCGGCATCGGTCATACTGCCGATGCCGGTGGCTCTGGTTCTTCAGCATCCTTTCTTCATGTGTGTGCAAATGGTTGAAGCTTTTAACTCCACACCCTAACAACATCTTACATCATTAATCCCTTCCCAACACCATTCATAGAAGAAATACTTGAATTCATCATTGGGTGTGAAATATATACTTTAATAGATGGATTATAGGGACACCATTAGGTCTAGATTGTTGAGGAGGATCAACCAAAGGCTATGTTTACTACTAAATGGGGAACCTTCACATATATTATCATTCCTTTTGGGTTGAATAATGCACCAGCTATGTTCTCATGTATAGTTGTTGAATCCTTTAAGGATTACATCCATAAGTTTCTTCAAGTCTGCTTGGAAAACAAGATAGTTTATAGCTTGGTCAAGGAAAAATAATTGAATCTATGGCTCATAATTGAGCATTTATGAGTCCTAAAAATATTAATAAATTTAAATACATGTCTATTTGCTATAACTTTTAGTGTTTTTATAGGACATATTATTTGTAAGTATAGACTTTAGGTGGACCTATAAAATTATCTATCAATATTCACCTTCCAACACCCAAGTCTGAACACAAGGTCCATGCCTTTCTAGGAAATATAGGTTATTATAGGAAATTTATCCATGGATATAAAAGTATTTACACACCTTTGGAGGAACTATTATAACATAACCATCACTTCATATGGACTTTCTCCCGCCAAGAAGCCTTTGAGGTCCTAAAGGACAAATTAGTTACTACTCTAATCATCTAGTTCTATGATTAGAAAACCCCATTCCATGTCCATGTTGATGCTTCTAGAATGGAATTTTTTTTAATCCTTGTACAACCAAGTGAAGGTTACCTTGATCACTCGATCTACTTTTCTAGTACGAAATAATCCACTTGAGAAAAATTACACCGCCATGGAACATGAAGCATTATCAATGGTCTATGATCTACATAAATTTTAAAAATACTTATTGGAAACTCCTTTTGTATTTTATATATATCATTAATATATAAGTTACCTCATCAATAAACCTATGTTGTATGGATGGATTTGCCACTAGATAGTATTATTCTAATAATTTAAATTTTTTGTCATGGTCAAACCTAGAAAAAAAATTGTGGCCCTGATCACCTTCACAAATTGATTTTGGAGAACCATCACATGCTATTAAATATGACTTGCATGATGTTCAAATATTTTAATTTATTCGTGTACTTGAGTATTTAAAGATATCATAGCCTTTTTAACTACTAACTGAGTACCTGACTATCTAATTACACAGGCCAAGAAATAACTCATGGTTCATGTCACACCCTTTCAACCCATAGGAAGGGACCTTTACAACCTTAGTTGAGATGAAATTATTTGGCACTATGTCATGAAACATGATCATTATGAGGTAATCCAAGAAGTTCATGAGGGCATTCTAGGTGGACACTATGCTAGAAAGGCTATTGTGCATAAGGTTTTTCTAGATAGATTATGGTGGCCTACTATTTTTTATGATGCTAAGATATATGTTCAAAAGTGTGTCATTTATCAAAGTATATAAAAACCTAATCACTAGGATGTCATGCCTTTACATCTAATTATATCTTAAGAACCCTTTGAAAAGTGGGACATTGATTTTTTTCGCCCCATTAGTCTAGCTAAAAGACAAATAGGTTTCTAATATATCATCACCATAAATGATTACCTCACATAATGGGATGAAGCTGCACCAACAAAGTATTATACTACTAATACTATTATATGCTTCATTTGGAAACATATCATAACTCAATTTGGATTCCCACTAACTTTTACTATTGATTACAGTACCCATTTCCTAAATGAAACTATTCACATCCTACTTATTGAGTTCATGATTGCTCATCACAAAACAACACCATATCAACCTCAGTCTAATGGAACTACCAAGGTATTTAATATAATCATCGGCACCATCTTGATGAAAATTTCTAATATTATCTAAACTAATTGGGATGATAGAGTATTTGTGGTTTTGTGGGCTTATCAAACAAGCTATACATTCTTAAACAAGAATACATCATTAAATGTAGTCTATGGAAAATAAGAAATCTTACTAGTTGATTATTTTTGGTGCCATCCATTTGTATTACACATATTGGATATTTAGATGAGGATTAATCCTTGAAGGCACACCTAGATATATTTTTACACCTAGATGAAGCTCATTTCCTTGCTCATTAGAGTTAGGATGTGGAAAAGTGCAAATAAAAATCATGGCATGATCAGTAAATCAAGAATAAAATATTTATACCTATAATTAAATTATTTCTATATGACTCAAATTTTATGTGTCATCCTAATAAACTTTGAATTCACTCGGATGACCCCTTTGTAATTCATAGCATTTGACCTACTGACAGTTGCTGATTACAAAGACTGGACAACCAATTCCTTCTTGGGCATTATAATGAAAGCCAACTCTAGCTATATTTCACCTCTAAATAGTTAATATTTTTTTAATAATAAGACTTATTCAATTAGTTTAGTATTTGTTTTTTTCAATAAAAATTTATACCTTTATTATGTGCAACATTTCTTTAATATAGGATTTCTTAAGTTTTGTACTTATATTTTCATAGAGGACCATGACTCAGTTTTAATGTGGGCTAAAAGGTATATAAGTTCATGATTAAGCATAGTCATGAAATATACCTATGGTGCATAAATTACTTAATGCATGAGAGTTATCTAAGGCACACAAACTACATAGCCTAAGGCTAAAGTGTTCCTACCAAATATTTTGAAAATTTGAAATAAACAAGAATAACTATCTTCTAGTCTAAATAAAAGAATGAAACACAACTATATTTCACTTCAAAGGAAGGTGTGGGATGGGATGTGTCATTAATGTAAAAAAATAGTCGTTATGATAAATGTGCCAAAGTCATGACTAGATAATGTTTTTAAATGCATTTATGGTGAGAAACAATGGTCAAGAAACATTAGGCATTAAAAATGCATTAATGATGAGAAGTGATGGATGAAATGATAGGGGAATTCAAATGTGGGATAAACCCCTTGAGCCTATAAAAATGTAAGTGATCTCATTTTTACATTTTACCTTTACTTCCATTTATGATTATAGAGCCAAAGAGAAAAAAATCTAGAGTGATTCCAGAGTGAGTAAATGAGCTTCACAAATCTATAGACATATATTGAGTCAATCATCAAGCTACACAATCAAAACATAAGACTAAATCTGATACATGAACATGATAGGGAATACTTGTAGTTGTAGATTATAGGGGTAAATGTTTTCCATTATAGGGAAGTGAATCACAAAAATCCAAATTCACTAACACAACAATCATGTATTCCTTTGAGAATGTTGGATAGCCATGCCTAAACCTTTAGGCTCCTTAAAGGGTGATGTAGACTAAGAAGAAATAATTAAGGATTGATCCATTACTGATAACACTAGATGAATATGAATCACTTAGGGGAGAATCAATAGTCATCAAAGAATAAATACCTAAAGAATATGCATAGTGAATGGAAAGAGAAGAAGCTAATATGGTGTGCTAGGCAAAGAAGACACAATCATCTCCACCCCTACCATTGATGATTGAAGAAATATAGTACCCCAAGATGGTGTTTCATGTGGATAACTAGGTCTCAAAGGTACCAACTTGTACAATTTTTTATTATAACCATCTTCAACCTAGGAATGAGGTTAACTTATAGAATGACTACCAAGTTGAGCACCAGAACACCAAGAACTAGTTGGTGTTTGACCTCAATATCTTTAATGCTTTGGATACTATAGGGTTTTTCCAATTATTTAATCTACCTTTATTTTTAAAACCCATGTATAAAATCAATTTATGACTCTTGTGTATCCATGAGGACTACCTTTACTTCACTAGGTGTAGCATGAAAATAACACCTAAGAGGATAAGTAAGGTGTTGGGGTTATAATTGTTAGGGTTGGATGTAGCATATGATTTGGGGGACTCTGATGAGATTATAAAGACAACTAAAACTCTAATGTACCAAAATTAGGGCCATGCCATGCACATCAAGAACCTATATGATCTTGCCTTCTAGGTTGTGATGTGCCTTATAATGACCAAGATCGATAGCACCAATCATTAGAAAGAGGTAGATATGGCCCACCTCTACATCACCCACTAGGTTACTGGGGGATTAAAGTATAATTAGTCTATGTAATTTATCCATAAAATCATTAAATATGTGAACAAGACCCATTGGATACCCAGTCATAGGTTTCCATGGGGAGGATTTTTTTGTTAATGGTGTTTGATGAGATCACTGTACTTGATTACACCATAGGAGAAATGAAGTGGGCATACCCACCCAAAGAACAAGTCCCCTATTAAGTGTTATAAGGAATTCAAATGCCTAAGGCATATCACCCCCACCTAAAAAATAAAAATGAAGTATTGGTTTGATGGAATGATGGAGGCATTTATGAATGAATGACACACTCCAAAATATTTGCCCACACTATTTGGTGAGCAAGCTTCATTCACTATGAAGCAAAACTTCTCTCTAGTTCACATCAATATGGTCCCTTCTAGATAACTGTTTGTGTGGTTAAAGCTACTCTATGCCTTTTTAGAGTGGTACTATGTCAACTTAGTGAATTTCATAGATGATGCACAACCTATTTCCTTAGAGGTAGACAAAATTTACTTGGAGATTCACACCGTATGAAAGATATGCATCTATCTAAAAAAAAAATCCTATATGGAAAATAAGGAGACTAGTAAAATAGACATCAAGGTCAAACTAGTATTGGTGGGAGAATAGGTTCTTAATCTATTATACATGTTGTAGCCTAGGTATAAGAGTTTAAAGGGAATAGAGAATACATAGTAAAATCTCACACCAATACCTCCTCTAAAAGATAAGAAGTGGGTTGGTCATGATGCTGACACAAGTTCATAATAGGTTACTTGAAAACTTTAAAGGAGTACCCAAACACCACAACTTATCCCTTTTCCTCCTCGACCTTCTCTTCCCTAACCTTCACCTCCCTAACCTTCTCCTCCTTGACCTTATCCACCCAAAGTTCCACCTCTGTAGGTCCCTCCACCTCCACCTTCTCCCCTACATGTTTTTTCACCCCCACTTTCACATCCTAAAACTTCACAGGTATCTTCTCCATCAAATAGTTTAATCTAAATAACATCAAATGAAGAACTACAGTAGGAAGAACTTGAAGTCCATAAGGAAGAGTCAAACATTGATTCCAAAAAGATACCCTCCCTAATCTAAGAGGAGGAGACCACCTTCAAAGGCTCACCATTAGACACTAGGGGTCAAAATGGTGAAGAGGTAGATGGTGAATATCATCAAATGAGTGTATAAGCTATTGGTAGCAGTTTTTTAGCTATCAATATAGAGGTTGTGATATTGGAACATGACCCAAATAAAGGGAAAGAGTCAACTAGGTCTAAGGAAGAACCTTCCATTGATGCATATGCTAATCTATGCATATATTTTCAAATGGGCATCCATAATATGATGTTATATTTATGGCCACACATCCTTTCCCAAGATACAACCCTACATGCAAGGTAGTAGATGTCCTTCCTATTAGACATGTACAATGAGGAGTTCCATTTTGATCTCCCTCAAGATAGCCTCCTCTTAAATATTGATGCTCCAATGCTACTAAAACCACTATAGGTTAATCCTTAAAATATCATTCCTCTACAAGCTAGTGTGACATTATTGAAGATGGCTTTTGAAGTCACACACTAAAATATATTGTTAGACTTCGATATTCATAATGTAGAGAAGAAACATGTGCAAGTGGTGCGTATGTATGAGAAATAAGTTAATGCTTGAAAGGAAATCATTGAAGAAGTGGATATTTTGATATAAGTAAAGGAGTCCATAGATGCCAAGTTTAAAACCCAAAATTTATACAAGTCAACATTGGGCCAAGAGTTAACACTATTACATTGTATGCCTTTGGATGTGGATGCCATAAATAAACTAGAGACCTTAGTGAATTTCCTTTTAAAGTAATATAAAGAGAATCACATGATGAGGAATGAGGAACTAGCACTAGTAGATAAATTCATTGAGGTGGTTGAAGTATGCAAGCACGTGATTGAAAGAGTTTGGGAAGTCATCCCCATCTTAGAATATATTTTATAATGATTGGCATGACCAAATAAAATCTTAGAGGCTTAGCTCCATGCAGAGGAATCTTAGAGGTAATAAATTATTGATGCTACCCTCTTAATAAGGGATCACACTAAGCATGTGAAGACATTAAAAGATGTTGAAATAATGGAAGAGAAAATAAATGTATGTCACCAATAATTGAATTTTAGTTTTGTAACCCTTTGAGGCTAGGTTGTTAGTGAAGTCTCAACATTAGAGGCAGTCCAAAAAGATTCTATCACATCCTTGGATGAATTGGTAAAAAAGGCTAATGATATTTATGAAAAACTTGAGGATATGAAAAAAGATAAAGTGGCTATTGAAGAAATAACTCCAAATCTTCTTGACACATTATCACATTAGGACAATGTCAAGTAGATTGAATAGATGGTCCTAAATTTTTGGCAGATGCTGCCACTAAGACTTCGTTTGGGACTAACTAAAAGTGTTGTGTGGGGTGATTTTGGACCCTAAATTATGACTAATTATTTTGATATTTTGGAATAAAACTGACATGACATGGAAGGAGCATAATTCAGAAAGACTATGGTATAGAACTAGACTGGTACAGAAGTAATGTGGCATAGAACCAGTGAGGTGAAAAAGACCTAGGGAATGGAAGCACCAAAATAAGAAGACCCAATAAAGAATAGAATTAACTATGAGGAACCCAAGGGCATAAGAATTATAATAGTAGTGAAAGACATAGGGAGCACATGGGGAGTGAGATATGGTTAAGGAAACATTCTCAAGGGTTACCTAGAACTTATCCATTAGGATTTTTGAACCAGGCCACAAGGAGATAGACACATGTTGTAAGGATATAGCATAAAATGAGTATATATGGGGCATAAAGGCCTAGTTCCTTAAGATACACAAGTCAAAAAACACCTTGACTCTCAATTCATAGAGAGTTCAATGGCTAGTTACTCATGACATTTATGTTGTAACTACTTGGTCATGGATAAACAAGTATAAATACCCCTATATGAAAGCATTGTGTGTGACATATTTTTATCATCATTATGCAAATAACATAATATAGAGTTTACATTATTTTAATTGGTCTTGTTATTCAAGTTACAATAAATTGATAGTTATGCACATATGAGTGTAGGTGGATTGGTTAAGACTTAGTGTTGTCATTATTTAAGTACTTGTGGTTAAAACATAATATGATTTCTATGTAAATATTTACTTTTTTTAGTAGCATCTCTAAACTTCATGGCATTTGTTTACATAATTATGGTTGTTGAACATAATGATAACAGGATCAAAGTAGTGTATCTCTTTTTTTATGTAATTGATAATCAAATATAAGTATTAACCCAAATAATATGACTGATATGTTACTGAGTACCATAACCCATGGGAAGCGATCTATAGCTACACACTTTGGGTGAGGGCACAAGATCATAGTCCCTCATGAAGGGCCAACACACTAGCTCATTAGGGTTATACTTCAATGTTGGAAACATTATTAAGAATAAAAACTCAACATTCCTAATGCACCAATGGTGATGGATAAGCTCTATATGTACCCTCAATGGAGAAATTGACAAAGAAGGCCAGTGATTGGTCCCTTAAAAAAAGGAAATGATGGTACCAAAAAGGTAAATGGGTGAAAAGACTAATTTTCCCATAGGTAGTTATAATCAGTGGCATGTGGAACTACCCCAATTGGGTAGATAAAAAGGATGATTTGATGAAAGGTGGTTATAATCATTAGCATAGTAGGATAAACATATAATTATTTTCCTAAAGGTGATTATAATCATTATCCAAAGGAAAGGGTAACAAGAGAATGATTTTCCCAAAGGTAGTTATAATCATCAAATGGAAAACAATGATCTTCTCATACGTGGTTATAATCATTGGTAGGATAAAAACATGCCCCAATTGGGTAGATAGAGATAATGATTTTCCCAAAGGTGGTTTTAATCATTATCATAATTAAAACTTTCCCTAGTTTGGTAAGTAAAGATAATGATTTGACTAAAGTGTTTATAACCATAACCTATAGATAGATCAAAAACATAATGATTTTCCCATAATATGTTATAATCGTCGACACTAAGGGCAGGATAATAAACAATGATTTTCTGAAAGGAAGTTAGAATCATTGGTAAAATTATGGGAGTGATATGGCAAATTAGAAAAGGTGGCTTATATACTAAATCCATACTCACAGATTAAAAGTAAGCCTATACATATGAGGAAGATCAATTTGGTCAGCCTACTAGTATGGAGATTCATGTCATAACTAGTAAATATTAAAATTCATTCTTTATTTAATTACTTTATATGTAGGGAATGATTTGGGTAGATTGAGAAGTTTTTAAGTGCCAAGGAGAAGTACTATAGACTCATTACTTGTAATATTTCCTAATCAATTTTTTTATGAAGCATGTGATGATAGGTATCATGATATAAAACACCATGAGAACTTATCCAAAATATGCATAAATACTGACATGTGATATAATAAACAATCCAAAATAATGCACCAATGATAAAAACCATGATGATAATGTTGATGTATGAATGTAGATGGACTTAAGTATAATGCACAAGGAATCACCTAATGAATGCATATATACTAAGTCAAGGAAAAATAATGAAATTAAATAGACAAACAAACAAAAATACAAAACATTGAAGAAATAAAAATAAATATCTAACAAAATAAAAGAATGAGAATAAAATGAAACAAACACAAAAAAATGGTTAATTATAATGTTAGCACAAATGGAGGACAATAATAAATGACAAAAGGTTGACCCTAGGATATAGGGAAATAATGACATAAAAAAAGTGGTAAACATTATCCCTAATATATATGAGATAATGAAACAAACAAAATGGGGGAATAAAAGAAAAGGAACTGGGTAGCCAAGCTGACTTGAGATGTACTAGGCAATTGGATTCTACTTACATAGTTCCATAAATGCAAGGTCTAACATAAACTTTAGGAAAAATGTAGTTATCTTAGGAGATGGGATAAAATAAAATTATGATAATAAAAACATAATTTATGAGGTATAGTAATATGAGAATGAGCTCGTAAAATGGTGAGTGCATGATATAAAGCCTAACAATCATTAATGTATCAAAGTCAAATACATAATGCATATAATAGAAACTCAAAATATGGTCAGAGCGTAGGGTTTAAGACAAATAAGGGTAGGTAAAATAAATTACAAGTGGTTTTTTGTGAGATATATAGGGTTTCTAGAATCCTTAAGGCAAATAAATACACAATTTAATAACATTTTGGATTTTCTAGATCATTTTCATATGTATTTGGAATTTTTTAAGCATCTTAACTTGATCAAGGATGATGAGATACTAAATGGTCCAAATCAAAAAATGGAGAGAGCATTCAAACTTTAAATTAATTTTAAAATGATTAGAGCATGGAAAAGGGTGACTAAGTTGACCTCAAAATGAATCAAGAGTTACCAACATAGTCCCAAGATGACCTCAAGTCACTATAGTTCTGCCTTACAATGGAATAATCCGATTAGGTAGAATTAAGTTCTTAAATTAGGTAAATAACATAGTATGTCATTTGAATGAAAAGGTGGGACTTTAATTCATGATAAATATGTTATTCCTAATTTTCCCATAGGTGGTTATAATTAGGAAACAACATTATAGGTTTATGATACTAATTTTCCTAAAGGTAGTTATTATTAGTGGCATGATGTGAGTCATTAATTTACCGAAAGTAAATTATTATCAAGAATACTTAGAATGAAACAAAATAATAAATGAATTATGGAAATACCTAACCATTTTAATATTAGTCCAAGATACTACCTCTATTTAAAATACTGAATCAACTACTGAAACTTGCTCTGAATCCTCTCACTAAAATTTCTTGAAGAACTAATGGAATGGAACCAAGGTCAAAGGGGTTGGGTAGGGATGGAAAACATAAATATGGTTGATAGTGAAGGTATGGTAAAATGTTATATGGTGTGGTATAAATAAGATCATAATATGGTATAATGTAAATGAGACTCATAAAAAATACTTTAGTCTCAAGCAAAGTAATGCTTGATGTGTATAATATTTATCGACTCATCAAATTCATATCCATTTGGTGTAGTGAGTTTATATTATCTAGAGCCATAATTTGTAATGATGAAATATGGTCCTATATAATTAAGTTTTAACTTTACCTTGTGTTTATTCTTAACCATGGTGTTATTTTGGTTTTCTTTGAGACCAAGATCACCAAGATTGAATCCTCTATGTTTAACCCATTTGTTATAGTGGCCATGAATTTTTTTTGGATATGCTTGGGCTATTGACATCAATCTTGAATTTTTCATCAAGTAATTATATCTTTTATAGGTAATAAATTTGGTAATATTCATCATTTAGGACATGTTTTATGAGATGTGTAGAGAAGGTAACTCAATCTAAATGGAAAGAATGGCCTTAGTGCCATAAACTAGTGAATATGGAGTGGCTTCTGTTAGGGTATGATAATTTGTACAATTTACCTAGAGGTCCCAAAATACTTGGAGGTGCTAATCATGGCTAGCATCATTGATAATATTTTTTATGATGTTGATAATGGTTTTATTAGATGCATTTACTTAGCCATTAGCTTATGGGTAATATGTGGTATAAAAATGTTGAGTAATGTTGTACTTGGAATATAATGTTTTGACATCCTTATTATTAAATGATCCACCATTATCAAATATAATGTCAAATGGGATACCATAATAGTATATGAGATGATTTAAGATGAACTTGAAATTTTTTTTATAGTCACATACATGAGGGACATAGCTTCAACCCACTTAGTGAAATATTTGGTAGAAGTAAGGATGTGTTTATGGACATTAGATGAGGTTGGGTTAATATTCCCAATGAGATAAAGGCCCCATTTAGTAAATAAACACATAATAAGCATTGGTTTTAGAGTCTTGGATAGAGCATGAATAGAATTGGCATGTCATTGACATTTGTCACACCTTTTGATGTAAGCAGTTGCATCTACATCCATAATTGGCCAATAATAACTAGTACGTAGAAATTTTTTTGTTAGGAAAGCCTCACTAGTGTGGGATACACATAATCCATGAACTTCCAACAATGATAATGTCTCTTCTATCAAATTTAAATAATGAAGTAGAGTTTAATCAAAGCTGGAATGGTATAAGGTTGGTCCAAGTAAGGTATAATGTGCATCTTGGTGAATAAAGGCCTTTTTATATTTTCATGATAGGTCTAGTGGCATAACATGGTCATGAATGTAGGTAAATAGGTTTGAATACCATATAGATATGGGACCAAAAATATCATAGAGCATTATTATGGTTAAAGGATTATGAGTAGGCACTAGAATATTTTCAATGAAGAATTGATATTCTTTTTCCTTGTATTTATGATGGATCAAAGAGCCAATTATGGCCATGGCATATATTATCTTATTATTGTCCCTTGGTATTTTTTTACACCATATGGCAATAATATATTGTTTTAGAGTGTCAATCATGGCCTTTTACGGCACCAACTTATCATATTTAGTCTAGAAATGGTCTTTAATTTGATTGATGATTAACTAAGAATCACCATAAACCTTGAGATGTTGAATATTTCATTGTACTACCTAGTAAATACTTGTAACAAGTGCTTCATATCTAGCCATGTTGTTAGTATAAGGAAAGTTGATATATAATGATTTATGGATAATATCCCTTTATGGTGTGAGAAATAATATACTTACCCTTGATCCATGTGATATAAATGATCAATAAAAATATAGTTTCTAGTGTTATTACTTAGGAGGTGATTCAATTATGATCTTAATGGACTAATATGGGAATTGAAAAGTGAGAGGTTTGGTATTTACAAGGGGAGCTTCAACAAGTTGATCTAAAAGTATTTGTCTTTTTATGGCCTTATGGTTTACATATTCGATCTTAAACTCACTTAGAATCATGATCCATTTAGCCATGTGGAATTTTAAAACTACCTTGGATAGTAGATACTTGAGTGGATCTATTTTGTAAATAACTATGGTCTTATTGTTTAACATGTAATGCCATAGTTTCTATGCTACAAAGACCATATCTAGACATGATTTTTCAATAGGCATGTAGTTATGTTCATATGAAACTAGTGTATGATTGAGATATTACATGACATTTTCTTTTCCATTGAAAACATGTTGAGTTAGACGTACCCTTGGGGATTTATTGGTTGCACATAGGTACAAAAGGAACAACTTTCACAACATTGGGTGGTCAAAATAGGTAGCTTATAAAGGTATTCTTTTGGGTTATGAAATGCTTTATGGCATTATTCATCCCAATGAAGTGTGACACCCTTTTTTAGTAAGTGTGTAAATTGATGGCATTTTTTATGAAACTAAGAAATGAAGTGTTTGATATAATGAATCTTTCCCTACAAACTACAAAGTTTCTTCAAATTGGAAGGTGGTGGCATCTTAGTAATGGCTTGTACTTTGGAAAAATAAACCTCAATGACTCAATGAAAGATAATTAATCCTAAAAATTTGCCTAAAGTAACACCTAAAAATTCACTTCTTAGGATTGAGTCTAACATTGTATTTATGAAGCCTCTCAAATATTTTTCATAATGTGGTTGGATGATTGACACGAGTCTTTTATTTACCCAATATTTCATTGACATAATCTTCAATAATTTTATACATCATATCTTGAAATGTGATGTTCATATATCTTTGGTATGTGCTCCCAACATTTTATAGACCAAACAACATAACTTGATAATAAAATATTCCCCATGGAGTGATGAACGTTGTCTTATATTGGTCTTCTAGTGCAATATGGATTTGGTTGTATCCTAAGAATCCATCCATAAGGTAAATCATTTCATACCATATTATAGAGTCAAATATCATTTAAATGTTTGGTAGAGGAAAGTCATCCTTGGTTCAGGCCTTCTTTATATCTCCAAAATCAGTATAAATTCTGATTCTTTCTAGATTCTTAATGATTGGCACAATATTTGAGATCCACTATAAGTAGTTAATTGGTTAAATGCATCTCACTTCTAAGATTTTTTAAAATTATTTTTTTACTAATATAGTAATGCAAGGATACATATTATGTAATTTATGCTTCATAAGTTTGGAATCAAGATATACAACAAGGTGGTATAAACCAAGGTAGGGTCAAAACCTAGCATGTATGAATATGCCCAAGTAATTATGTTAACAAACTCCCTCAAAAGGGATATGAAGATTTAACATTCCTCATTAGTGACGTAAATTCTTAATTTTATCCATTTTGGGTTATCTATAGTCTTGATTTTGACTTATGTAGTGTCTTCTATGCGGATAGTCAAATCATGTTCTAGAATGGTTTACAATGATTTCAATTAGCCTACAACTATAAAGTCCTCTATTTGGACTGGATCTTCAAGTTTTCCTAGATAATATAGATCATCATCTACCAATGGTAGGGATGTCCATGTTATAAACACTATTGTAAACTCTTGGATAATTTGGTTAAAGGCATGTTGTGCTTCATAGCTAAACTTGGACCCAAAAATAAATTCATTATTGGTAGTCTTTTACACTTCATTTGAGGAAGGATGAACACCCCCATCTAGTGGTTCTTAAAACATGTTGCCACCAAAATATTGGCCTTTATCTTTACTTTTACCTTGGTCTAAAAGTGCCTTGAAAAGGTTTTGAATTTGGGACCTCAATGTTTATTCATTTATTTGTGGTGAAGGGTGTTCACCCATTCTCTAAAATAGGTTGCAGGATTTGGTGTGATAGAGAACCTTTGTTTATGGTCTCCCAATGGAATATTGTCTCTTAGGTCTAAATTTTTTAAAAAGGCCTCATCATTATCAAAATCATCTATAGGCCCTATGGATTATTGTTGGTCTTAGCATATAAGTTGAGGGTGATATAAAGGAAGATGATTACATTGGATAATTTGGGTAATGGTATAAATGGTATGGTTTTCAAACATATTAGTATTGGTCAGTTCTTCATCAAGGCTATGATCAAACTCTAATTCATTTTCATCATCATCATCACTAGTTGTTGGCATTAGAACATGAATAAGATACATGGGGTCACCCCTAGGTAGTTTAAATTTGAGACCATAAGTTATTTTGTAGTGTGTTACATAAATTGGATCCAATGTTCCTTATTGATTTGTCCTAAGACCACATTTTTCATAGTATTGATTTTCCATGATCCTATTATAGATGGGGTGTTTTCCATTTTTATAACAATCAACCAAAAAATGATAGGAGATGGACTATGATTTTTAATTTTTAATTTTTTTTTCTAATCCATGTAAGGTGGCTTGGATTTAGGTCTTCCATAGGTCTTGGGGTTTTTTGTAAACTTGGAGATTTTAAATGTATCATGCATCAAATACTTTACTAGGCCATCATCCAAGATGGTAAAATGATTAGACATTTCATGAGGTGGCATATGGGAAGATGAATAAAAGTTATCTGGGTCTATACAATTATCTTCTAGAAAATCAATAAGTATTTCCTTTCCTTTGTCCTTTTTTGTAATGATATTTAATGTAAATGGTAGTTATATATTTTGTACTCAAACTTAAAATATTATCAATGTTCATAAGGTTGAAAATCTCCATTGATGGTGACCTCCATACCTAAGTGAGACAACTTGAGACACTGGTGTAATGTTGAAGGGATTACATGAATTTCATATATCCAAGTTCTACCTAAGAGAAAATTATAAGATAAGTCTTGGTCTAACACATGGCAAAGTGTATCATGGGTTAAGGTCCCAATGATAACTAATAAGCTGATGGTGCCTTATGATTCCCATTATTCATTGTCATAATTAATGATAGTGATTTTTTTTATTGGATATTATCATTATGTATTTGAGATGCTTGATAAGATTTAGAGACACAATATTTAGGATGAATCCATTATCTATAAGGACAAGATGCACCTTGTGTCATGTGATGACAACATTAATGTATAAAAAATATTATGGAGAGGGCCAACAAATGAAATATCTCTTTAGTATAAGTTCAACTGTTGGCCTAGGGCTTGATGTCCAACCAAAGCTTGGAATTTGTCTAGGCTTATGCCATTTGGAACTTGGGATTGACCTAGGAATTTTGTTAGGGTGTATTTATAGATGGTAGATGTACACAACAAATCCAAAATGAAAATTTGTGTAGGCATATTATTAAGGCATTCCACAATATCAAACATCTTTTCCTTCATAGTGGTATATGGCTTATTTTTATCCACAATGGTGGGTTGGATGGGTTTGGTGGCAAATGGTTATGGGCCTGGAATGGTAATATTTGACCATTGATTTGTGATTTCATAATCAAGATTAATATATAAGGTCATTATTTATAGAAAATGATTATGAAGAGGGGCCAGATAGGATAATTCTTAGTTGTCAATGCACTTATTTATGGTCATAAAAAAATGATGAGTTATCAGTATAAGCTCCAAAATTAGTAATCCCTAGTTGATGGTACACTTATATGCAGTCATAGGTCAAGGAAGGATCACTAGCATATATGGGTTAATTATAATTGTTTATCAATTGTCCTATTTTATTATCTCTTGGTATGAGATTAATGGTGATGGTAGAAAAGTGACCTCTCATAATATATCCTAAAACTTTGTTTTAGTCATGTGTAACTTCATGATAAGTCTATTAGGTATTGGAATCATTCTAGCCTTGGTCCATTCCATTTTATTGGCATTATTGTTACCATTTTTGATGCTAATATTGTTATCATAACTATTGATATTATTGTTGTTGTTATTCTAGCCTTTGTTTTTGTTGTTGCTAGTTGTTATTATTATGTTATGGAAATGGGTTTTGGTAGATACCCAATTTTTTATTGGATGTAGATGCTCTATTATCTCATGTAATCTCCCAATTTTCCAACATATTTTTAATGAGGTGGTTGATTTGTGCACAATAACATAGATTATGCCCATGGACTTGATGATATTTATATAACTCATTTTCTATATACCAATCTAATTATAAATTACACTCAAGATAATGCTTTATAATTGGGCAACTAATCATGTTAGCAATGGATACATTATGAAAGATGTATTTAATAGGTTCTCTAAGGTTAATAAATACTCAATGAGTATGCACATTTCTCCTTAGAGGAGGGGTTTATAAAGGTAATGGTTGGTGCATTTATTGAGTTAGTCTAGGTTGTTGCAAAGGATATGCTTGTTGAATGGGTTGTTGGTGAGGAGTAAGTTACATTTTTAATGTGGGTTGAGAATACAATATTTGAACCATTTAGACATGATGTGACTTAGTTACTCCATTTCCAAAAATATTCTTGTTTTGATTAAATTTCTTGGATTTTTCATAGTTACTAGCTTAGGATGGTGTCGATGCTTGAGCTTGGACTTGGTTTTGGTTTTGATTATGATTTTGTCCTATACTCTAGTTTTGGTTAGATGAGGTTAATTTGATAATCCCTTTTATTAATAAGAACCTTTTCAATTAGTAAACCTTTGTTAATATTTTTTTAAATGTATGTGCAAATTATAGTTCTAGATGATAGGATATCTCACTGTGAAATTTTTTGGTAAACATAATGGCCAATTATTTTTTTGGTAAGCTATGGGTGAAAAGACTGGCAAGTTCTTTCCATATATATAGATATATTTCAAATATTTCATTGTATTTCTTCTTGGACTAATTTAAATCTACCAATGAAATATCACGTTTAAGATTGTATGATAAATGTTACATAATTTTTTTTGAGAGATTGCCAAAATCAGATACAAAATTCTTTGGTGATTTTAAAAACCACTTCAAAGCCTATCCTACTAGACTCTTAGGAAATAAGAGGATTAAATAAAGGTCACTTTAAGCCACTGGCTAGAAATCAGTAAATAATTTTGTTAAGTGGGCCTTAGGGTCTCCTTTACCCTTATCTTTATCAAATTTTGATGGTTCATACCCTGGAAGAAGTTGTATCTATAGATAATCCATGTTGAATGGGTAGGAGCACACATCATCTAACTTGAACTTTAGGGTTTTTTGCCCTGATTAAAGGGTGGAAATTACATCCTTCATTTATTGTAGTTATTATGCCAAGAAACTAGATAGAAAATTGGCCTAAAGTGGATGATAGGTGGTCAAAGGTGGATTAACTTAACTAGGGTATAATAGAGGAATGGTTTGTCATGGAATATTGGTTTAGTCAAGGAACCAACTAAGAATATTCACTTCTAGATTAGAATGTAGTTATTGAAATTTCATGTGTTATGGTGTGATATTATGATTTGTATTCAGTATATAGGCTTGATTTTGAGGGAATTATGGTTGTAATGAAAGGATATGGCTCTAGGTAGATTATTGTGCCTATTGAGGTTGAGTAGGGACTTGATACTGACTAGTCAAACCTAGATGAATAATGGGAACTTGTTGTAGACCAAGGACCTATCATTTTATTTGTAGCACATTTGGAATGAAAGATAATTATTACCTAATTGGTACTTGTGGGGTAGTGGTAGCTTGTAGTTGCATAAACACTTATTATGAAGTATACACTTTTAACATATTTGGCATTTGTCTTTGACCAATGGAAATATATTTTTGATTAGATAATATTTGTGATTGTAAAGGCATGTTGGTCTAGGACTATTGATGCATACTTGTCACTATCTAATGAGGTAGAACATTTGTTATTACCTATTAAGGAGGCAAAATGTTCTACCTTTATTATGATGGCATATTTGATTATGCCTATTATTGTGGAGGGCTAGTAATCACCTATTAAGGTGGAGTATAATTAATCATGTCTTGTTGAGGTAAGGAAATATTCAATGCTTGATTACTTAATCCTTATGGTTTCATGCTTGAAGAAGTAGTTGGTTGAGGATTAAAAGTTGTTTTTTGTGGTTGGGATGTAGGAGTTCTTTCCCCCTACTATTGTGAACCATTTATGGTGTTAACTAAAGGTACTTATTGCATACTAGTTATTGGTACAATTAAACCACTTTGGTTTGGATTGGATGACACTTATGTGTTATCTATTGTGTTTGGCACATTGTTCTACATAGAAGTAGTAGACACTTTTTCAATATATAAGATGTTAAACATGTCACATGCTAAATTTATTTACATAAATAGGTATATATATGAATTATTTTAACTTATAAATTCAATTAATACTCCTATTAAAGGAGTTAACTCTAGGAGTGGTGCATTTGACAAGGCCATGTGATTAAAGTTGCATGTTAAATTTAAATAGGTTTGATATGTTATTTTCATTTATAGAAAGTGGTCCTCCATGAGGCCTATTCCTATGATAAACATATGTGGATATTTTTATGACATTGGCACAAGCATTATGGGATTTTTAGTAGAGGCCTACTCAATGGTTTGGTTATAAGGTATGTTGAAAGGCACTATAACTAGACTTGGAAAATTTTCATGGGGGAAGTCTAATAGAAACTTGGCCCCTACCTCTCTAGCTTTAACTAAAAATTTGTCCTTGTAAAGTAAGTAATAATAAAATAAATAGTGATTATATGTCTATGTCATAGTAACATAATATGATCATTGTTTAAATTATTATACAACTGATGGTATGCTATCAAGGTACTATATTTTATATCTCTTGGTCCTACTTTGAGTATGGAGTCATGTTAACCAAATAGTGAGCCAAGGGATCTGGATTTGTTACCTAGATTGAGTATTTTAAGGAGGATAAGAATACATCTCACATAATACATTATCACTGTAGGTGTCTTTAAAAAAATCATTTGATGTGACCACATTATCATAAATTAGATTGTGTATTGCTTTGCTATGAGTGTAACGAGACATATTCAAATCAATAATGAACATTTCACAAAAAGGCCTAAGTTATACAAACTCTTTAAAATAATGTCTAAAATGAAAAAGGGTCCAAACTTGGTATAAATTGGTCTAAGGATGGAGATGTATCTCCAAAATGGTATGTGCTAAAATTTGGTATAAAATAGTCTAAGATCAACTGTCTTGCACAAAAAGGTCAAGTGGATGAAATAAAACCAAAATTGCAAACCTAGGTACAAAGTGTTTCAAACAAGTCTAATATAGGTCTAAATAAACAAATTTTGATAGGTATTTTGGAAGATAAGGCACAAAATCTAGGCTTAAAACAAGAATTACTAGGTCTTTTGAAAAAGACACAAAAGCTAGACTTTTAAACAAAATGAGGCCTAAAAAGGCAAGATATTTAATGTAATAAATTTTAAACACTTTGACATAAACTAGGTATTAATATTTTAAAAATAAAATTTATCACTTGTAAAAATACATGGAACTTTAGGCATATGGAATATAGACTACTTCCCCAAATTTATGCACAAAAAATAGTCTTTGAATCAATCAAGGAATTAACCTAAGTTACACAACCCAAAAGGGAAAGATCAATGTTTAGGAAAAAATTATGAAAGGCATAGGAATAAATCAATCATTATTTGGATTTTAACTTGTCAAATCTAATGTAAAACTTAATTTAGAATACTAGGATTCTTAAAATAGACAACAAGCTAGACAAAAAAAAATGACATGATGGCACTAGGCATAGATCCAAAAGGCACATGTGGTTTTGATTTTAAAATTAGAATTTTAGACATAAGGAAACAAATATTTGAAATGATTTAAGTAGCATAAAGAAATTATTATGATATGAATATATGGAAAATTGTTTTGTTCCAAGACTTTAACACACAAGATTTGGAATGAAATGGGTAGCATAATGACACCCTTTTCAATAAGTGACACATAAAAACAAAGGTTTGATAAGAAACTAAGTAAAATGTGTGATGTCAAATAGATGTATTAATTCCTCTTCAAACAAAGGAGTGATGTGTAAACAAGAAATATTTTAGACATGGTATGAAAAATAAATAGTTAAGACCATGTAAGTAAAAAGGATAAAAAATTGCCCAAACACCTAAGTCCTAAGTCTTAAAACTAACAAGGTTGCATCATACTCTCAAATTTTTTCTATATAATTTATCTAGAGAGTATTTTAAATTATTAATTCAAAAATTAAAATTTCATGAAAATTAGGGTTTTTAGGCCCCCTTTTCTCTCAAGTGTTTGTAAGATGACATTAAACTTCAAGCTACTCACCTTGCATCAATAGTATGTCCATGGCAATTGGGGTTGTCTAAACTATCAATTTCCATTCATTTCTAAATGGTCCCATATGTGTGGTAAACACTAGGTAAAAATAACATCATTTAGATCCATGTCAATTAGATTGTTATGAAAATCTCTTATCTTTTTCACAACCACTACATTCATTAATTGCTTAGTGTAGTGTAATGTATAAGTTACCCCTACATTTTGAGGTAGAGTACCAATAACATAGCTTATTTTAACATCTCAAAAAACTCATCCCAATTGTTCACCCTAAATTTATATACCCCACCATGGAATGGGGTTGAAATGATGCCAAGAGATGAATTCTTGGGTCAATGCTTCCCTAGAGAAATTATAAGGAGGTGATGAACTCCCACTTACAAGCCAAAATTCATTAAATAAAGACAAGTAGAAGGACTTTAGGGTCATTTTAGGGTCACCCAAATCATACAAATTTTGGGTAGGGCCTTAACTAATTTCCTTCCATGATTTTGGACCAAATTAACAAATGCAAAAAATGAGCATTTTTGATGACCCAAGTTCCCTAAAGGAGATAGGGGGATAATATCCACACATCACTCATTTTTATAAACAAAAACTTTCAAAAAACAAGAATAAAAATTAAACTCTTATGAGTATTTATCTATTTTGAGAGTTCATTTTCTACCACCAAAATGAAATATGTAATGAAGTTTAAGCCCCTAGGCAATTGTTGTTAAAAACATTTGAAAATGGAAAATGACTTAAACAAAAAAGATTTTTTTAAAACCAATTAGAAATGTGAAAGTTTAAATTTTAAAATGTTTTAAATGTCTTCCTCTTGGCCTTTGGGTCCTATAAATTATTATAGGTTCTACCTTATTAGAAGCTCAAAATCAAGAGAGAAAATAACATTGGAAAATTAGCTCTTGGGATTTCTAATTTCTATCTCAGAGATCGATCATCATCAATCCATAGAGATTGATGTTGATCTATAAGAATCAATTTTGATTAATCAGATCATTGATGTTTCCCTATAAAACATAGAAAAACATAGGTTATTTTTTATGGAAAAATGGTTAATAAGAATAACTTAAAAACAAAATATCTCACTAGTGTGATCATAGGAATCCAAGAAGAGAGGTTAGTATAGTGTTAGTTTAAGTAATAAAAACTCAAATAAACACACTAACACTTATACTTCCATCTTAGAACTTAGGGGATCTTAGTATTAAAATATAAAAGAAATCACAACTAAAACATAAAAGACACAAATCATTTACCTTCTTTGGAAGCTCCAAATGATTTATTAAGTGGATTGATCAACTTGTGCATCAATAAGTCTTTGGCACATGAAGTTTGTTGCATCCTTCTTTCCTTAGCACCATTGGCTTTGATGTTGGCTTGTGATTTCTTAGCTCAATATTTTGGAATTATAACACTATTTATATTAGTCTCATGTAATAAATCTTGCATAATAACTCTACAATTGGCATTGTATTCATAGCTTAAGGATTTAACTCTCACCCAAGGTGAGTTAGGGTTGAGTTACGTCTTGGAACGGGTTCAAACCTAACCTAGGTGAGTCAAATATAACCCCAATATAGTTAATAGTTTTCAAGTAATTATGATTTTCAGTGAATAGTCATGGCTCTTGAAAATGTATATTTTAAGATATTTTCAAAGAGCTTGACAACTCATAAAGGCAATGATGAAAGGCTAGGATATTTGAATTTCCTTTTTAGATTTTCATTAATTTCAAATGGATAATTCAACAAGGAATTTAATTTGGTTTAACTTGTTAATTAATTTTGATTAGCCTTTTATCTCTTTCAATATTTGATATTTGTTCATGTGCCTAACTTAATAGGTCCATAGGAAAAATTGAATATTGTGATGCCATAGGATGATTAGGGATGAATCTGTGAGAGGTTATTTTTGCATACAGTAATATACCCCAATTAGGGATGTCTCAAAGTGATTATAAGCTTTGATGAATGATGCACAAGTAAATTTGAGATGTTTAATTATTTCTCTTTCAATATTTTATATTAGTTCATGTACCCTACTTAATAGGTCCATACACAAAATTTATTATTGTGATGCCATAAGATGATTATGGATGAATCTGTGAGAGGTTATTGTTGCATACATTAGTATACCTCAATTAGGGATGTATCAAAGTGATTATGAGCTTTGATATTTGATGCACAAGTAAATTTGAGATGTTTAATTATTCCTCTTTCAATATTTGATATTTGTTCATGTGCCCTACTTAATAGGTCCATAGGCAAAATTAAATATTTTGATGCCATAAGATGATTAGAGATGAATCTATGAGATGTTATTATTGTATACAATAGTATACCCCAATTAGAGATGTCTCAAAGTGATTCTAAGCTTTTATGAATGATGCATAAGTTAATTTGAGACGTTTAATTATTCTTAGGCTTAATTTTCAATGGTTGGTAGGAATCAGTCTAAAATCTAGTTGTGGCCAGTTTTAGGTGTCTATAATTTTCCCTTTTTTGGTAAGGTGTTGTAAGTTATAGGCACAATAATGTAATATAAAATAATGAAATAGGAAAAAGAAGGCAATTATTGAAGAAGAATCTCTAAACAATATTTGGGAATCTTATAATGATGCCCCATCATGGGAGTGGCTAACACATATGATGGATGGATGGTCCCTCAAAAAGAAATAAGAAAAATAATGAAATTAACCCATGGGTGAGATTAATTAAAATGATAAAATTATTTCACACTTTTATTTAAAAAGTAATGATTTTCCCAAAGATGGTTATAATTAGTAACAAATGTTGAGACACTAATTTTCTCATAGGTGGTTATAACCAGTGGTAATGGCATATGCCCCAATTAAGATGCGTCAAAATAATTATTAACCCATAGAAAGTTATAATCATTAATATGACATATATTTAATAATGATGTGTGGTTTTACCCTAGTAGAGAATATTGGTAAGCATAACTCAAGGATATAACCTATTATACATATTAAATATGAGCAGGTATGAACGTAGATGTGATGGTTTAATGATTGAAGAAGCCACAAATAAATAGGCATAGGAGGATGTGCAAAGTGATGAAGGAGATGAATATAATAATAATAATTGATTAATGTGAATTATTTAATTGTACCTACCAATGTAGATATACTCATCTTTAGTATTGATACAACCAGAATGGTCAATGGGTTGATTTGATCAAGGAGAGTGGGAGGATTTTTCCAAGGTTACCAAGGAGAAACTTATGTAGTTCCATTTCTTGTAAGACTTACCAAGATTATTTTTGTTATATCATGTGATGACATGAATAATGATATAAAATACCATGAGAACAAAGCTGAAATATGCATAAGGACTAACTCTTGATTTAATAAACATTGAAAATAATGCACCAATGATAAAAACCATGATGATAATGTTAACATATGAATATGGATAGACTCAATAATAATGCATAAGGAATCACCCAATGAATAAATATTTATTGAGTTGAGCCATAATAATGAAAGCAAACAAATAGGAAAAAAAACAAACAAACAACTAAGCAAATAAACACACAAAGAGATTGAAAATAAAAGAAAAAGAAAGCATCCTAAAAGTGGATTATTCCTAGTAGGGTGGATTGAGGATGACTGATTAGGCTTAAACATGATACATATTTTTGCATTTTGATAATTTTTAATGTTTTTGTAATTTTAAGGTATCTTAACTCATTAGATATTTACAAGTACCACTCACATAATCACGAGAGCATTAGCTTAAGTTGCTCCCAAAATGATGAGAGTGTATGTAAATGGGGGACTACGATGACCTTAATGTGAATTGATCATGGCCTACATAGTTCCATTAGGAACTCAAGTCATAGTAGTTCTTCCAACACAAAAGGAGGTGAGACCCAACTAGGTAAAAAAAAGTTATAAAATAAAGGAAACTATCTAGGCAAATGAAAATAGTAATGGCAAGGTGATCTGATAATGCATGATAAAGGTGTTGTTCCAAATTTTCACATAGGTGGATATAATTAATAAATAATGGTGTAAATTTGTGATAATAATTTTTCCATAGGTGGTTATAATTAGTAACACAAAGTGGGAAGCTAATTTGACCATAGGTGATTATAATTAGCGGTAACAGTCAAACATAAATGAAAGATAACTTTCCAAATCCATTATCACACTACTTTCATAGAATGTCATTTAAACACAAAACTCTAGAACTACTGAAACTAGATCAAAATCCCCTCAAAAAAAGTGTGGGAAGAATAAAAAGAACAAATATCAAAATGGGCTAGGTAGGGTGGTTAGAAATAGGGTTTGGTCTAGTAATAATGGTATGGTAGGAGGGCATATGGTATGACATTATTTAGGATGATGATGGTATGAAAATTGGATAAAATGGTAATGGGGTTACCCCCAAGTGATAATGTAAGATAAATGGTCGATTATGAAACAATGAAAATGAGAATGGGAAAGTAAAGTATGGTTTTTGGCATAGTAAATGGTAAGGTATCATTTCATTATTTTGTCCAAGTAAATGTTTTTATTGTTCTTATTGATGTGGAGATGCACATCCTAATCAAAAAATGATATAACTATAATAATAAATCATTTAAATTTATAGTAAACACCTCTTCTAAATAGCTAATTTGTAAAGAACCTACTACAAATTTGGACTCCAATGGTGTTATTGTTATCTTCATTGGTCATTGATTATGTTTCCTTCAAACATTGAGACAAGATATATTTTTAGCCTCTATAAAGGAAAGTGTGGCCAGGGATGGTAACTATAGGTAAATTTTGGATGATAGGTATAATTTGAAAATGTAAAGGTGGATGATAATGGAATGTATAATGGTTAGGAAACATATGTAGATCGTGATTTTTAGGAACACACAATGTTACTAATTTTGGATTTCACATAATTTTGGATGTGGTAAGGCTGAAGACTTTTGAATATGATTTTTATAAGACTACCAAATTTTTATATTGTTTGGGCATGAGAGTAGTTACCATATGATTATGCTTTAAATTATAAGATGTATTTATTTTATTTTTAATCATGTCTTCATTAATTGATGAAGAACTATTATGCTCAGCTATTGGCACCTAAATGAGGTTTTCACCAATGAAGTAGTTTTGATTGTATTGTAGTGCCTCTAAAAATTTTTCATTAAGAATGTTGAATTTTGACTCTGATTATCTTATATAACCTCTAAAAATATTTCACTAGAAGATGTTGAGTTTGAACTTTGATTGCCTCCTAGCACCTCTAGAAAGGTTTCACTAGGAAATTGTTCTTCTTCTACAAGAATGTGGTCTTAGCCTCCTTAATGTTCTTCAATTGATATGTTTCCATGGATGTAATTCAACAAGGTATGATTTTATGGGTCCCTATTGATACTTTTGGGAGGTGGAAGGTCAATAAAATGGCTACATTTGTTGGTGGTAATGGCATGTGGAACAATAATATAATAGGGGAGGATGCACAATCCTCATAGGAGACACTAGGATAACTTGTGTCAAAGTTAAAATAATCATCTTCACAAACTATAGAAGGATCACAAATGTATTTAAACTAACCTATGAGTCATGTGTAACCAATTTTGTAATAACCATGAATGTATTCTAATTTTGAATCTAATTTTGACTCAATGGACTCTAAATCTAATGTTGAGACTAATGTTGAGTCTACTTCTAATGCTAAATCTAAGGTTAGTTTAAGAATATAACCTAAATTCAATGATAATTTTTCATCTAGTGTGGATGTATCTATAATAATTTTCTGTTAAGTGTTTGGTATTGGACAAGTAGTAGCCTATGATGGCATAATGGGCTCCACAAAGACTAATTTGTCAAAGTGAGACTCCTAAATGATGGGAAAAAGGTCAAGAGATAAATCCATAGAGATTATGTTTTCAAAGGGAGGATCTTTAAAAATAGGCATATGATTTATATAATGATTTTCCCAAAGGCAGTTATAATCATTAAGAAGTGACTCAATAAAGTTGGCTTATCAGAGTGAGACTCCTCAACAACAAGTATAGGATCAAAAGGTGATTCATCAAATGTTGGCTCATCACAAATGGTTTTTTTCAAAAAAACATCAGGGATTAACTAGTTCTTTTGGCCTTACTTTATAATAACTTTGTAAAATACTAGTTTTAAACATGTCTTAGTCTTCAAATGATTGGTTCTATTAGAGAGATACTGATTGGTTGGGTTGGGGTTGGTTGATTGGCATGGGTTTTTTAAAGTGTGGAATGGTTGGAAATGGTTTAAGAATGGTCGATGGATGGATAAAGGTTGGTTTATGTCCTAAGATATAACTATGATCCATCAATTTGTGATTGGATAACTTTAATGGGATAATGAGCTATTATTAATGGAATAGCCTAGAATGGTAATGGTAGGGCATTAGAAAGCTTCGTTACTAGAGTGAGCCAAAGGAAGAGGTCCTAGTATATAAATGGTATGGTATTATGGATCTTGGTTTCTTGTATAAGATAAAGGATGAGGTCTTGGTATAGAAATGGTAGGGAATTGTAGAGCTTGGTTTCTCACACAAACCAAAAGATGAGGTCCTGGTATATAAATGGTATGGCATCATGGAACTTGGTTACTTTCATAAGATAAAGGATGAGGTCTTGGTATATAAATGCTAGGGCATTGTGGATCTTGGTTACTTTCACGAGCTAAAGGATGAGGTCCTGGTATAGAAATGATATGGCATCATGGATCTTGTTTTCTCACACAAGCTAAAGGATGAGGTCCTAGTATAGAAATGGTAGGGCATCATGGATCTTGGTTGATCTCATAAACTAAAGGATGAGGTCCTAGAATGGTAATCCTTAGAAATTATGGATCTTGGTGGATTGCTCACTTTGAAGGTTGTTTATTGGTATAGGTGGGGGATCAAATGCCATGATCAATGAGATGGTGAACATCGTATGTTAACCAATGCAAATAATGTACCAATAAATCTAGAACTTGGATTTGTTCCCCAAATTGAGTATTGTAAGGAGGATATGGATCTATCTCAAAAACTACTTCTTCAACATAGGGGTCTTGAATAAAGTCAATTTGTGTAGCCATTTTATCATCATTTGGATTGTACATATCTCCATTATGAGTGCAAAGAGACATATCCACATCAATTATGAATTTTATACAAAAGGCCTAGAGTACTAAATACTCTTATAAATGATGTCCAAAGGATAAATGGTCCAAACTTGGTCTAACTTGGTCTAAGAGTGGAACTATATATCTAAAATGGTCTATGATAAAACTTGGTCTAAAATAGTCTAATGTCATATTTCTCACACAAAAGGTCAAGAAACTAAATAAAAATTGGAATACCAAACTCTAAGTACAAAGTTTTTCAAACATGTCTAAGCTAGGAAAACAAAATTTGCTAGGCCTTTTGGCCAAATGTGACACAAAAGATAGGCTCAAAATAGGCATATGTTAGGTATTTTGGTAAAAAAAGGCACAAAAGATAGACTTAAAAACAAGGTATGATATAATCTAAAAAATTTGAAACACTTTGGCATAAACTAAGCATTTAGATCCAAATATGAACTTGGTCAATTGGCATAAGGCATGAAACAAAAGGAATATGGAGAGATAGGTTATTTATCATAAATAAATGCATGAACAATAATAAAAATTAGTTTTATTTGAACAAAAATAAGCTAGATAAAAATACATTAAATATTTTCGATTTTTTGTTCTTTGCATGCTCTGCACTCTTTCCCACCTATGTGAATTTTGAATTTGGCCATGGTTATGGGGGACCCAGGGGGACCCCTAGATCCTCTTCCCTCTCCCCTTAGTATGGGCTAAACATGATAATATCTTAGGCTACCATTGTAAATACATGACCCTAGGTGATGCATTAGTTCCCAATACATAAAAGAATATCTTTGAGGGACAAAAGTTGTGTTAAATAGAAGGTTGCCCCACTGCTATTAGAGTTCAAGGATGGTTCAGCCCTTAAGCTACCTGAGCTCATGGTAGAAAAAATCATTTATTAAATGAAACACACTATTATGGGAAAAAAAATTGACTTCAAACCAAATATTGATCTAGTGAGGAGATGGGTTACTACTAAATGGAAAGTGAAAGGTAGTGTTATAATTAGTGCTATGGATGCGAAGATGTTTCTATTCAAGTTTAAAACTAGTGAAGATCTCACCCAAGTTCTTGTGGGAAGACCATCAGTATATGGAATGCATAGCCTCTCTCTTTGTAAATGTAAACTAAGGTTTGATGTTGCTACTGATCTGAATAAAATGGACCTAGTTTGGGTAAGGCTCCCAAGTCTCCCCTTGGAATACTATGATGAGGGAGTGATCACCTAGATATTGAATACCTTTGGTCACTTCATTGATTTGGATAATACTACCAAGAATAAATATAGGTTAGTTTTTGTTTTCTTATGTGTTAGTGTAGACATTAATAAAACTCTACCTAAATACATTAAACTTGAGTTAAAATTTGACAAATGGACACATCCCATTCAGTACAAGAATTCTATAACCTCTTTTCAGAACTATAATAGGAAAGGGCACCTCATTACGCAATACAAATCCAATAAAAGGAAATCCATTGTGTTAGGTTGCCAAAATAATGGAGAAGAAGAGGACTATCATTTTAGAGAGGATATCCTAAATATCATAAGTACTCCCCAAAAGGAGAAATGGGAAGATAAGTCAAGGGAAGAAGACAAAAGCTTGTCTGACAGTAAGGAGAAAGATCTTGAGATTTCCACCTCTAAGGGGAAGGATCTTAAGACTCTAGACATAAAGCTTAGTTTGGAGAATCAACTAACCAAATAACATGGGATGATGACCCCCTCTTTTCAAAAATTAGAGGAGAAATAGATACAACAGGTGGTTAAGATTAGTGATGATATGATTCCAAGGAGTTCTAAGTTGTCTAATGTGGCTAATGGCAGTGAATACATCCTTAAAGGGATTTGAAACCCAATCAAAGGTGAAGGAATTGATATCAAACTACAAGGCTTCATTTTACCAAGGAATAAATCCCTTAATCTAACCCCTAATATGTGATCTAGTAAGAATGATAGGGACTTAGATTTTTAAGGTTGGACTACTTTTAAAAAGAAGGCAAAGGTCAAGGAAGGAAAACTAATGATGTGGGTATTGATACCAAAGTAGGAAGACCCACCCAAAGAAAAACTAGATCGAATGTTGTCAACAAGGACATTTCCATGGTTAGATAGAGGAATCTAGATATTAGCTCTAGAAAATTCCACAATAAATGAAGATTGTATCATGGAATATTAGAGGGATTAATATCCCTCAAAACCAGTTTCTTATCAAGAACTACATTTTTGATAATAAAATTTATATCCTTTTATTGTGGGAAGTCAAGATGAAATCTAGAGTATTTCAACTTATTTCCAAACAAATATGACCAAAAGCCAACTATTGTATAATTGATGCCTCAAGAGCTTCAAGAGGTATTGTCACTATGTGAAATAATAATGTTGTGAAAGGGAGTCTTATTTATAGATGCAAGAATAATTTCAGTGTCAGGATGGTTACTCATAATAAGTATTGGAATTTAGTCAACATTTATGCTCCTAACCAAATAAATACAAGAAATGATTTATGGGATACCCTCTCCACCTAGATTGGAAGTAACAAGTAGGATTGTTGGATGTTTGTTGGTGATTTCAATTCACCACTCTATCCTTCAAAAAATATTGGTGGTATCTTAAATTACAATTATAACATGGTTTAATTAGCTGAGTTTCTTAATAACATAGGTTTAATATACCTTGATCTTCAAGGATATATTTTCACTTGGTCTAATCATAGGAGAGGTTAGAATTTAATACAATAGACTAGACAGGGTGTTAGTATCCCATAATTAGGATTACATTAGTGCCTATCTCCTTGAAGCTCTCCCTAGGATGACCTCTACCCACAACCCTCTCCTTTTATCTTGGAAGGAATGAGAGATTAAGGGAACTTTCCCATTTAGATTTGAATGTATGTGGATCCAACATTTGGGATTCAAATATTGATTGGATAGTTGGTGGAATATAACTATTCAAGGATCCCCAATGTTCAGGATGGCGTATAAGCTAAATATTGTAAAAAATAAAGTTAAAGATTGGAATAGGTATATTTTGGAAACATTTTTTAGAGAAAAAGGAGGATATCTACCAACCTTACTGTTATTTAGCTATAGATGGAACATGGAGACATCACTGATGATATAGTGCGGCAAGAGGATTCTCTGAGGAAGGAATGGAATGATTTGCTAAAAAATGAGGAAATCTTCTAGAAGTAGAAATCAAGAGTGTAATTAGTTAGGGAAGGGGATATGAATACCACCTTCTTCTATCAATTGTCCATGAGGCATAGGAGGAAAAACATTAATAATTTAATGGATGGGAATGGATCTTTGGTCTAATCAAATATTCAAATGGGGTAGGTGGCTATCAACTACTTTCAAAATTTCTTTACTATTTAAGATAGAATGCAAAAACAAGAGTTAATTGGCATTATCCCTACCTAACTAAATAGTGAAGATAATAATATCCTAATAAAACTTGTGATAGAACTGGACAATAAAACTTGCCTCTTTTTGATGGGTGCTTATAAGGCCCCAAGCTTGGATGGTTTCCCTCCAACCTTTTTCCAAGAGTACTAGGAGATTATGGGGAAAGATGTTACTAAGGTAGTTATTTATTTCTTTAAGTCTAGAATTTTTAAAAAATTGTTTAATCATACCTTTATAGTGAATGTTCCTAAGAAATTGGATCCTATTTGTATGGGGGAATTCAGGCCCATTAGCCTTTGTAATACTATTTACAAGATATTTTCTAACATTTTAGTTTCTAGACTCTAGCCAATCTTAGATCACTTGATCAGTAATAGCCAAAAGGGGTTTGTACTAGGTAGACAAATTTTAGATGCTACTATATCCACTCATGAATACATTCATTCAATAGAGAAAAATAATTTTCCTTAGATGGTCTTGAAACTAGACATCTCTAAAGCTTATAATAGAGTGGATTGGGACTTTCTTTTCAAAATCCTTAAGAAAATGAGAATCTAGGATGGAGTATTATAGCTCATCAGATCTTATGTCACCATTATCAGATACTTTATCCTTGTTAATGGGATATCTAGGGCATTCTTCAATTCTATAAGGGGTCTTAGGCAAGGATACACATTTTCCCCTACCTATTCATTCTTATGGTTGAGGTTCTTAGCAAAATTTTTATGAAGTTGTTGGGATCCTATGAAATCAAAGGTATTAAACCTATTTCAATAGCAGATCCTACTACCATCCAATAATTTTTTGATGATACTATCCTCTTTAGAATAACCTCAGTGGTTGAAGTGAGTAAATGGATGAAATTTCTCAAGGATTATGAGGGTGCTTCTAGTAAATATATTCACTATGATAAGAGCCTAGTCTATGTTTTCAACACCTTTTTAGACCTATAATAGAAAATCATGGGGATACTTGGCTACTCAAGTGGTGAAATCCCAGGTACTTACCTCAGCATACCCTTAGTTTTTAAAGATGTTCCCCCCTTATACTATAATTATATCCTTGAAATAATTCAAAAAACTTTGGCAGGGTGGAAAGGAAATTTGTTGAGTCAAGCTAGAAAATTTTGACTTTGAAGGCCTCCCTTTAGGGAATTCCTATTTATTTCCTTTCCCTTTTAAAAATCCCAAAATATATTGTGGAGAAATTTTAGATAATTTAGATAAATTTCCTATGGACTAAGGTGGAAGATAAAAATAGAATTGCCCTAGTTAGTTGGGACAAAGTTTGCAAACCAAAATTGTGAGGAATAGGAAAAAAAAATTCACTAGACCAACAAAACCCTCTTGGCTAAAATTGGGTGAAATTTAATGAGTATAAGTAAGGAGTGGGGTAGTATTATGAGATCAAAGTACCTATCTAATAATAACTCTAATTTTTTCCTCCACACCATTGGTATCCCTAGAGGTTCATTGATTTGGAACAATGTAATAAAAACCAAAACATTACTACAACAAGACATTAGGTAGAAACTAGAGGAGAGTAAAAACATCAGATTTTGGGAAGATAGCTAGCTAAAGGAATTCCCTCTCCATAAGATATAACATTTCCAAATACTTTTTGATAGATCCATTGCTCACTTTGGGAGATTAGCTCTTGATCATCTTATACCTAGTAATAGTGACTAAAAATAGTTGTGAGACTGTTGTCAGGACCAGAATGACCTCTTGATTACTGAAGAATTGTAGCTCCTTCAAGATTACAAAATTCATATATTCCCCTCAAGAGATAAATTTACATGAGCACAAGATAAAATCATAGTTTTTATATTTAGATCAACTTATAACATGATATTTGAGGCCAATAATGACTCAAACTTTTGGATAAGGATTTAGAATCATAACCTTATTCCAAAAATCAATCATTTTTGGTGGTTGGCCAATCATAATAAGAACTTAATATGGATAATATCCATATCATATACTTACAAATTCCTAACCATTGTGCACTATGTAAAAAATAGAAAGAATCAGTTTCCCACCTCTTATTGCATTATGAGCTATCCTAAGAGGTGTGGATCTTTTCTTTGTAGAACCTAGGAGTCTTTTGGAGCATGAATCATGACCTCTCAGAATTCATTAGAGGTTATTTTTCCCCCTTTGTTCACCCTTTATGTAAAGAGATATGGTCTTAGATTCCCCCCATCCTAACTTGGGAACTATGGAAGGAGGATAATAATAGGTTATTTAGATATAAATCTAAAGATCCAAAGGAGGTCTTTGGTATGTTTTCTAAGCTATTATAATAAAATATCTCTTGTAGCACTTTGAAAGTTGCAAAATTTCCTCCTTACAAGATGGAAGAAAGCATCATCAATTGGTGGAGCATCCTAGCCCATATTTACAAAACTAATAAGTCTAAGAGGATTGATTATGATTCTACCAAATGGACTCCCCATTTTATAGTATGGACAAAGATCAATTTTGATGGGGATACCAAAAGTAACCTAAGTTAGGCTAGTGGGGGTGGTGTATTAAGATCTAATAAGGGAGATCTCATTGTGGCCTATGCTAGTGGAATGTGAGAAAACTCTAATAATGTTACTGAAGCTATGGCCCTCTTTTGGGGACTCAAGGTGGATATTTCCATTGGAATTAAAAAACTCTTAATTGAAAGTGATTCCAAACTTATCATTGATGTTGTTAAAGAGAAATCTAGGGTGGGTTGGAAGACTGATTATATTATACAAAGACATAAAGAAACTCCTTTGTTTTGAGGGATTTAAGGTTAAGCATATCTATAGAGAGGTAAACCAAGTGGTAGATGCAATGGCCAATTGGGGAATCAATATTTTCCCTCTAAGGTGTTGGAGGAGCCTAATCAATCTGACTACCAATTTTAGAGATCATCTCTAATTGGAATCCCAACCTTATTCAACTCAATGACCTATATAAAAAAAATTTGTTTAAAATATATTTTAACATATATTCTAATTGGGGGTTTCATGATAGACATTTCCACCTAGAGGGGAAAATAGGTGTGGTCATCAACATAAATAAGATGATGCATTAGTACATTTTAATAGATGGGAAGTGCCACATCAGTGAAAGTCATATTAGTGAAATATTGAGACATTTACCTAGATGTCACATGAGCAAATATAATTCCTGATAGTGTATTATCCAATACATAGCCCGTACAAGCCACACTAAACTCATAATTATTACTTGATTAACATGAATGATTTGAAAGATGAGTGCAAGTGTTTGAGTGGTCATAAATGGTGGTTAAATGATGATAGTAACACCATTATTTTTGGACTTTTCTACATCAAACTACATTACCCTTGGGTACTAAAATTTTCTTTGAGCAATTCTCTCCTCAATATCAAGATCTTAACCATGGGAGGAGACAAAGTTAGAACTAAGTCATTGTCCTATATTGAGTCTAAAGAGGATGCCATGCTATGGAGCATTTTCTTGAAGGAGGCATTTCACCATTCTTGGAATATCTCAATAGCTTCAATGAAAATCATTTAACCCAATTTGTTATATCTTAGGGATGTGGATCACAAGGTCTAAGTTGGTATAATTAAATTTGAATTTAGAAAAGATAGTATTACAAAGGCTATAGTTTTGTGATGTGAGGGTAAAATAATGAAGAACTAAACTAGATTCTAGTACCCCGAATGCATGAAAATATTATTTAGAGAAGGTGATTCATTGATATGACTACAAGGTGGATTTGATAAGGAGAGCCTTGTCAACCCCTGGGATAAGGTTTATTTTCTTATTATGAAATATTTTACCTTGTAGGGTAGATTTAAGTGTTACTATCATTACCATTTTATCTATTAAACCATTTTCATCACAAGGTTCTTATTAATTTTCCATTCTTCCTTTTATCATCTCTTAATTACTCTATTAAAATTACTAAGAATGGACAAGAAAGCAACCCTACTATCATCATCATCCTACTCCACCAAGGCCTTATTTTTTGTCTCTTTCATTTCCACATAGTGATTTACCCACCTAAACCCATTAAAACACATTTATTTGATGAGGGGAGCTTTGTTAAGAGGTTGAGCATTAGGAGATCTAGTAGATTAGGAGGTGGTAAAACCCTAGTGTTGAAAATTGTTGATTATTTCTCAACCTTTGATCTGGAGGATGAAGTAGAGATCATAAAGGTCAAATCCACTCCTAACCTATGGGGGGAAAAGGAGGGCACCAACTACATTAAGGAGTTAAATAACTCTTTCTATGATTTTGATAAGGAGGATATTGAGTCCAAGGATACTATTGAGAAAGAAGTTGTTAATAATAAAATTTATGATAATTATATTTAGATTAAAAAGGATTTAGAGGAGGTAAATAATGGGCTTCACTCTCTTGAGAACAAAATGAAAGTGTTGACCACCATGTGTGCAAAATTCATCCATCAAGTTACTAATTTTGTGTCTATCCTGTAGATGGTTATAGGTGATGAAATGGTCATGGAAGGTAAGGCTACCAACAAGGAGGATCTCCTAAAATTCCTCAAGGAATATTAGAAATATCTACTTAACTAATCTTATTTTTTTGTTTTGTCTAGGTTTTTTTGATCTTTTGTTAGTCTGTTAATTGTTTACTTTTGCTCCACTGTTTGTGGCTGCCAACCTATTTTTACACTCTTATGGAATTTTATAATTCGGTTCTGCACCCTTTTTTACATCTTATCAATACCAAAAACAAGATAGACAAAATTAACTGATAAAATGACACTAGGCATAGATCCAATAGGCACATGCGGCTTTGGTTTTGAAAAATGACATTTGGTATAAGGTAAACAAGTATATTAAATAGTTTGAGTGGTGTAAGGATGTTATTTCACTCTAAATATATAACAAATGGTTTTTTTTAAGGATGCAAGGCATAATATTTGAAATGAATTATGAAATGTAATGTTACCCTTTTCAATCAAATGACACATACATAAAGGTTTGTAAAATTACTAAGGCAAAGACATGTGATAAAAATGGCTAGAATAACACCTCCTCAAATAAAGGAGTGATGTATAAAAAAACTTTTTTTTTGTGGTATAACAAAAAAAATAGATAGATTACAATCAAAACCGTGAAATAAAGGATAAAATGACATAAAACACCTAAGTGTATTATCCTAGATCATAAAAATAATAAGGTTGCATAGTAATATCAAATTTTGTCAATATACTCACTCTTGGGAGGATTTTAAGTGTTAATCCAAAAAATAAATGTGCCTAAAAAGTATGGTTTTTAGGCCCCCTCTTCTCCCAAGAGTTTGTATGGTGACATGGAACTTATGGATACTCACCTTGCATTAACAATATGTCTACAACAAGTGGGGTTATTCTAAAACTAAATTTTCATGCATTTCTAAATGGTCCCAAGTGTGGCTAGCATAATAAATTCTCATATCATTTATATCCATGTCAACTAGCTTGTTATGAAAAGGTCTTGTCCTTGTCATAACCACTGCATCCATTGCTTACTCAATGTAGTGTGATGTCCAAGTTTCCCATATGGTCTAAGGTAGTATCTTAATAACGAAGTTTGTTTAACCACTCAAATAAACATCCCAATAAGTCAACCTCCATTTGTATACCCCATTATGGAGTGGTTAAAACAATGCTAGGAGATTATTTCTTAGGTCAACACTTCCATATAAAACCCATGAGGAGGTGATGAAATCCCACTCATAAGCCAAAATACTTGAAAATAAAAGATAAGTGAAAAGACTTTATGGTTGTATTTGGATCACCCAACTCATATGGATTTTGGGGGTGGCTTAATTATGTTCTTTTCACACTTTTGGACTAAAAGAAACCAAGGTAAAGAAAGAGCACTTTTAGTCACCTGAGTACAATAAAGGGGATGGGGGAGAGCATACACACATCAATAATTTTGTGAGAATAAACAAATTTTGAAAGAACAAACATAAAACAAACACTCTTAAGAGTATATATCTAAGTGTGAGTGTTTATTTTATTGCACCAAAGTGAGATTTTTATGAAATTTTGGCCCCTTTGCATTAGTTAAAAAACTTACATTTTTTTTAAAACATCTAAGACATGAAAATTAATAAGGTTAATTTTAAACACCAAAGATAAAATATGAAGGATTTAACCACATTCAAATTTTTTCATTTTTCTAGCTTAAGTGTTGTAAATTTTAAAGGGTTTTTCCTACTTTGAATCCCAAATGTGAATGAGAAAATAAATATTGGAATTAAATCTCAAGTTTCTCTATTTTTTATCTCATAGATCAATGTTAATCCATACAGGGATCAATGTCAGTCTATATAAATTAATGTCGGTTCACAAATGGTAAATCAATGTCATTCAACATCGATTCTATAAAAATAAAGAAAAATAGAACATGATTTTTTATAAAAATATGGTTATCAAAATGAGCATAAAATCAATAAACAAACCTAGATCCTATAATAAAATGATTAGTAAAACAACATTCAATCTCTTAGAAATAAAACCAAAACTAAACAACTCAAGAAAAATGTATTTAAACACATTTATGCCATGTTTTATTCTACACATAGAGGTTGATGTCAGTTCTAACAAGATCGATGTTGGTTAGAGGGATTCAATGTTGGCCTCTATGTAATACGTATATCACTAAAAATATAATATGTGGAAAAACAAGTTAAAACTCAAATTTTGAAGATTGTCAAGCATTCATTAGAAAAATTAAGAGGTGCATGTTAGTCTCCTTGCATGTTTGGTATGAAAACCCCTCAAGTTGTACTTAATAAAGTATACTAATTTGTTTTTCTAATTAAATAATAATTTTTTCGTTCATATCATAAAACTAAACAATATAACATAAATAACTCATAACTAAGAACAATAGCACTCTAATTCAAATATCGAATAATATAATTCTTATACAACTTCACAAAAATAAAATACAATAGGAAATAGGTATGAATGGTTTGATAATAAAATATCTGATTAAAAAATATATAAATACATAATACAATACATTCCTTTAGGCATACAACTTAATATAAATAACAAACACCAAGCTCTTCAGAGCCCAAGTCGAACCAACACACAAATTGTTGATAATCTCAAGTGTTATCTCCAGGTAATACTGTAGTGGAGGAGGGAGAGCATAATATGAGTGTTTTTCCACACCAACCATAGACCAATGATCCCCTATACAATCTCATATCAAAAAATGGCTTTCCCTTTATGGATAGGTAGATATAACAATGCAAGAATCGATTGAGATGTGCTAGTAACCCATGTGTTGTAAGATTTCTAAAAACATATAATGTTTCATAAAGAAATCCATTCTAACATGATATCGCACAACATGAAAATAAAATATATGAAAGATAATGTATATAACATTACTTCGATCAAATTTTTATATGATCATTTTAGATCAACTGATTTCATAACACACCACTTGATCAGATTATCTATTGGTGGTACTACCTAGGCTAGTGTAATCTATCTCACTACCCATTAGTATCATCAATATGGCTTCTCAAATAAGCATATATAATATATTATATAAATCAAAGACTCACTACATATTTCATTCTCCTATCAAAATATAACATCACGTGCTAAACAAGGAGAAAGCCAAATATACACATAATCATCTATACATGAATGGGTCTTTCATGAAAATCACAATCATCTATACATGAATTAGAAACAATGAACACTTTTTATACCACTTGGGTAAAACACACATTAAAATATAGACTTTTCAATAATATCTAAGTAACTACACCTAAAGATAACCCATAATATCTTAGTCTGGTGGACATGACTATTAGTTTATCCATAAATAGTCATACAAATCAGTCATAGAAACATAAAAGAATACACTCATATTCAACCAAACATAACTATAATAATCAAGTCATACAATGCATATAATTATATCTTAACATTCATTTATACTCATAGGGTTATATACACATAATTATTATATCCTTCTAACTAGTATTAAATATCCTTATCAAAGTAACAATCAACATGCATATAAAATACGTTAAGTATAGGTCTAGATATAACCAATACAATATACACCGTTTGATTACTTTTCATACTATATAACTCTATGAAATCTCATACTATCATAGCTCATCATGCATGAGTTCCCTATTCAAACCTGAACACACAATATTATAATTTAATTATCTATATTGTCTAGATATATTCTAAATTTTACTACACAATAATAATCAGATGTAAACATAATATCAAGGTACACATCTTGATACACTAATTTATGTTTTAATAGTCTAATTAACTTAGCATATAAATACTCTCACAAAATTTATTACACACAAGTTTTAATGTTCAAAAGTTATCTTAATATTAAATATCTATAAATCAAACTAAACTTGTAGGAACTTAACTTAAGGGTCAGTCTTCATTTGGTTGAAATTTCCCTTTTTCCTTGAATTCTTATTATCAATATGATACTTTAGATGTAGGCTTAATATCTATAGTCCTATGAGGTTACATAATCATATGAATACTCAAGTTCATGCATACATCAATTTCTATATGAAAACCCTTATACTCTTTAGTTGCTTCTAATATACTTATTAACAATTATAAAATGGATTGAAAGGTTTAAACTATCATTTGGATTCTAACCAATGACTTTCATTATCTAAAATTGTCATATTGCCTTCTTAATGATGTTTTAGCATTCCTTAGAATATATATCATCTATACATATAATCCATTTGAACATTCATAAATATTCAATCATTAACTATAATCCTAAGAGGCCTAATTAATTTGTTATCTTAGTAACTCAAACTTTAATACTCTATCCCAAAGTAAGCTTAATAATTAATATTTTACTAGTAACACTATTCTTATTTCCTCATATAGATTCCATGATAATCATGATAAGAATATAACTTGCTCAAGTTGAAATATGAAAATCCAAAGTAAATTAAAGTTCCTCCGAACACTCGATCTTTCATCATTACACTCGCTCTTGCTAACAAATTTGTCTATCATTTTAGTTGTCTCTAAACTTAATAATATTTTAAAGCATATTTATACAAATTAATCAATGTATTACATGATCAATTTTTTAACCATGAACTATCATGCTTCATGATAATAATATCAAATGTCACTACATTGAATTCCAAATATTGTTAACCTCTTTTTACAAAAGATACCCAATACATGCAAGGAGAAATATTTTTCTATTTCCAAACTTTGACTAAGGAAATCCTTTCAAACTAACATTCTATTTTACAAGATATGACTCCACTCTTCAATAAATGGTTAGATATTATATGGGATGTAGTCCTATTATAATAACCTCAGTCTTAATTAATAAAGCTCCAACTTTACTAAAATAATGTCTAGGCCTAAATAAAACATTGCCTTAGAATAAGGGAATTGAAGAGTACACAACTATTACACTTAAAATGCAATCTAGGTCAAAAATCAAATGCTTTCTTAGCATAGGCACGTAGTCTCAAGGAAAGGTAAATGGGAACGTAGGGAAATGAATAGAATAAAACATATAATAAGAGAATTAGGATGTAGGACCATAATGCATGGTCTAAGAAAACTATCCTTAGGATTGAGTATAGTAATGTAGCTATAAAGTAAAATAAAACCATTAAAAAATAGTAATAATATGTTTGTGATAATTTAATACTTAGGATTTGTAGCTAGAAAAAATACCACACAATCAACTATTTGTAATGCAAGCCTTTCACATAGGTAAAGGGCATAGTTTTTAAAATATTACAACCAAGTTAGTGGAATTGAAACACTACCCTTTAGAAAAAATTCAATGCAACTTTATAATAATATGCAACATAGGTCTTGAATAGAAACTTCAGGTAGTATATGATTAAAAATTATTCTTAAATGGAAAAATGTTACTTGTATATACTAAAAATGTAGCTTTAAATAAGATAAACATGTAGTTGTACAAGGCTTAACCTAACTTATACCTAGTTCAATTCAATTGTACATAAGTGTAATGCAGTTGTATAAGTATCTAACGTAATTATATACAAAAAGGGATATGCCATCCTTCTAAAAATCCAATGTAGGCTATCAAAAATAAGATGATATCTATTGATATAAAAATGTCAAATTATGATACTCTATCTAGTTTAATTTGGGGTGTGGTATTTACAAGGAAAGAGATAAGTTCCTCAAAGACCTATGAAAATAAAAAATGCTACTAGTTATGGAAGGATGTAGACCCAAGGAGACCTTTGCCAATAAAATTAATGCTAGAAATAATTATTGTAGGTTTGATTTACAAGATAGATCACAAAAATTAAAACCCCATTAAAATTTTTACTGAAATGCTACGTTGGTTCTAACATTAGGGAAACACATGCCAAGTTAAGTTTAAGATAATACCAAATAAGAAACAACATTTCCAATATAAAATAAGATGCAACCATTAAAATAGAAATGCAGACCAATAAAATAAGACACATGCTCTTAAGGGAAACAAAACGCATTTTTTATCATCTTATTGACATAGAAAAATAATTACAAAACTAACCTAGATATTATACAAAATAATTTCCATTTCTCTTCTTCTAATTCATCGCTTCCATCTTTTTCACCCATTCCCACTTTATTTTTCACAAATTATTATTTATTTATAAAATTTATTTCCCTCTCTAATTTATGCATTTCCCACTTTTCATGATATCTCTCCCTTGATTTATCCCATGCATAGCATAGTTAATTCAACTTTAATTTTCTAATTTTCAAATAAATTCATGCATGGTGTCTGAACTCAACTTCTAAATTTAATAACTAGACTTAAATCTTCTTTCTATTCATAGTTAACTCCTAAAACTATTTTCCAAATTATTTTAAAATAAATTCCTAAAAAATTCCAATTTTTACTTTAAATCACATTAAAAAATCTTTTATGTAATTTTCAAAATAATGCTCAGCAATTATTTAACTAAAAGATAAAATAAGTCATTGATTGCATTTTACTTGTAAGATAATTATTTCCACAATAATTATTATATTAGCACGAATATTTATTTTCCATAATTTAAATTCAAAAACTAAGTCAATTATGCTAAGGGATCTAATGCATACTAAAACTTATTTCACACACATGAATATGATAAAAAACAATACACATTAACATTTTTATGCAAATGTCCTTTAAATCTACTATGTGTGTGTGTAGGGTCACTAGTATTTCCCACTGATATTTCTCCCAATCATTCCATATAGCTGAACCTCTCTGATGATGCTCTCCCTCCTCAAGCTCTGAAGGTAGGACCTATCCTACATCCACCTCATACAAAATAGGTAGTTAGTTTGAATCATCATATATATCAACCAATGATGCTAAACTAAAAAATATACATCCTCAATGTACAAAATTATCATGGAATGTATACCAAACAATAATACCATTGTCCCATACCTTTATATGTCAAAATGCTCAAATTAAAGTAATGGTAATCAAATAATGACCATACTAATACATGATTAAAGGTTTATTGGCATAGTTTGAAATTAGAATTTGACATATGAGATGTTTGGGTCCCACTGGGCATGCCATTTGTGAACATAAGAATCTAAGAAGAGACATTAGTATAGTGTTAGTGCAAGTAAAAAAAACTCAAATAAAAACACACTAATAATTACACTCCTAGCCTAGAACTTGAGAAGAGCTTAGTAACAAAAGACAAATGAAAGCACAACTAAAACATAAAAGATACAAATTCTTTACCTTCCTTGGGATTTTCAAATGCTTTATTGAGTGGCTTGCTCAGCTTGTGGATCAATAAATCATTGGAAAATGAATCTTATTGGCTCCTTCTCTCATTGGTACCATGGATTTTAATGTGGATTGATGATTAATTGGCTTAAGATTTTAGAATTATAATTTCATTGGTATGAGTTTCATTGAATAAATCCTACATTATAACTTTACCATTTCCAAGATTATAAATAAAGAGGCATTACCTTGTATTTATTTCCTAAGGATGTAACTATCACCCAAGGTGAGTTAGGGTTGAGTTAAGGCTTGGAATGGGTTCAAACCTAACCTAGGTGAGTCAAATATAACCTTATTAGAGTTAATAGTTGTCAATTAATTATGATTTTCAATGAACATGCATGGCTCTCTAAAATGGATATTTTAGGATATTTTTAAAGAGCTTGACAACTTATAAAGGCAATCATGAGAGGCTAAGATATTTAAATTTTTGAATTTCATTTTTTAGATTTTCATTAATTTCAAATGGATAATTAAAGTAGGAATTTAATTTGGTTTAACTTTTTAATTAATTTTGATTAAACTTTTATCTCTTTCAATATTTAATATTTGTTCATGTACCCTAGTTAATAGATTCATAGGCCAAATTAACTATTGTGATGTTACAAGATGATTAGGGATGAATCTATGAGAGGTTATTGTTATATAAGATAGAATACCCCAATTAGGGATGTCTTAATATGATTATAATCTTTGATGAATGATGTACAAACAAATTTGGGATCTTGAGTGATTCCCAGGCTTAATTTGCAATGGTTGGTAGGAATCAGTCTGAAGTTTAGTTGAAAACTAGTTATGGTTAGTTTTAGGTATCTACAACTAGATCCTATAATAAATGGGTTAGATAAAAAATATTCATATCATAAAACATAGAATTAAGCCAAGAAAAATCAATAAAAACCACTATTATCCATGTTTTTATCATGCTCTATTTTTCACACAGGGATCATGGTTAATTCCCTAAATTGACATTGATCTAGAAAATTAGTGTCGATCCCTATAAACTACAACTTGATTAAAATATAAATACATAAAAAATAAAATAAAAACTCAAAATTTACATATTTTTATTCATCCATTATAAAAATTAAAAGTATCATATTAATATCCTTGGTTATATGGGATGTTTGGTCCCACTAGGCATGCCAACATGTGGACAAGCAATATGTATAGGGGTTATTAGTATTATATTAGTCTAATAAACAAAACTCAAATAAACACACTAAAATAATATCACCTCTATCCTATACACTAAGGAGATCATAGGTAAAAATCATGCATATGAAACACAAACAAAACATAAAATAAAAACTTCTTTTACCTTCTTTGGAACTCCAAATGGCTTGTTGAAATGGCTTACTCAGCTTGTGCATCAAGAAATATTCATCAATGGAGCTTTATTGGCCTCACCTTTCCTTTTCACCTTGGCTTTTATTTCTTGTCTTAATATTTAGGCATGATAACATTACTTTTATGAGGTTTGTGGAGTAAATTCTATATAATAACTCTATAATATCTAAGCTTAGAAATGAAAGGGTGTGGCCTTTTATTTATAGCCTCAAGAATTAACACTCACCCAAGGTTAGTTAAAGTTAATATTAAACATGGAATGGGTTCAAACTAACCCTAGGTGAGTTGATAATAACTCAATTACTAGGCATGGATTTCAAATTAGATATTTTAGAAGAACTTGACAACTCATAAAGGCAATGATGAAAAGCTTGATATTTTGAATTTTTGAATTTTAATTTTTTTATATTCATTAATTACAAATGGATAATAAAAATAGGAATTTAATATTTTTTAATTATATAATTCAATTTTATTAGCATTTTTTCTCTTTTAATATTTGATCAAGTGTCCTGCTTAATGGGTCCATAGGCCAAACTAGTAATTTTTATGTCACAAGGTGATTAGGGATGAATCCATGAGAAATTATTTTTACATACGGGCTAGTATTAAAAATAGAGATGCCATAACATAATTATACACTTTGATGAATGATACACAAATAAAATTGGGATGTTAAGTGATTCCTATGCTTATTTTGTAATGGTTCATAGGAATTGGTTGAAAGTCTAATCAAAATCTAGTTATGTCTAGAATTGGATGTCTACAAAGAGAATTTCACCTCTTAGACCTTATGAATGCTCATTTTATACTACATGGATAATTATAAAATATACTTATATCCAATCCTATTAGTCTTACCTACTTTTATGTTCATGATTTTATTGAATTATTTGAGGTGGACCTAAAAGTCATTCCTTTCTAGTAGAGTGCCATCAGGATGAGAGAACACCAAGATGTTGACCTCATTGAAATAAGTTAGGATCTAACCATTAATTTTAACTAATAGATAATTTTTTTATTGGGTGGTTCTCATCTAGTCTTTAATGGATGTCCTCATGTTACCTTTTTAAGTTATGATATAAATTTAAATCCATAAGGGGCATCAATTTTAACTCTAGAAACATTCCCTTATTAATAAAAACCACCAAATTATCTCACTTATTATCCATCTAAATAATTTTATTTTGGTATGGATTTGTTTTTTTAAGGAGACAATTACTAAGGATGGTTAACAACTATGTAGTTTATACCTATACTTTTCTAGTTAAACCCATAGGGTAGTGCTCTTTACCTTAGACTCAACCACTCTTACTTGTTCCCTCATATCCTCCATCATCTTCTCTATGAGGTCATTATTTTCCAATAGTACTAATATTGGATCCTATATAAATATACATTCTCCACTTATATTCCTAACCTTAGCGAGTGAGAAGAGGTCTTGCTTTGTCCTCCAGATGATTGGGTCACCTTCTTGAGTGAAGGTATAAGTTATAACTCTCTTCATGTTCCTCGATTATCTACCAAATTTACACTAGAAATTCAGGTCACCATGATAAAATATCTCTAGTATATTTTGATATGAGGATTAAATGGGATTATTCCATCCCTACTCACATTTAGCTCCCAATGTGGTGGAAGGTGGAACAGGAGGGGTGGATACAACTGATATGTAAAGTGGAAGAAGGGATGAAGGAGACAAGAGTGGATGGGGAACCAAAAATGGGATGGAATATGGAGAGGAAAGTATAGATAATGATGTAGGGGTGACATGGGGGTAAAGGGATGAACCATAAATGAAGAGGCCCAAAATAACATATGAGACTTCCATTGTTTTGGGTTCATAAAGACCTGATAAATGATGGCACCTAGGATTTGTTTATTCATGACGAACAAATAGATTAACTAGTTGAGGAAAAAATATTGAGGTCTTGGGGTGATGTATAAATGTGTCTAATAATTATAGACACTCCATTTTAATAAATTCCATGCATAAACTTCAATCAAAATGACTTTCCATAATCACATGTAAATCTAGTAAAAAAATTATAAATTGATCCAATTCACCCACATAATTTACATTTTAATCCAAAATGGTAATGACACATCCCTAATTATGTAAATGGATCATATTATAATATTAATATTATCTAGTTAATATTGAATCAAATATAACCTTTAAAAGTGTTATTACAAGATAATTCAATGAATATTTGATCAAAAAAATAACATTGCAAATGCACTATTCTTCTAATGATTAATTAATCCCATTTAATCAAGCTTAATGTTCATCTAATAGGAAAAACCATGAATTTATAAATAATCCTACTTTCCTAAATCAAATTACAATATTACCTCATCTAGTGACATCACAAGGAGAAGTCAATGGGAAAGGAAAGGAGTGTAAGTAATCTCTTATACTCCTCGTACACACTCTTCCTCTTACACCCCTTTAACACACTCAAGGAGGTTTGATGATTTGAATCTCTTACATTTATATAACATAGTCCATAAATTTTTTTATATACTCTCATTTATGAAAATTTAGGACTAATCTATGGCCCTTGATCTTAATCTCAATATGGATGGTCCACAATCATTTACCAACTCTATAAATTAAAGGTTTTTTCACACTCTTTCACCATGACCAAACTATGTAGTGAATCCCTTCCAAACCTCAAGGACACCACTCAAAAATTATTCAACATTGTCAATCCAAACCTCAATTGGATAAGGAGAAATTTTACCTATATGTGGAGTCATCATTTTTAAATACTACTAGTTCATAAGCTGAACTCAAGCCTCTTCAAACTAGTTAACAAGTGGGGTCTTCAAGGGAGGTAAATCCTTATATTTGTATTTTATTTAATTATTTTTTTGATAATTTGAGATCAACCTAATATTATTAATATGTTATGTCCATGCAAGTGGTTTTTTATTTGTATTCACTAATAATCGACTAACCTCTTTTAGATTGACATGCCTGATGGGACCCTATGTACCTCATGCCCTCTTATAAATCACCCATATTCTTATAGATCAAATTATTAACCTAAAATTTAAGTTAATTAAAAATTTTAGTTAAAAAAATCACTAATTTCCATCCCAAGTGATAATATCAAAATCATCTCTGTGTAATAGTAAATTTAGGCAACTTATCAATGAAATTGTCTTGGTAACTTTAAATTTGTATTATTTTATTTTACTCTATTTTTTATAGTTTTTATAAAATAGTGAAATTAAAATATATATAAATGAATAAAACTTATAATAACATATTTGTATTATTATATTTTTGTATTTTTTATATTTTATGTTAAATAATGAAATTGACATACATGTCAATGAAATCACTCTATAGAATAACAAATTTGTTTTTGTTCTATTTTAATCTATTCTTTGTATTTTTTTAAAAAATAGTGAAATAAAAATATATATTAGTGAAATTGGCATATATATTAGGTAAATGGATCATTTAAATTATCTAATGGATCAAATAAATCATCTAACATTATCATCAAAATCATTCTATGATTAGTAACCCAACTTTTAGAGGCTCATTCAAGGTCATCTAGATTCCATTTTTGATGATTTTTTTAAACCATGTGTTTTATAATTAATTTTTATATTATTAGGTTATATTTGATTCATTTTTCATGTATTTTTCATAAAATTTAAACTGAAAGAGTCATAATTTGTTTGCTTGCAAGGTGCTCACTAAATATAACATATTGAAAATCTAACTTGTTTATCGCAAGTTTTGCTTGCCAAATACCACATTTAAAACTACAAATACTTTATTTACATGACCTTAGCCAAAATAAATGGATTTATACCTAAAAAAAATAACATTTCATTTTAATTTTTTTTATTTGGTTGTAAAATGAAAAAATCTTTCAATGTGGGGTCTAATATGCATTTACTTCTAAGTCACTCATTTCTCACACTTGTTTCATTTTCTTGTGTGATTGTGTTATTTTGTGATCCTTTCACATGTATATTCTCACATTAATATGGTGACTCATAAACATGAAGGTGATCACTTGTTTTTATCCCAAAATATTTTCCTATTATGTTATTTGCTTTCCCTTTGTGGTATTCATGCGAATCAAAATAGTAATACCTTTTATTTTCCTTTTAATTGTGCAGGGTGGATTTAATCACCTTATTTAATGTCCTTAGGGAATATTTACCAATATTTTATACCTAAAAATTCATACCAACCATATTTATCTATTAAGTCATATAAATTGAGGCTACACTTAATTAAACTTTGATTGAAATTTCTCTTGGGTCTTGAATTTTTTGGTAGAACTTCACTAAAATCTTATAGATAGAGCGGTTGTGAAGGGAATATACCATTTGCGAATGGAAATTTAAGTATTTAAATTTAATCAATATATTTTTTTATCCCATGTAACATAATATATATTAATACCATCTATAAATCCAAATAAAATTTTAAGACCTTTTGCCATGGAACATTCATTGATGTATGAGTGCAAATGTAACAACCCATAGAAATTTCCTTAATTGTATTTAACTTTTGAGATAAGAGTGGGATTAAAAAAACATTTAATTTAATTTAATTATTTAAATAATCTTAAACTTTATAATCCTCTCTCAAGTTGAGTATATCAAAGGATCAAATGAATGTGATGCAAACCCATGTTAGTTATTAGAATTTCCTTGTAATGATCGTATGTTGATGATTGATTTATTGTGTCAAAAATCTTGGTCACACTTGAAACCAAATATACAAAATAATTAAATTCCAAATCTAAAACATATTCCATACATACACAAAGAGGCATTACTCTATCCATTTGCTAAGTCAAAAATTACTCTTTCTAGATATCTTCTTGCACCTTGTTCAAACACATACCATTATCTAAACCATGCCATTAGGATATAAAATTTAAAACAAGTTTTGATTTATATATCAAAATAAAAATTACAATTCCAAACCAATTCAGGACCAAATATATAAATTCTTGTCTAAATTGAGCTATTATGTCATCCATTTTATTCCAAACCTAGTCCTATGTCAAAGCCAATTATAATCAACATTCAATTTCTATATTTAACATTTTTTAAAGTAAAAATTCAATGCCTAGTTAAATCTTAATTTAATATTGTCCAAATCCGAATTCTTTCCAAAGTTCACATATTCCAAGTTCAAAGGTTCCTAAAAGTTCCTTTTCATTAATTGTAAATCAAGTTACCAAGGTAAATATCTCTTAGTCAAGCCCAAAGTTCAAATGGTTTCAATATTTTAACATTTATAATTTATAAAAAAAATCCATTTTATATATCTAATACTTTTGAATACTCTTGGAGACATGTTTGATTTGCATACCCTTATTTGACTAGACCATTTACAATTGACACATCCTTTCATTGGTACATTCCATTGTGACATTTTTCTTAAACACAAATAAGGCATGTTAATTCAAAAATTTCACATTAATGTACCTTATATTTTATTATCTTTAGATTTAAACCAAGTACAAAATTAAGATGAGTTATATGTATCCAAGCCTATTCAAATTGAAGATCATAAACCTAATCATGCCAAATTATACATGAAGTGGGGAAATTTATAATTCTTTCTTTGATTAAGAGGTATTTTACAACCTATATGAGTATGACCACTAATTAGAGGATGAGGAAGATGAAAAATAACTTGCCAACATGCCATCTAATGCTAAACATAAAAAACATAACCCATACCTTCCAGCCATACCACCAAATGCCAAAGAAGGGTAATATCAACCATACCTTACACACATATCATTTGATATAAAACATAGACCTAATAAATGTACCTTGTGAATAAAAAACCAAGTTATAAATAAATATATGATAAATTTACATGACAACTCTTTGATAATAAAGACAAGAACCTCATAAGATTACTAGAAATGGGTGCTAAATTTCTTGATTGTTTTCACATGTAGGACTTATGTTATTTGGTTATAAACCCTAAAAAATCATCCTTTACATTATTGGATAAAAATATAATTATATAAAATATAAGGGTTTTTTCAAAGCTTCTAATAAATCTCTAGTGGTGTCTGATAAAGGAAAGAGTCAACTAGTTGACCCTTATACATAGAACCAATTTATTGTGTCTCAAATCTATTAGGGTAGTCAAGTCTTATACATTTTATTAAACTCCTTAATCAATCTCGAAACTGAAAATACCACATTAATAGATATAAATACTCTAAAAAAACAACCAATATATGTGTTAGTCCATTCCACACCCAATCTTGAGCCATTTTTAGCACCATGATACTTGAAGATTTATTTAACACACCTATAACCTAAGGTAAACTTGTGACTAATACCAATCCTCTTGTCAATTATTACTAGCATACAATCATTAATTATTAGCTAGTACATTTCAAACCACATCACATACCATCCATGACACAACATAAGATTCCTATAAATTCTCAATAAATCATTCATTCTAATGTCCCAAACACATCTCAAGAACAATTAGTAAACATGCCTAGTCCACAATAGTTGTTTTAATATAATCCATATAATACTCTACCTTAATAGGTGTCAACCAATCCTACACTAGAATAGATGGAAACTAATCCTCTATCTCAATAAGTGGAAACCAATCCTCCCTTCATTAGGTGGAAACTAATCCTCCACGGTAATAGGTGATGACTAATCCACTACCATAATAAGTGGTATCTAATTGTTAATAGACATTTTCTAACCAAAAATGTTATTTATCAAGACAATAAGTTCATCTTATACAACATATCCCTAAAAAACAAAAATTTCATTCCCAATAGATACCCTTCAATAACTAATAAACCATTCCTCCATTTATACCTCATTTCCATCAAAATCAAAACCATACTAAAAAATAAGTGCCATACCAAGAACTAGTATGTTATCATAAATAAAACCCTAACTGAAGGGTGAATATTCTTAGTAGAAACAATTGAGTAAAAATTCACTAATATTCCATACCACCTATTTACCTAGGTCAAACAAACCCTCATTTGGATACCCAACAATATGTACCTACTACATCTCATTCTGGTCCTACTTACCAAGACTTGTAAGAGGTGAAAGATGTAGTTTCTACTATCCAAATATGAAGTCAATCAAACAAGATTAAATTAGATGATGTATTCTCTTATCCATTTTATATGATTTATTTTCAAATATCATTCCCACACCATTTTTATATATCTAGATTTGATAAGTACAAAGGTAAAGGCAATCCTAAATATCATTTGAAATATTTTTTTGTGGCTAGCCAAGAATTTGCATACATTAGTATATATTTACTTCACATATTTTCTCATAGTTTAGTTGGGTAGGGCTTGGAGTGGTTTCTTCATCTCCCCAATAATTTCATTGACAACTTTGATGACCTCTTTGATAAATTTATACAACACTTATCTTATAATGTGGAACATGATCTAACTATGGTTGATTTATGTTAGTCTAAACAATGATTAGGAGAGAGTTTTAATACTTATTTACAATGGTGGTTTACATTAGCTATCAAATTCCCACGTAATATCCTTGACAAATAATTGGTTTCAATTGTTATTACTAATTTACAATATTACATAGTTTATAATCTCAAGATTCAATTTGCCAACACATTTGAAGAAATGATTTCCCAAGGATTATTAATTGATATAGTCATTATTGATAAAGGATTTATCAAGATTTATTCTCAAAACCATTTTTAGAATAAGGCTCAACCATAATTTATTGCATGAGTTCAAGTAAATACATCAAAAAATCTTAAGTTATTTAATAGGAACAAATATTTTGTTAGTAATGGAGTAATTGAATCTATACATGTGAAAATAGTAAAATCACCACCTATTCAAGTAACCCCTCTTATTTATTCACCCAATTTATAAATACCACTTTTAAGAAGAGGCTAATACCAAAATCAAGTTTTTAGCAACCTTGTAAAGCTAACTGAAGAGATATTTTAGAATTTGGTCACAACTAACATGATTATTTCACTAACACCAAAACCATTCCCATAAATTCAAGCTAAACCCACTTGGTGCAAATAACATGAGATATATGACTACCACCAAGTTAATTTTAGTTTATTTATAGAATTGTACAACTTCACCACGTTATTCAAGATCTGTCAGAGAATGGTGAAATAAATCTAGACAAAGCTAATTCAATGTTAAATAAGAATTTGGTTATTTATAAAAACCCTTTTCTTTAACACAACTATAATAATTAGAACCAATCTTAGACTCCTAATTAGAACTAGAACATACCTCTAAGTAATCAAAATCAATTCCATCATTGATAAAAACAACAACAAAACTTAAATCAAGGTTAGGACACCCGGTCCAACCAAGTCAATTATAACAATGTCCCTTATAACTATGATAATGTCATAGGTTTTATTGCCAATGAACATATAGCCACTAATAAGATAAATTATAAGACAATAGATAATCATACCAAGTGCCCATCATAATCCATTTTAGGACCTTTTCCCTCCTATGCCAATAATCCTCCATTATTGAGACTTGGAATTCATGGGAGCCAACACCCAAAGGCTACCATTCTAAGTATGTATTCCCTTTCTTAAAATTATCATAAGCACTCACCAAGTTAGGATTGTGTAATCGCAACTCAACATACTCAGATTACCATTCAAGATCCCACAACATATTCTTATAATAAACCCATTCAATTCTATCCATCTCAAAATACTAATCAAATTTCATTTGGTAATTGCAAGCCATATGATATTGTGGAATAATTACAAAAAAACACCACCATAAATTTCTATCCTATATATTTTATGTACATCGAATGTCCAAAAAAACATATTGAATGAGTTATTAAGTCAATCCAATGTACTAAGTGACATTGCTCCTAAAAAATTCCAAACACTTTTAATCCATTTAGCCATCTTAAATTTGATCAAAATGATAATTCATCCCTCGGTACTATTCATAATAACACACTTTATTTAGAGGTAATCATTTATTACCATAAAGTCAAACATGTCCTCATAGATAGTGGGTTAGGTTTGAATATTGTAAATTTTAAGGTAGTCTAAAATTTGGGCTACATAAAAATAGATATATAAATGAATACCATTATGATTAAGGAATATGATAATGAGGAATGAGAAAAATAGGGCACCATTTGATTACTTGTTATAGTTTAGCCATTAACCTATGATACTTTGTGTAATTTCCTAGATCTAGAACTATCATTAAATATACTCCTTATGTGAACTTAGATACATGAATTACATGTAATACCTTATATGTCATATCATTAGATAAATTTCCCTCACTTAGGTTTATAGGTCACCATACCTAGAGATTTGAAGCCATACCCGTATTGTAAACATTTGAAGGTAGAATATGAAACCTACAACTATCACCTTGGCCTAAAGTATGTCCCTAAAAGGACAGAGAGGTAGTTGGTCAAACATCTAATTCAAATTATGTGTTTCTAAGGAACCTTACATCTAATTCACCTAGACCACTTCCTCAAATATCCAACCATTTTACCATTCAATATCTAGGCCTTGTTGAATATTAAATTAGTAATGCCCTTCATATCATCAAATTCCCTAAAATACCAAAATAATATGGTAGACTATAATAAAGATGATCCTTACCAAAAGGGATGCATTAATTTCATCAAAACCACATAATAATATAGATTAAATGCTATGTACCTAGGGATATGATATATTGATGTATATGGGTTGATGGAGATGCCGACATGTGGCACACATCCCCTTAGTTAGTTATTTATATGGGTACAATATATTAGGATAATAGAGTAACTTGTGGAGGTAGAACATTGGTTAATGGTTGGCCTACATTGGAATAGAAGGTTATCCATCCATGGGTTAAATAGATGTATATATAGAGGAGATGATTATCATGGTAGATATAGGAAGTAAGCATTGAGTCTTCTATTGTAAGAGGATATTGGAGGTTGTCCCCTCAAAGAGACATTGTGGAGTTATTCCTTCCTAAAGGATTATTATATGGTGTTTCCCTACCTTAAGGGTATTCTACATATATTGAATATTTGAATCATATCAAGATAATTACAAGTGGTATCAAAGCTTCGATTTGGGCAATTTGTGGAGTGAAACCCTAGTTTTTTTTTGAATCATCAATAACTTTTGATTGGTTGTAAATTTTTCCACTAATTTTTTATTGGATATGGATAATATTTCAAATAAGTCATAAAAAAAAATTGAGATTTTTTGATTCGTTTTGAGGGAGTTATTGCTATTTTAGGGTTTATAATAATTTTGCTATATCTTCCGAAATATATATAATTTTTATTCAAAATTTTTACTGGAGATGTAAGTAGATATGAGAGATGCACAGTCAAAATTTCAGAATTTTTTGAGTTGTTTGAAGTGATTTGTTGTGATTTTATGGATCAGTTTTGACATTTTAGGGTTTCATGAACCTTAATTTTTTTTGTGGATCATGGAGTTGCAAACATTTTCAGGGGAAGATGATATTGATGCTAGAGAATGGTGGATCCTTTTGGAGAATCATTTTACAAAAAATTTTGGGCAAAGATGATTACTTCCTTTTTTATCTGGGCTTGCACTACATTGGTTTGGAGTTGTATAGAAAAGTTTTCTTCATGGAAAGAAATGGAATAGATCTTTTTAGATCATTGGGATATAAAACAAGAAGAAGAAGAAGAAGAAGTAGAAAAAAAGAAGAAGAAATAGAAGAATTAGTAGTAGTAGTAGTAGTAGTAGAAGAAGAAGAAGAAGAAGAAGAAGAAGAATTGGATGATAAAGGTTCAAATTATTTGGCTCTAAAGAAATCTGAGTCAATTTTTCAATTTCATGGATGCATTCAAAATAAAAGGGTTATTGTGTCCATAAACCCTACCAGTAAGTATAACTTCATCAACATGAATGTGTCTAATCATCTACATGTTCAAGCAAATAATATCAAAGAGGTTCAAGTAGATGGTCAGAATATTTCAATATTTGAAGATCTGAAGCTCATTATGGAAAAATATGTTTTGCATTCAGATTTTTATGCTTTAGATATGGATGACATGGATATAGTTCTTGGATATCCATGGTTAGATACTTTGGGAAAAATGAATATTAATGTTCAAAAAAAGTTCATGAAGTTTTGGTATAAGAAAAATAAAATCACTTTACAAGATATCATAGTGAAAAAGGCACCAATAAAAATCTAGGTAGATCATGAGGATGAGATTAAAATAGGTGATGAAGATCATGATAAAGATTTAGATGATATAGATAAAGACACACTACAAATGAACACTTCATCTACTCAAGAGACAAAGAAGGAAAAGGTAGAAGAGGTAGAAGTAAATGTGGATAATGTCAAAGTATTAGAAAAGGTTGAGGTATATAGACACCCACATCATCATGAGAGGAAACAATCATGGAACTAGGTGAGGAAGTGTCATAACAACAATCATTTTATCTATATAGAAAATAAAATTTCCAATCATTTTGGATATGCATGGAATCCAAAGAAAAAATACTATGGCACATGGAATGAATGGGGAAATCACTATGACTATGCATGGAAGAATACCTACTGTGGTCATGGTTAGAATCAGAGTAGCGCAATGGAATATGGTACATGAAATAAAAAGAGGAATAATTATGCTTGGACACCAAAGCAATATAATTATGATCATGAATGAAATCAGAGGAGCACAATGGATTTTAGACACAAGATTGGAGAGATATCACCTACCAAGATCACATATGGATGGTTAGATGATCAAGATTGGAGACAATTGTGTAATGATTTGAAGCACACTCATTATTTGGTTTCTTCCTATATTTTGGGGATGAAACATGTCAAAGAGAGAAGTAATCTTATGTACCTAGGGATATGATATATTGATGTATATGGGTTAATGGAGATGCTTACATGTGGCACACATTCCCTTAGTTACTTATATGGGTATAATATATTAGGATAATAGAGTAACTTGTGGAAGTAGTACATTGGGTAATGGTCAACCTACATTGTGATTAGGAGGTTATCCATCCATGGGTTATATAGATGTATATATATATATAGGAGATGATCATCATGGTAAAGATATCAAGTAAGAATTGAGTCTTCTATTGTAAGAGGTTATTGGAGGTTGTCCCCTCGAAGAGACATTGTGGAGTTATTCCTTCCTAAAGGAGTATTATATGGTGTTTCCCTACCTTAAGGGTATTTATGTAGATATTGAATATCAAGATCATATCAAGAGCTCTAATTTATAATCACTTAAAGGCTATCCATATAAGCACTTTATGGTTCATCAATATAATTTAGTTATAATTTCTAATTATATATATAGTCAAAGATATGGATCTCCAAAGTTGACTATGTATATGTTCATGCTTTGCAAGTAACTTGAGAAGAGTAATTGAGTTGTTCTTGATTGTAATTAGATATTTTAAGATGAACTAAGTGTTGAATCATGTTTTATAATTAATGAAGATAATATATTTGGATTATGGAGGTTTTACCAATCCATATTATATATGATCAAATACTTAAAATTTTACTGAGTGTTCATTCTTAGTGATCATATGTATAAAATGATGTTTGGGATAATTGTGTTATAGAAGAAGGTGTTATGATGGATGTTATCATTTAATGTGGATCTATAGATAGTATAGAGTGGACCTATGCATTTTGAAGTGATCCTATATTTCTAATTTGATTTTTAAAGTTCTAAAGGAGTGAATAGGTCTCCATGAGACCTATAAGGGATAATGAGACCTATAAGGGATAATGAGGCCTTACTAAAAGTCATAAATGCTTAAATTGTGACCCATGGATGTATTTGGGCTATGGATAACCTGTGAAGATGTATTTGAGATATGTTATATTTCTTAAGGGATAAAATAAGTATTATGGCTAACCTAGAAGATAATAATCATGAAGGCTCTATAAAAGGTGAAATTAAAGGTGGTGATTTATAGACTTAAGACAAGAGGTGTGTGTGTGTGTGTGTGTGTGTGTGTGTGTGTGTGTGTGTGTGTGTGTGTGTGTGTGTGTGTGTGTGTGTGTGTGTGTGTGTGTGTGTGTGTGTGTGTGTTGAAGAGAAAATAAAATAAGGGTGTGTGCCTAATGGATGGTTTATAGAGAAAATTAGGTTGATAACTATGTTTATGACTTATAGGTCATATTTTTGATGTCAATAACAATTCTCTTATATGTTTGAAGATTGAGTGTGAATGAAGGATAGATGATGTCTGTGTGAGCTTGGTGGTTGATTTAAGAGGTAGATCAGAGTGTGGAATATGTAGTATGAAAAGTTGAAGAGAGTTGATATACATTATATCTCAATCATATTGGTAGGTAATCAGTGATCTAGATATGTTCATTTCATAGGTGTTGGGAGGGTGCTCAACATTGAGGTCAAAAGGACTTGACCAATAAGTGGTCAAAAGGACTTGATCATCTTAGGGGTAGGTACTCCTTGTGAAATAGGTGTTTCACTAAATACATTTATAATTAATTGACCAATAGGTGGTTATAAATACTTTATCATCCTAGGGGTAGGTGTTCCTTATGAAACATGTGTTTCACTAAATTTTAGTCAAAAGGACTTGACTGGTCTCACATTTATGATCATCTTATAGGACAAGTAGTCCATGTTTTTTTAGGCCTGAGAGTTGTTTTTATTCCCCAAGATATTTTCCCACATAGATATTGTGGTGTGTGTGTGATCTTGCATTATATTAATTATTCAATGCTATAAACATCTTGTATGTTTTATGAATGGTTGTATTGAATGTTTAAGTGTTTAAAGGGTTTGGAAATTAAATTGGATTGTTTGTCACCACTAATTCACCCCCTCTTATTTATTGTACCTATAACAATTGGTATTAGATTAGTTCCTTTGGTAAAGACTTGATAGCTTGAAGGAGGTCTGAGGTATAATATGGGTAGCCGTAAAATGCAAGGATATATTTCCACTAAGCAAGGACCAATGTTCAATGGATCCAATTATGTTTTTTGGAGGGCAAAGATGAGGACATACATCATGTCCCTAGGTTTTGACACTTAGAAATATATTTTGGAAGGTTATTTTACACCTACTATTCCTCCATCTAGTGCTACAAATGAGAAATTATTTTAGAACAATTCTAAGGCAATCAATGCTATCACTTGTGGTCTTTTAGATAGTGAATACACTAAGGTAATCAATTGCATATCTATCAAGGAAATATGGGATAAATTGAAGACTAATTATTAATTAGATTCAAAGGTTAATTTGGAAAATTTTCAAACTCACCAAAGACAATTTGAGAGTCTTAAGATGAAGGAAGAAGATTTTGTGGCATCCTTTCTATAGAGAGTTGATGAGATTGTGAAAATCATCAAAGGTTTTGGAGAAAATCTTGAAGAAGCTACTATATTTCAAAAGCTATTAAGGTATATATATCTATAAAGTTTGATTAAAAAGTGTCTAATATATAATAAATTCATGATCTTACTCATTTGAAGATGGTTGAATTGCATGGCATCCTTAATTCCTATGAGATGAGAGTAAATGATGATATACTACCAAATAAGGAATCAAAATTCAAGATAAAAATGAATCCAAAGAAGAAGTTCCAAGGTAATAAACTTAAGGAGGATGACATATATGATATTCATGAATATGAATTAATTGATTTATTTATAAGGGAATTGAAAATAGGGTTAGGTAGGTATAAGGATAAACTACCCTTCAAATGCTTCAGTTGTGGATAAATAGGACATTTTGCTAATAAGTGCCCTCATAAACATAAGAAGAATGATGATGAATATCATGGTTAAGGTCATGATGATGGAAAAAAATCATTTAGGTCTGATAAAAGTAAGAAGGGATTCAAATTAAATGAAAACAAGAAGAAGTACTTCGAGGACAAGAAGAGTCTCTATACCAAAGAAGATTACAGCTCATTAGATGAGAGTGTAGACAATGACTCAAAGTATGATCATGAAGATGATGGTCCTATTGAAGATAAATCCCTATTAATATATGAAGATTGAATTTTTTCATATCAAAAGGAGCCTACTTGGAGTGATTATGATGATGATAAAGATGAGGTGGACTATGAGATTGAATTGATGAGTACTCTTAAAGAACTGAAGATTGAGAAGAAGATTAACAACAAGATGAAGCCTCAAATCAATGACTATGAGAATAAATTTAGTGTGTATCAATCAATAATGAATTAATATATCAAGGAACATGAATATATTATCAATAATGTTAGTTTTCAATTGGAAATCCTATCTACAAGCCTAAAATCTAAAGAAGATGAATGTTCAAGGTATGTAAATGAAAATGAGTCATTAAAAGTTGAGTTCGAGAAGACAACTAGTAAGATGTAGTCATTTATGATATTTGAAAAGAGATAAAGTGATCTCAACAATATTTTGAGTGGTCAAAAACATGAAAGTGATATAACTAGTCTTGGATATAAAGAAAAACTAGAAAATGTAACTAAAGACGAGATGAAGACTAATGTAAATCAGACCTTGAAGGTCAATAATCAGTCGAGATTTGAATATGTTGGTAGAATGAAGACAAATAAAATCAAAAAATAAAATTACTTGAGGCATGCAGGTTTGAATGGTTAATATTACACATGTAATCAGTTTGGGCATAGAGTTAGAGAATGTAAGAGACTTGTTCGAAATGAGTTTGCATGGATCTATGATGGGAGTCATCAGTCAAAATGTGAGTCTTCTTCAAAAGGAGTAGTTTGTTTTAATTGTTAAAAGAATGGACATATTTTAATATCTTATTATAATTGGGAATGGTAGGATAAGCTTATTATAAAAGGTATAGTGTGCTTTAACTATCAACAGAGAGGTCACATTGCTAGATTCTACAATCAAGGCCTATAAGATTGAATAGGTTTAACTGGGCTGTTAGAGTGCAATAAAGAAGGAAATTTAACTCATGGAAAAAAATATGGAAAGTGTGATTCATTATGAGTCTAGAGGTCTAAGTAATCTATTTTTTATGGTGGAGAATGCTATAGAATTTAGAGAATGCTAAGAACTCTCATTGTCTACTCATGTTGTGAATAAAGAGAACAAGCTCAATGAGAAGACCAAGGTTATAGTTAAGGATAGTTTTGAGGTGTGTTTGGATGGTAATGAGAAAATTGATATATGTGAGAAATTTTCATGCAAATAACAACAATTGTTAATACCTAGTTATGAGGTTTCAAATTGAAAAGAAGATTCTTTAACTGAAAAGGTAATCATGAATCTATGTTATCCCCATTTGTTTTAAATACTATCTTAGAAGAGAAGGAGAATTTTTTAATGTATGAACAAGTTGTTTATCTTAAGCCTAAAAATAATAAGAAAAATAACTATTAGTAACAGATGACCAAGGAGGAGAAGGAATATGAGGAGTTATGGCCAACTCCTAGTTTCACATTTTTCTAAGGAACCATGTGAAGTAGGGTGTCTCTACCTATGATTCTTAAGAGAATCCTTTCAATGGTGAATCAAGTGTTGTTTTGGTGTTATTTATAAGATACTAAAAGGAAAGAGATGAGTGTTTTTATTTGGAGTTGGTGTGTTAAGATGGGAGAAGTGTTTTGATGAGGTTAGAGTGATGTCACAAGGTGTTTTCACTTTGTATGTAGTTTTTACAGGATTAAAATGGATGTTTCTAGGTGGGTAATGAGATTGATATAATGTAAAGAACATTTTTGTGCTTAGAAAGGTCTTTAAACTTATTTTTGATGTTTTCTTGGTGGTTTTCTATCTTGATTATCCTATTTGTGCCTTTTGGAGGTTTTTGTGTGATCTTAGGCTTATTTTTCTTATTGCAGATCAAATCCATGGTATAGGAATTCAAGGTTCCCAAAAGTACACAATCTAAAATATTAGTCTAGAAGTATGTGATGGTTGTCGTCAGGTGTGAAAGAAGTTTTAGAGGTGGGAATTGACTAGAAGGAGGTTTATTGACCTTATTTGTTTTGAGATTCAAGAGTTTTGGGATATGCTAGAAAATCGGTTTAGATTATGAGTTTAGGTATAAGGATTATTAATAGGTTGAATGGGGAAAATGGGTTGTAAAGTAAAGATTCATAAAGATCTGAATGTTTGTGGTTTTCAAATTATTCACGATTTTTTTCAAAATGGAGGCATAATTGGCTAGTAGATTTATGAAGGAAGTATGTTGTAGAGGAGGAACTAGGTGATGAAAATTGGTATGCTTAAAGGGGAATATAAGAGTGATTCAGATATTATGGTTTAGGTCTTGAAAATATGTATACTAAAATTTTTGGGCTTTGTAAGTTCTAGGTAAGGCTACAAGGAGTATAGATAGGCCCAATGCGAAGATTTGATGTTTTTGCTTAGTTTATACAAAAGAGAAAGGCATGAGTGTTTCAAGGTGAGTTATCAAGTAGGTTTAGATCATGTTTCCTATTTTCTAAGTAGAATTAATTTATTTTGGTGGTCCTTGAGGTGGATTAAAAGACAAGACTAGTAAGTATGTGTCATGGTACTTCATGATGTGTGAAGATTTGAAGATGCTCAAGTGGTGAAATGTATAAATTATATTAGGGGGAGTCCCTTTCAGATGTTTCTTAGTGATTTATATTATATTTTAGTGTTTTTTATGTTGTTTCTTCATTGGTTGCAGTGATTGGTTGAAGAGAGTGTTGGAATGTAGCAAGATGAAGTTACAAAGGCAAAAATAGGTAGGCTCAAGGTAAGGGGGAGTTTTTATCATATTTATAAGGTGGTATTCTCATATTGGTGGTATTTTTAGGTTATTAGGATTAGTTTTTGCCCACTTTATCATTATATCAAAGGGGGAGAAGGTTCCTATTGTGAGAGTGTTTGAAGAGAGAAAAGGAAGGTGAGATATATAATGGGTGTTGACATCAATGACAAATGGGGGGATTATTAGAGAGTTTTAAATGATGTCATGGAGGTGTATACATGAGTGGATGAAGTGTCTTGATAGTTTAAGTATCAATGAAAAAGTGTAAAGTGTGTTTATCTTAGTATGCTTGAAGTAGGCTTGGTTGATGTTTATTTTTGGCATGATTAGGGATTTGTATGAAGTATTGAGCATGTGTGAGGGGTTATATAAAAGGTCAAGTATGATTTGAGAGATTTTTTAAGTGTATGGTATTCATCTGGTTCATCATTATGTTCATCTTGACATAGTTGGTTCTATGATAGAAAAAATTGAGTAGGAATATTGATGAAATTATATTTCACATGTGTGAAGGTTCTAGGGAAGATTGATATATGGATGGATTAATTTATGTGAGGATATCATATGGTAAAAATTTTAGTTCATTATATTTATCATGACAAAATTTATTTATGAGCAAAGTTGTCTTCTCAGATAGATTTACTATGTTCCCATACTTGGATTGTCACTGCATGTCATGTAGATATGGATGAACCAACAAGTCTAAGAATTTATTTATTCTACTTATAAATTCAAATGATTTAAAATAATTTAATGGATATATTTTATATAACTATAATAAGTTACCCTAAAAATTTGGACTCTTAAACTATTTTCTAGCTCAAGTTATAAAGCTTCAAAGTTGCTCTTACAGACTGTGTTGTGACAGAGACCATCAAGTTTAAATATGTTGTAGTATGAGGTCACTAGTTAGTAGATATAATGGTTAAAATTAAATTATATATATTTATAAAATGGTACACATAAAATTCAATATTTTAAATAATTAATTCACTATTGATAAGTGTCACATTTATGGAGCTTGGATAGAAGATCAATGGTTGACGATCATTCGTACTGTCAAAAGATCGATGATGAAAGTCAAAGTCAAAGATTCAAATGTGAAAAAGGAACATAGAAATATTAAGTGGCACAATTATTGGATTTTTTATTAATATATAATGATGATAAATATAATATAAAGACCAGGATACCTAATAAAGATCAACAATGCATATGTGGTCAAGATTGCCAGAAAGCATGAAATGAGGTCAACATGTTCGAGGTCTACTATTTGGATAGTGGAGCAATTATATTTAAAGTTTGAGATAATTAAAAATAAGATAAATGGTACAATTTTATAAATATAAGTGAAGAGCACAATATGTTTTCTAAGTGACCGAGGTTTAATTGTGACTATTTAGATTTAAATATTTGAATTTAATGAAGGAAAGTCTATTGTTTAGTTTTTGTGTTATAACTTTTGATATATGCAGAATTTAACCATGGTGTAAAAATAAAATTTGTATAGGAATTAATGGTTCATACATAAAACCTGATTATAATGTCTAATTTTTCTTATATTCAATGATATAGAGATTCAAATTTGACTATGTATATATTCATGCTCTATAAGTAACCTGAGAAGATTAATTGAGTTATTCTTGATGGTATTTTGATGTTTTAATATGAAATAAGTGTTGAAGCATGTTTTAAAATTCATGAGGACAAATTGTGAGGATTATGGAGGTTTTACCAATCCATATTATATATGATCAAAGACTTATAAGTTGATTGTGTGGTCATTCTTAGTGATTGTATGTACGGAATGATGTTTGGGCTAATTATGCTATAGCAGAAGGGTGTTGTGATGGATGTTGTCATTTAATGTGGACCTGTAGATAATATTGAGTTGACCTATGAATTTTAAATTAGTCTTATGTTTTTAATTTACTCATTAAAGTTATAAAGGAGTGAATAGGTCTCCATGATACTTATAAATGCTAATGAGGCATAATTAAAAGGCATAACTACTTAGTTGTGACCCATGGATGCTATGGCCAACCTGTGAAGATGTAATTAAGCTATTTTATATGTCCTAAGGGATAATAAAATTATTATATCTAACCTAGAAAATAATAATCATGAAGGATCTATAAAAGGTGAAATCAAAGGTGGTGATTTCTAGACTTAAGAGAAGAGGTGTGTGTGGGTTGAACAGTGAAGGAAAGAAGGAAGGGTGTGTTTCAAATGGATGGGTTGTATAGTATAATAGGTTGATGGTTGTGTGTATGACTTGTAGGTAATATTTCTAATTTTAATAATAGTTTTCTTGTAGGTTTGAATATTGAGTGTGAGCAAAGGATAAATGATGTTTATGTGAGCTTAGTGGTTAAATTGAGAGGTAGATCAAAGAGTGGACTATGTAGTGTGTAGAGTTGAAGAGAGATAATATACATTGTATATCCATCAAATTTTTAAGAAATCAGTGATCTAGATATGTGCATTTCATAGGTGTTGGGAGGGTTCTCAACATCTAGGTCAGAAGGACTTAACCAACAGGTGGTCATAAGGACTTGATCATCTTAGGGGTAGGTACTTCTTGTGAAATAGGTGTTTCACTAAAGCCATTCAGAATGAATTGACCAAAAAGTGGTCATAAGGACTTGATCATCTTAGGGATAGGTGCTCCTTATGAAATAAGCATTTCACTAAATTTTGGCTAAAATGACTTGAGCAGTCTCATGTTTTTTATCATCTTATAGAATAAGTATTCCAAATGCTTATAGGCTTAAAAGTGGTTTTATTCCCCAAGAGGGTTTCCCACATATATATTGTATTGTGTGTGTGATCATGCATTATCTTCATTGTTCATTGTTATATTTATCTTGTATGTTTCATGAATGGTTATATTGAATGCTTAAGTGTTTGAAGAGTTTGGAAATTGAATTGGATTGTTTATCACCACTGATTGACCCCATCTCAATGATTATACCTCTAATATAATGGTCCTTAACAATAAACTCTTGTATATAGGGTATTAATATCCCATTATGGAATTAAATTATTGATCTTATGTTAATAAGTGTGTGCCTTGTGAGCCTTGTGAGAAACATGAAAATATCATTCATGCTCTAACCCAAACACTTCATCTGGTCACTACAACATGGTAATTTTCCACATGGTGAATTGATATCATAGGGAAAATAAATCCTACTTATTTAGATGGAATTAAACACATCCTAATTGTGATAATGTATTTAACTAAGTGGTTGAAGTTATTCCCCTCACTTATATAACTGGTAAGCATATTTAAAATTTCATTTTGAATAACCTTATCTACAATTTTTACATTCCTTATAACCTCATTTCTAAAAATGGTATATCCCTAAAATATAAGGACACCAAAGCCTTTTGTGTGAAATACCATATCAAACAACAATTTTCCACTACTTATTTTACCCAAAGTAATGGTCAAGATGAATTATCTAACAAAACCTTATTGAAATCCTTAAAAATATTGTTAATTCATTCGGTCATGATTATCACTTTTTATTATTTCCTTCCCCATGGGCCTACCATTCTGATACCTAAACCCCAACATAAGCCACCTTGTATTCATTAGTTTATGACATTGAATTTATTCTTCTTATCAAGATTGATTTGCCTTCCTTACCTATTTAATTTTAGGATATTATTGATGATGAGGAGTATAGAGTGGAAAAAATACAAGATCTAGATCTTATAGATGAAAAATGGGAAGTGACTTTGAAAAATATCTAAGCATATCAAAATAGGTTACATCATAACTATAGAAATCACATCAAACCTATATAATTTGAGTTTGGTGATCTTGGGTGGAAAGAGAACCAAAAAATACAAATGTATCATGTGATATGAAGGGAAAATTTGAGACTAATTGGATAGTACTATTCATAAGCATGACTAGCTATGGGTTTGGAGCATACAAGTTAGATACACTAGATAGGCAAGAGCTAGATGAGCCTATGAATATTATGCATTTCAAGTGCTTCTACACTTAATATATTTTAACATTATCTATGAAGATCCTGACTAAGGGGCATGACATAAAGCCTTTCCTTCATTATGTCAGTCTCTCATAAACCCATTACCCTATCTTATTACCATTATGATCTTGATTGTAGTTTATAGGTATAACAATCAGATTAAAATGCCATATTTTAGAGAAAGTTTCAATAGTCAGATGTAGACTTGGTCATCATCAACACATGAGAAACAAACATTATCGTAGAGTGACTTACACCATTTCTTGTATAGTGGACCAATAAAATTGCATATTTTTACTCTTACCAATCCATGTACCATTTATATCAGTATGATCCATCTTTATTTTCCACCCTACTATTGATTAGTAATATGTTTTACTATAAGGTAGAGCTATATTGACCTAAGGTAGGTAACACTCAATTTCTGAGTTCATTTTTGTCACTTATTTTTTACATGCTCTCATCATTTTGAGATTAACCTAAGCCACACTCTTACTATTTTTTGAACAACCTAAGCCACACTCTCAATATCTTATGATCAACCTAAGCCATGATCTCAACATTTTGTAAGAAACCTAAGCCACACTCCCATTGGTTTATGATCCCTTTGGTACTTCCCATTGACCAAAGCCATTTATTTATATACCTTATTATAAAAATATGAAAAATACAAAAAAAATGCAAAAAAACCAAAATAACCTAAAAATTTAAAATTATTAAAAATGGGCTCAAAATCTCCATGAGATATAAAGTCATAAAATATTTTTATGTCCTATCATCTTATTCACTAGTGCCCTTCCATCTTGTTCTAGGTATCACACTTTGCAACATATCCTAGGTGGAAACCTCTTATCTAGTCACAATCATTTCTAATTTACCATTGTCATTCCTTCATTTACAATCGCATTTCTAGGAGAACTACATCAGCCTAAGGTCAAGACAGACTATGTAAGTAGAACTTGGATGCATGTGGAATCTTAGGTCAAATCACCCAATATTATTACCCTTCTATTTTTCCTAATTTATCTAACCCTAGCACCATTTTATGAGTATACCTTTCCTATTTTTCCTCTATAATAAAATTTCATACTTACCATCATTTTCTTCTTTCCCACATCCTTACGAGAGATAAATTTACCTTGGATTCCATTGGAATATGTAGGTAGCATCCACTTTAATGTGGAATTTAGAGTCAACTTGTCCACCCATTCCTTTCTCTTTTATTCCCCCTTTCCATCCAAGTTTCCATCTTGTAATATAAATTTTCCTCTAGAGTTTAGAGATAAAATCTCCAAGAGTATTGCCTTACTTTCACACATATATAAATGGTTAAATAATTCTTTGTTTATTATGTTTTTATGTTTGTGTATTTATCAATTCTATTTATTTTTATTATTTTTGGCATGTTTATTTCATTTTAATTAGTTTCCTTAGTTTTAGTGCATTACTAGATTTGAGGGATCCTATTATTAAGTTATATATATTTCTACTTAATCTAATCTTGGTTTATTTCGTTATGCTTTACACTTATCACTTGATTATTAATATATCAATATTAAGTTATTTAAATTTACATTCTAATCAATTTATTATGCTTCTAGCATCCAATGTTATTATTATTCATTAATAGTTATGACACATAATATCGAAATGCAAAATCAAAAATCAAGTGTTAGAAGTCCTACAATCAATGTCGTAGCAATGAATCTCATTGTTTACTATTATAAAACAAGATCACTAAGTCCCATGACTAATATATATGTTTTATATTAGGGTAAAATCAGGTTTTGAAGGGGCCTCGAAACCCTTTACATCAAAAAGAAAGATAAACCAATAAGCACAACCAGGTTTTAAAAGAACCTGAAACCAGTAAAACAACTAAACCAAGTTTTATAAGGACCTGCTACCAACAGATGTGACCAGATAAAACTACCATCAAAACACTAAAACTTGGAAAGTTAACAGACTTGAGTAGCAACCTGAAAAACCTCCCAAACAAGTAACCAGCAAACCAGTGAAGCAACTAGTTTACCAACACAAAAAACTAGTCAACATAAGGGAACATTAGATTTTCCTTTTACATTGAGGTTTTCCTTAAGTGACAGAAGGTTCTTATCTAGAGGGGGAACTGAAGGCTTATACTTCTTCCTCTTAACTACTATCCATCCATCCTCTAACTTTTCTACCTCAGCAACCCATGCCTTAGAAGACAAAGACCCATGGAACCCAGGGGACACCGATGCCGTAATAAACTCCCTATGAGAATTAGATGATGTCTGGCTCCTAGGAGGATCCTATGAAACAAGGGAAGAGACCAATGCCACCTCAACCACTGGCTCATAAAGATAACTAACCATAGCCTCCATAGGAGCTTCAAAGGAATGTTTCACCAAAGAATCCTCCACAACCACCGGCTCGGAGTGAACACTACCCTCAGTCTCAGAAACAGTCAGAGCTTCCAAATATCTATGTTACTCATGATACATATCAAAATTAAAAATATATAAAAATTCATAAACATTACCAAATATCCATATCAAATACCAATTCAAAATGTACCACATTTGTAATACATAAAATAATATTATACCTTTTTATTCTTCCTTGGAGGCCCATTTTTATCTCTTTTTATCATTGTTTGTATTTTTTCATTCAACATTATTTGTTATCTTTCACCTATGGATAATGTGTTTTCTTAATTTTGAGGGTCCATTCATTTTAGAATATTCCTTGATTGCTCCCTCAAAGAGGTATCTAGAGTTAATAAATTACCCTATGGGGCATCAACATAGGTTTGTCAACTCATAATTCTTAAAATATAAGAGTGAACACCTTATTATTCAAGCATTATCTTTTTTTTATTAATGAATTTTTCATTTTTTGAGAAGATGTTACATGTGCCTTATATCTCATAGGACCTTCTCAAACAAGGGTCAAATTTAGATAATCCATTTTAACTACTTCTATTTCTAAACTATAATTGGAATTATTTTCTATAATCACATGAAAATCTAATTGAAAATCATAAATTGATATAATTTACCCACACAATTGATGTTTTAAAAAAAAATGTAACCACACATCCCTGATTGGGGTAATGGATCATATCATAATATTAATATTATCTAGCACCTCTTGAATCAAATCGACCATTTTCAAGTGTTATCACAAGATAATTGAATGAATATTTGATTGGAAAAATTACATTGTAAAATCACTATTCTTAAAATTAGTGATTATTCCTACTTAATCAAGCTTAATCTTCCTCTAATAGGAAATATCATGAATTTTTGAATTATCCTAATTTCCTAAATCAAATTAAAATATTATCACATCTATTAATATTAAAAGGATAAGTTAATGGGAAAAGAGAGGAGTGAAAGAAATATCTTACACTCATCTTAAATAATCTTCATTTTACACCCCTCTTATACATTCTTCCTTTTATACCCCTCTTACACACTCAAGGAGGAGTAATTATTTGAATCTCTTACATTTTTATGACATATTCCATCCATTTTATTCCACACCCCATCTATTTTATTTATGATAAATGAGAAGTATTATTGGACCCTTGATCTTCATATCAATATGGATGGTCCAAAATAATTTACCATGACTAAATAGTATAGTTAGGCCCTACCAAATCTAAGGCCATCACTCAATAATTATTCAATAATATCATGCCAAACCTCAAGTTGATAAGGAAAAATGTTTCCCATATGTGGAGTTACCATTGCTAAATACTACTAGTTCACAAGTTATGTTTAAGCCTCTTCAAATCAGTTAACAAGTGGGGTATTCAAGAAAGTAAATGCTTCTATTTATATTTTATTTGATTCTTTATCTAATAATCTTAGCTCACACTAGGGAATAGGATTAATATATTATGTTTATGTAAGTTGTTTTGGATTTGTATTCATTAATAATGGACTAACCTATTTAAGATTCTTGTTCTTATAATAAAGAGTTGAAAACACTATAGGAAAAGGCATGGGATTCTTGGGACCAATCACCATCGATTTATTTTTTCATATCTTTCTTAGGTGTATTTGTGTTGTGGGAATAGAGGTAAGAGTAGTATAATTAGTCTTAGATGAATCTTATACAGGATGAACAAAAATTGTTGGGCATAGATATGAGCATGCATAGTGGTAATTATGAATATAGGATCAATGAAAGTAACATGATTAATCATGATTTCTATGATGATCAAAGAGATCACCACCATAGTCATACTAGGTAGGATAATACCTTTGTGGCTGAGTGAATAGTCATGGAGGGTGAAAACCATGTCATTTTGATAGATGAGGGCCATAATTGGGTTTCACATTGAGCAAGGGAGCTTCGTTAGTTGGGATTTTGAACAAGGTCATAGTTGAGGGAGAAAAAGGGAATTAGGAACTTAGAATTACCTAAGCATAGGGAATAATAGTAGGGGTAGGCCATGATATAATGGAGAAAGCTAGGGGAGTTATTAGAGATTATATTATAATGTCAATAGTTGGGGTGGATGTTCTTAGGCTAGCCATAGATTGGTCCCTATTTGGACTAGACTCAAGACTACTATCAAAATATAAATCACATGTTACCTAAGGTTAGATTAATTTGGAAGGTGGCATAGGTAAAATAGATGTTGAGTATAATAGATAAGAAACTAATGGGATTCCCTAAATAATATTTATATAAATCCACCCCAAGATCACTTAGGCCTTTGTGGTTGGTTGTGAAAGATATTACTATGGAGAGGTCAGTCTCTCCTTAAGAGTTAGTTGAGAAAGAGATTTATACTTTAAGTGGTGGGTGAAATCAATATTCAAACCACCTCTTCATCATCATTATTTTTGAGGTTTAACTCATCATCTAAGTGGGCCTCATGGTGGTAAGCAGTGTTGAGCTTTGTTTGATTATTTACCACATAGTTTTACACCACTTTATTAGTATCCCACTACCAGTTATCTTATTTTCCTAATCTATAAGATTCTATGTGTTGGGACATATATTTTATTAGGGTTAACTTTTTATATTTTTTATTTTCTATGGTCCCCTGAAATAATAGATAGGTTTTTTTATTTATGACCAAGGTAATTGTTATCTAACTACACCATGAAATACATGGTAGGTAATATTTTACTCTATAAGGTGGTCTAGAACTGTATATGATAACAATATAGGAGACCACCAAATTCCTTCTACCAAGATTATGGTGTTTTCCCTATAGTACCAATATGTGCCAATTAGTTTCAAGGAAGATCGGATCTCATGTAAGAGCCTCATCATGGGCATCTCATTAATTTATTGATACATGACCATGTAGAAGTAATCACAAATGTCCCAAATATTACTCTTAAAATGGTGGATGTAGATATTTTATAACACCACATACACCATAGATCCCTTTAGTACCCATTGATGAAATTTTAAACACCTAAAGTCTAAGGTAGCATAGATTACATCTACTATATATGAAATCATGTAAAAGTTACCACCTATGTGATCTCCATTAACCTATTTAGTGAGGCTAAATGTGATAAAGATTCCCAATTTTGACACCTTTTTACCCTTTAATACAAAATTAAAAAGGGTAACCTAGTAGGTGTTGATGTGAATTATGTCAATCATACCATATAGGTAGTTGAGAAAGAGAATGCCCATGTGCACACCTTCTTAGAAGGTTTTTTACTGTATAATAATAATGATATTTTTTTTTGACCCAATTATTTTAATCCTCTACCAATTTGTTAATGATATCATATAAGTTTTAGGTTTACTTATGAGTATCCATAAAATCCTTAACATAGGTCATGGTTTAGTCTATTAGCTTATAGTATTGATTTAATGTAGACCTAAATATGTTTGTAATTTTAAACCTACTATTGGGTGACCTCATGACATCTTTATTTCATTTTGAAAAGATAATAGAGATGAAGAATAAATTAGCACATGGGAAAACCTCTAGTTTAGCCACAACTACATGAAATATCTATGATTTGATGGATATAAGCTCACCTATGTATTTTATTTCATAATTATTAGCCTTTTCTTCTAAGTTCAACTTTTGAACATCCTTTATTGTTTTGAATACCTCATTTTAGTGATTGAACTTAGTTATGACCTATATTAAATTAGTATCTTGGTACTATAGATATGTTTGGGGTTTGACGATGAGGCTTTCATTGTCTAAATTTTTTATCTTAATTCATAAGAATCTTAATCACAAGGTATTATTTAGGATTTGTAGTGATTTTTATGTAAATGGATTGAATTAATTTGAGTGTAAAAATAATTGATAATAGTAAATCTAATCTGATGAGGCCTTATAGATATCTAAATGAAATTTCAAAATAATGTTTTTTGTTGATCTTGTATCTGGTGAATTAAGCTCTAAGTTGATGGCATGATTTTAGGTTAGTCATTTCTTAATTTATCACCAATTCAATATTTTAAAAACTAGTGTAATTTAGATTTAGTTGATGGTGATGGGACTCTCAATCCATTGTATCATGACCCTCCCTTGTTTAAATAAACAAATTCAAGGAGTGTGGGGAAAATTTACTTATTTATCCCTTGTGGAAATATGAATGACTTTGGGGTTGTCCATGTTTCAATCCATGGTTTATGGGCTCAATGAGTACTACATCATCCTGACATAAAAATGAGCCTCATGTCTTGAAAACTCTTTATACTATATAGGTCACTTGGATTATTCATGTACATGTGGAATTTATTCATTATATTATGGTACCAATCTATATTATATTTTGACCTTATCAAAATTTTCTATGCTACCTAGGGATCTAAAAATTCTAAAACCATAGGAGTGGAAAAAGACACATGGTAGCTTCTCATTAACTCTAAGATACAAAAAATCTGATTCCCCTAAAAAATCTAGGAAATCATAGGGGTATGATAAGTCTGACACCATATGAGTGGTAAAATATATGAGGTATGTTTTCATGATCTCCAAGATCTAATTGTTCTAATGCCCTTGACAACTCCAAGACCTCTTAGGGTTTTGATAATGATATCACTATAGGAGTGGTAGAAGGTAGATGGTGTATTCT